>CM038797.1:59059284-59631385 GCA_021764765.1 Vicia sativa | reverse complement strand
GATCATGCATTGAAGAGGAAATCAAATTTCTTTGATTTTATTTGAAAAATATTGAATGCTCCAAATCAAATCTTTTTTCACTCTTTTTCCTCTCTCAATCTCTTCTATAAATACTCAGCAATATGCCAAGCCACAGAGATGAAACCCTAGCCCAATACACAACCCTTATGTTGCCAAATTTTTTCAAGAATCTTTGAAAATCGAATTCTATTTTCCAGCAAGTTTCAGGCCGATCTAACCATCCAATCCTCCTCCTGAGGTTCCCAGCAAGCAAAAGCATCCTTTACATCAAGCCCAGCCTGCATCTCGCTCTTGACTCTCACCATTGCTATTCTTGCAATTTCGATTTCAATATTTCATGCATTGTTAATGTTTTTGTTGTGTTTATTTGATCTCAGGATGATTGTTAGGTCGCATTAGAACCCTTACATGCAAGCTTCAACGTCCAGAATGCCATTTGCCATTGTTAGGGTTTTAAGAACGGTTTGAATCGAACCGGTCAATACAGGCACTTTCAGGGAAAACTAAGGCCACCAATGGATTCAGGAGGGTCGATTTAGGGGGCTAGGGTCCCCTTCCCATTTATTCTGCTTTTTTATGTTTTAATTCCAGTTATTGAGAAGACGACCGAGCTGTGGCTCCGCGCTGACCGAGGGACTCCATGGCGTGGCGCCATGGCGCTTCGATCGACTCTCTCATCCAACGAGGACCCCACCACCGACCGTTTTTGACCTCTCCAGATGATGACGCGTGTTAGTCATGATCCCATGTTTCTTATTCCAAACACGCTTGCACACATGGCGTAGTGGTAAAGGCATTCCCTGTTCACAGATACTCCTCCTGGTCACGAGTTCGATCCACCCAGGGACCAATTTTGTTTCTTTTTCTCAACCTTTCAAATTTTCCAACTATTTTCCATGTTTTTTTCATATTATTTAATATTTTCACCTATTTTAATTTCTTTTCATAATTTTATTTCTGCATTAAAAAATTACCAAAAATTATTTTTCTTTTTACATTATTTTCAGAAAACCTTTATTTAATTTATAAAATTAAAAAATATAGTTTTGCATGCATATTTATTTTTAGTCATAATTTTGCATTTTAATTACTTTTAATTCATTTTAAATTATTAAATGGCATTCAAAAAATCCCAAAAAATTATTTTAGCATATTTATGTTATTTCAAAGATGTCATATTTTTCCCGATTAAAACTTGCATTTTTCTAACATTTTTCTTATTCGATTTATCTCGATTTTCCGATTTCTCTTATCGCTTTTACTGTGTTGATCCGATTCGATTTTTTTTTTCTTTATCATTTTATTTTTCCAATAATGTAACTGCTTATGGGATGTAATAGTTTAAATTAGGTTTTTATTTTCCGAAGTTTAAATTATGTATCCGCCCAAAGCCATGTAATAGCGTAGACATTTACTTTTCCGCACTTTACATTCCGCATTTTAATTTCCGCACCCTATAAACCGTTAGTAACTAGGCGTGTATGGCAAGATAATAATGAACATAGCTCACTAATTCCAAGATAAAATATCTCAAATCAACACACCTCTTTCACACATGCACCCCTTAGGTAATTCTTCTCGCTGCCTTACGAATTCAAAATGGTCATGTCCTCGAACGAGGTATTCTAGCACCGTTGCCTTCCAAACAAATCATCATAGTCCCTTCGATACAAAGATCATAAGACCCACGATGTCGCCGAATACATGATCTTGACCTCGATTGTCGCCACGAAAAATGATGATAGTCCCTTCGAATGTGCTAGGATACTCCCACAAGTTGCTTCTATGACCATCCGATGTCCTTCGAATGTCCCGCTTACATCCAACGAATGGAGTTACTTACCAACTAATGGTATGGATGACGCTATTCTAAAGGAACGAAACAACACGAAACGACCAATTCGAGTAGGTGATAAGACTTTAGTTGCTTGCTCTATCAAAATACTTTTCACACTCACACTTTTGTCAAAGTTCAAACTCTTTCCAAAACTAAACATTTTAACACTTTGTATACATTCCTACATGAATCATTACAAAGTCAAAGCGAAATTCCTTTTCAAAACATTTTGTCAAACACACGAAAGCACAATTTTAAAGTGATCTAGAGCAACTAAGAGCCCAGATAATCACGGATGGAAAGGGTGCTAATACCTTCCCTTTCATAACCATTCTCCTGTGCTCAATCTAACGAAGGTCTTTTTCTCGTACTTTTACCTTCCCTTAATTGGATAAAATAAAAGTCGGTGGCGACTCTTGCTATCCGCACATATGCGATACAAACACTAAAAAGTCGGCTCACCGTATCACGTAACCGGCGATCACGGGAGATTCAACTAAAGAGAGAATTGCCTTAAGGATTTCTAAATCACCTTTACTGCTTTCTCTTGCTTGCTTCTTAATTTGCTTGCTATTATCCTTCCGAGAAGTAGTAATCGCTGATGACACTGATGTCCCGATACTCTTCATTCCCAAGTTGAAGATAGTATTTGGCTTGCGTGGTGTCATCAAGCGCTAACTAAACTTTTAGAACCTTAATTGACCCATCTTGGCCATTAGAAGGTAGTGAGATGCCCGACTTTGGTGTAGACCGAGGTTGGTTGATACTGATGCTACGCCATTGAGATCGACTTTGGGACATTTTCGTCGACCACTTGGTAGTCGTATTGAAATAAGCGCCACGAGAAAGATCAATGATGTGAGATTCCTAGAACCCTTACTATTATAGGACAGATGAACCAACTCAAACTTTGGTGGGGTAATCACCTATACCTCATGCAAGCCTTAACCCTAGGCTCATTGTGTGAATTGTTTGTGTGTGCTAAACATGACATCATGACATCATTTGCATTGCATATCATTTCTAACCATTTCAAGGACCTAGGGATTTATCTTTGCCTGCTTTGTAGGTATTATGGCTTCTAGAAAGACTATCCGAATCAACTTCATGGGTATACCTTCTCAACTCAAAGAATTGGTTTCTAAATTCCACCATGCTCGCTCATCAAAAGACATGGTTATCTACTTGATTTGGTTATCTCCGGTTTTGAAGAAGATATGATGCATGTCCTATTTCAGCTTGATCCGAAACACCATTGCTTTACATTCCTGCATTATCGCTTGGTTCCTACCTTGAAGAGTTCTCTGTTACTTGGGGTACCTATTCTTGACCAAATGCCATTCACCGGTCTAGAAAAGGTTCCTAAGTACGAAGACATCGCATCCGCCTTACATCTTAAGTGCTCAAACATTGAAGCCAATTGGGAAACCAGAAGTGGAGTTAAGGGTTTACTTTCCAAGTTCTTAATTAAGAAAGCCCGAGAATTCCTCAAAGTTATGAGTTTCCATGCATTTGAAGACATTGTGGCCTTGCTAATCTATGGTTTGGTTCTATTCCCTAACTCGGATCAATTCATAGATGTTAATGCCATTAAGTTGTTTCTTACCCGCAATCCTGTGTCTACTTTACTTGGAGATATTCTATATTCTCTCCACACTCGTACTACTAAGAGACAAGGAACTCTCATGTGTTGTATACCGTTACTTTCTAGGTGGTTTATTTCGCACCTTCCTCCATCAGTTTTGAAGAATGAACAAAGGATGAAGTGGTCTCAAAGGTTAATGTCACTCTCTCATTCCGATATCCGTTGGAGTCTTTTCTCAAAAGGACTTCACCTTCATTGAGCGTGGGGAATTCCTAATGTACCACTACTTGGTATAAGGGAGGTATTACTTACAACCCTTCTTTAGCTCTACGCTTTGGTTTTGCTCAAGAGATGGTCCACATGATATGCTTCTCCAAGATATTGTGTTCGACTACAATCACGATCTCCGAATTACCGACTAAGGTTCATACACGGGTATGGTAAAGAAAATTGATACCAAGACTTTAGGGCACCGAACTCCATTCCTTGGGAACCTTACCTCAAATGGGTGCGAGCTCGAGCTCAAAACCTCATGATGCCATTCACTGCTTTACCAAAGAATTATGGAACCTTGCTATAGGTGACGACCTATACTGTTCTCCATCCCGACATGCCTACCGATTTTGAAGACTTGAAGAGATCCCGGATTCAATTTAAAGAAGAGAGGGATACCTTTGAAGCTCATGTTATGCAAGTGAGAAGAAAGTGCTAGAGTTGACTAAGCTACTTCACAAGGAGCGAAGCATCAACGCCTACATCGACACAAGAGGAAGCGCCCATGGAGACTTAGAGCTTTGGATTTATATGTTTTCTTTTATTTTGTTTGAACTATCTTTGTACTTAAAAGAAAAGAATAAAAGAGTACTAATAAATGTTTGTTCATTGCTTGTTTAACAAATTTAAATCTCTAAGGTCCTTGAAAACATTGCATTGCATTCGCATAAACATTGCATATCATAGCATAACATTGCATCATTGTACATTGAAGATTGGTTTTCTCATTTGCTCGCTATTTATTTTAGCGTAAATGGCTCTTGAATAGTCTCAAAGATCTTCAAGCTCGTAATGCCTGGGCCAAAGAGATGCACCACTTGGTCCAAGGCCAAGAAGATCCAAGAAGCTCATCAACAGAAGAAGAAGGTTGTTGGTCTTCTCAACATGGGAAGACGCTACAAAGGTGGTCCTAGAGTGGTTAGTCGAATTGAACTCTCTGAAGGAAGTGTCAAGAAGGAGGATGAGCAAAGTAACAAGGGTGATGGTGAAGGCAATCAGCCTGAGCTTGAGAAGAACTATGATGATGGCCAACACTCGAATGAAGATGACAAGAAGCAACTTGAAGACCGTCAATGCGTGGAAAATCAAGATGTCCGGCTGAATTTTGATGACTCGAGTCTTGTCCCTGTGTTGTGATTCCTCCCAAGTTCAAAGTTCCTACTTTTGCTAAGTATGATGGCATGTCTTGCTCAAAGTCGCATTTGAAGTCCTATGTCCGTAAGATCAATCCCCACATCGATGATGTAAAGTCAGGATGCACTATTTTCAAGAGAGTTTGTCCGAACCCAATTGGAATGGTATTATCTCAGAGAACGACCGTATCCGTACTTGAGTGACTTAGCGATGCTTTCACCGACAAGATGAGTACAATGTCGAATTGACACCCACTCGCATGCAATTACAAAGCATGTCTATGGGTCGTGACGAGAAGTTCAAGGAGTATGCTCAAGTGGAGAGATCTAGCAGGCAGTTCAACCACCCTTGTCCAATAGGGAATTGGTTGATATGTTTATGGGAACACCGTCAGCCCATTCTTCAATCATCCGATTGAAACTCATCATCCGATTCACCGAGCTGATATTGACAAAGCGAGCGATTGAAGCCGGTATCAAGAGTGGAAGATTCTGTAGAGACATCTTCAAATGTCAAGAGATCTTTTGTGGTAAGAAAGAAGCCAATGCTGTATGGTCAAAAAGCCGAGCCAAGACCGACTGCTCAATGTGGGGCTTGTGATCTCCAATCCTACATCAAGACAACCTCGCCGAGACAACGCATGTAACCAGAACGCGCAACGAAGACGCTCACGAAGATCAACATGCCTTTGTCGCAAGCCTTGCAACACATGTTGAAAGCAGAGATGACCTTGAGGATCCTCCTCGAATGTCAACACTTCCTCTCCGAGATACAATCCTAATGCTAAGTGTGCTTACCATTCCAATAGCCCAGACATAGTATCGATGATTGTTGGGATCTCAAGAACAAGATTCAAGATATGATTGAAGCTAAGCGATTGAGTTTGATCCTCCCTGAGACTCCAAATGTGATCAACGCCCTATGCCTAACCATGACAAGAGTTCCAATGTCTGTTGGGACGATACTTATGTTTTCAACATAGATGACTTGACCATTCCTCGATGACTATTAAGAAGAATTTGTTGCGGTGTCAACCGTGATGCCCAGAACTGCTCGTGCCCATCCGCTACCGATGGTTGTGCTTGGTTGAGAAGACGTGTTCAGCATGATGGATAACCGTGAGATACTATTTCAAACCACCGCGTAAGTTGTGTGAAGAAATGTCTAAGTTGAAGATCGACAATGCAAACGAAACCACTCATCTGTGTGGGATACCTTGGGCAGCCAAGTGAAAGTATGATTACATGGTGAAGTACACTGCCTCGAAAGCTACAAGATTCCTATTGAAGATGTTAAGGCGACCGGATGGGGTGACGATTTCCAAGACTATGCCGATGTTAACACCATAAGGATTTCCTCCTACTCGTACCTAGAGTGGCACCTCTCATATTTCTCCAAGGCCAGCCCATATTCCTCCGACAAGGCTATCCCTAGGAATTATGGAGTCGATGTTTACTATCATGGCGCCAAGCAAGACCCTCGACCATTGAAGATCTTAGCTAAAGCTACCATTCCGACATTGACAACATCACCGATCTAGTAAGGTGACCGAACCGAGGGTATTCTCCATATCTCCTCCAAAAGACACCGTGACTCCACCGCATTCCGCTTATTCAATCCCTTCCCAAGCTAGAGGGAAAGAACCAGTGACTCATCCCGCTCGTATGTATACCAAAGGAAGTTGTCAAGACACCTCCAAACAAGAAATGGAGGAAATTCAAGATTATCAAGAAGAGTGATTACAATGTTGTGGAATGTTAGACAAACTCCGCCCAAGATCTCCATGCTTGCTCGCTCTTGTGCTCGAGGCTCATGCTAATGCCTTGGTGAAGTTTCAAGAATGCTCATGTGCCGCAAGACGCTACCACCGACCGCTTGAAGTTTGTATTGCTAGCCCGGCCGCCAACAACGACCTAGGCTTCTCCGATTGTCGATTTGACTCCAGCGGAAGAAACACAACAAAGCCTTGCACATCTCTTGAATGCAAGGGCACCATTGTCTCATGTCTTGGTAGATACCGTTCGGCCTCAATATCCCACCAAGATCGCTTTTGATCGACTTGATGTCGGGTTGGTTCTAAGACCCAAGGACATAATCGTGAGAGCTTTTGATGGTTCTGCGACAGCCTGGAGAGCTCACTGCTAAAGTCGGTTCCCGCACTTTTGGCTCCACATTCTTTGTCATGGACATCGCCCACTTTCTTTCCTACTTGGACGCCTCGATACATGGGGCAGGCCATACTCTACCTTACATCGTCAAGTACCGGTGAAAGGGAAGGTCATGTCACAGATGGTGAAGAAGAGTATATGGTCACCATCTACAATCATTCCGATACCTCGAGGTGGAGGGTGAATTCTTGAGACTCCCGTCAAGCTTTTGAAACAATGCCAGAGTCATGCCCGCTGACTCTCCCGTCATGAGGTTGTTAAGACCGCCTAGGATGGCCTCATTGAAGGATGCTCAAGCCAGAAGAAGTAGTACTATTTGGGCTCCCCGATCTCCCTTTCAAATCCGACAAGACTGGTTTAGGCTTCACCATCAAGGGTCAGAAGATGATACGCCGCGAACGTGCCGGCCAACTTCCTTTCCGCATCAGCCAAAGTGGAGTCCATGCTATAGAGGATGACGACAACGACTTCGACATCGCAAGTGGATCTTCCCAACTCTGCATAAAGGGCTCAAGAATTGGAAACCAAGACGTCATACCAATCTCCTTTAGTCAGGATGCTCTTGATTTGTTTTGCTTTTCGTATTTCTTTAGGTTTGAACAATAAACTTTGAAAGCCTAGTGCCTTACCCGGCATCATGGCTCGCTTCATGAGGGTTATTATCTCGTTGTTTGCTGTTTCATTCAATAAATTTGGAATTTTGCATTCAATTGTTTGTTTTCTTTCTTTACTTTATCACCCCTTCAAAAGCTATGTGTTTCTTACACACACCCACGTGATACACCGCAGTAATCACTCCGAATCTGCTAATAACAAACTATGCTATTAATATGACTTCGATAATCCGATCTACCAAGCCAAGACTAAAGTGAGGAAGATTGTGAAGTGCCGGAGAACTTGCCGATCTGCAGCAAGAAGAGCGAGTTATATGCCCACACGAAGAGCAAGTTGAGGTTGTGAATTTGGGTACCGACGAAGACAAAAAGAGATCAAGATAAGAGCGGGTCTTGAGAATGTTGTTAAAAAAAGGTTGGTTCAGATGCTACGAGACTATATTGAGGTTTTTGCTTGGTCATACAAGACATGCCCGGTTTAGACATTGATATTGTGGTACAATCGATACAACAAAGAAGGTTTTCTCCCAAGAAATGTAAGGTCTGTCGATGCGTCCCGAGATGTCGAGAAAATCAAATTGAAGTTATGAAACAACAACGCCAGCTTTAGTCCATTCCTATCCACAATGGTGTGAATGTGGTTCCGTGCTCAAGGATGGCAAGGTACTAATGTGTGGATTATAGAGATCGAACAAAGCGAGTCCGAAAGACGATTTCCCACTTCCTCATATTGATGTTCGTTGACAACACCGCCAAGATAAGGTTTTCTCCTTCATGGATGGTTTCTCCTTACAATCGATCAAATGGCTCTCAAGACATGGAGAAGACTACTACATGGGGCACTTTCGCTACAAGGTTATGCCGTCGGATCAAGAACGCTGGTGCCACTTATCGCAAGCATGGTGACATTTATTTCATGACATGATTCATCACAAGATATAGGTCTACGCCGACGACATGATAGCTCGATCACGATCAAAGAAGAACATCTTGATCATTTGCGTAAACTGCTTGACGATTGAAGAAGTACTGTGTTGAGACTCAATCCTAACAAGTGCACTTTGGAGTCGATCCGAAAACTCCTAGGATTTGTTGTTAGTGAAAAGGTATTGAAGTTGATCCCGCCAAGGTTAAAGCTATTCAAGAGATGCCATCCCGACCGAGAAGCGAAGTCGAGGTTTCAACCATTGAACTACATTGCCATATTCATTGCACACCTAATCGCTACTGTGAGCCAATCTTCAAGTTACTAAAGAAAGATCAAGTAGTGGAATGGAACGATGATTGCCGATCGCTTTTGACAAAATCAAGGAGTACCCAGTAATCCTCCCATCCCGATGCCACCAAAGAAGACCTCTTATCATGTACTTGATGGTAGAGAACTCAATGGGTGTGTGTGGGCAACATGACGAGTCCGGTCGAAAAGAGCATGCAATATACTACCTTAGCAAAAGGTTTACCGATGGAAACAAGATACTGCAACTCGAGAAAACTTACAACGCTTGGCTTGCTGCTGACTAAGACCAGATATGTTGACTCACACTACCTTGTTGATTTCAAGATGGATCCGATAAATACATATTTGAGAAACCAGCCTTCCAAGAATAGCAAGATGGCAAATGATCCCTGACCGAATACGACATCCAATACACTTCTCGAAAGCAATCAAAGGAAGTGTAGTAGCCGATCATTTGGCTCATCAAGCCGTAGATGACTATCACCATGCGCTCAATTTCCAGATGAAGATGTTTTACTAGTCACCGATGTAAGAACCAGACCGCATTTAAGGACCCGAACAAGGATCCCGATGGACCATGGTCTTTGATGGAGCCTCAAACGCACTTGGCAATGGCATTGGCCCATTACATCCCCAGGCGGACACACGCCTTTCACCGCCAGATTATGTTTCAATTGCACTAACAACATGGCCGAATATGAAGCGTGCATCATGGGTATCAAAGCTGCTATTGATTTAAGAATCAAGTTCTTGCAAGTATATGGAGACTCAGCTTTAGTGATCAATCGATTATGCGAGCGATATGGCATCCAAATCTTATTCCCTATCGAGCATGTTTCGAGTTTGATTCCTACTTCAAGAGATTACTTTCAATCACATTCCAGAGAAGAGAATCACAGACGATTGCTACTATGTCGTCTATGTTCAAAGTCGATGGGACAACGAGGCACCCCTATCATCATTGAGAAGTTTGACGAACCAAAGACATATGAAGCTTGATAGAAGAGAAACCTGGTACTACGATGTGAAGAGGTATCTTGAGACTCGTGAATATCCCGTAGGGGCATCCGTTAATGATAAGAAGTTCATGAGAAGATTTGCATCCAAATTCTTCCTCAAGAACGACATCTTATACAAGCGCAACCATGACTTGTGCTTATCTACCGTAGACGTGAAAAACAAAGAATACGCATCATGGAAGAGTTACAAGGCATTTGGTACCCACTCCAAAGGACACACCATGGCTAAGAAGATTTTGAGAATGTTACTATTGGTCCACCATGGAATGATTGTCACCGCTTTCGATCTTGTCACAAATGCTGATTTATGCCGACAAAGTACACGCATTCTCCTCACTCCAACGTTTTAACTTCTCCTTGGCCTTTGCAATGTGGGCATTGACATGATCGGAGAAATCAAGCCCACAGCCTTCCAATGGACATCGCCATCCTTGTGGCAATTGACTATTTCACCAAGTGGGTGAAGCACCTCGTCGCATCCGTTACCAAGAATGTGGGCTCGCTTCATCAAGCATAATCTTGTCCGTCGGTATGGCACTCCCGAAAGGATTATCACGCATAACGGTTCCAATCTCAACAATAAGATGATCACCGAACTCGCACGCAGCTCAAGATCAAGCATCACAACTCTTCTCCTTATCGGCCTAAGATGAATGGCACAAGGAAGCCGCCAACAAGAACATTAAGAAGAGTATACAGAAGATGACAGTAACTTACAAAGATTGGCATGAGATGTTACCATTTGCTCTTCATGGTTATCGCACTACAACATGAACATCAACAGGGCAACCCCTTCTCTCTGTGTACGGTATGGAAGCCCCTAACCATCGAGGTTCGCACCTCAACCAGAGTCCTCCAAGACGCAGAAGTTACAAAGACGACGTCCGACCGCCTTGATCGATTAACTTGATTGATGAGAAACGACTCGTCCATTTGCATGGACAGATCTATCGTGAATGATCGAGCTTTAACAAGAAGGTCAACCACCGAGTCTACCAAGTCGATGATATAGTAGTCAAGCGATCATCCTTCCACAAGGTGATCTCAGGGCAAATGGACTCACCCATGAGGGACCATTTGTAGTCAAACAAAGATTTTCCTACGGAGCTATGATACTTAGCACCATGGATGGTGAAGACTTCCCACACCTCGTGAACGCAGATATAGTCAAAAAATACTACGGATAAAGAGACCCGCTAGGTCGATTAACCTAGGCAAAAATATATCCCGGCGAACCAAAAAGGTTCGGCAAAAGTTAAGGATATATGCAAACACACCCAAGTCGAAAACCCGAAAAGGCGGTTGGGCAAAAAGGGTATCCCAAGACCGAAAACCGAAAGGGCGGTCTATGCAAAAGTTAGATTTAAGCATTTACTATGTCTCTTCCGATCATTTGCTTCGCACTACTATCAAGATTCAAGATTCAAATGGCTAAAATCAATCCACTCACTTTCTACCATGCAGCAGGAGATGAGATAGTCAAATATATGAGTACTAGCATAGTGGGAACTTAACGAGATTGTTTCCGATAGCTTTTACCTTTCTTGTGTACAAACCACTGGCCATACGCCACCTTTCAAATAAACGCAAGCTTCTTTCTCTTTACAATTTTGTTGTTGTCGTTGCAAAAAGTCCAACGCTTGTTTTGAATGACTATACGATTTGACAATAAGAATCTAATCACAAACATACGAAAACGGCATACAAAAGTACTAAATGCTCTAGGAATTGAGATGACGACGTAAGGTCACCAAAAACATTCCCCCACGTAGCATAATCTCCAGCAGAAGTTGTCACTCACTAAACCTCCCCGTGAGGAGTATATGTTAATCCACGAGCAAGGATTCCACTCAACCGAGAAATGTTACATCGCCTCCGAGCAAGAACACTTCATCCCCAACTTAAGATGTTTATCCCTCAATATCTCTCAACAATTCTCCTTTTCTCCAAAGAATGTATCCGTGACAGAAGCAAAATCTACATCTCCTATTCCCTCACCGAGATTCCAACGGGCCTCAACCCGGTCTCCCAAGAACCATCAAACGCCTCCAAAGGAGATCTACACTCAATATCCCCAATAGAGCGCCACCTAATTCTTCCCAACAGGGTCTACATGCAAGATCCCCAACGGACTTCCTCCTGACTCTCTCCCAAGAGGGTCTATGTATGAGATCTCCGACGACGAGCTTTCAAATCTACCTTCCTCAACAATATCTAGGCCCAAGACTTGGTCGATAGTGCATCGAGGAATCCAGGATATCTTTCTTCTTCAAAAGCGGGTTCTCACCCACTCAAATCCCAAGCGTAAGTCGAAATCCTCAAACAGTAACATCTCTTCTTCAAGATGGATATGGTTTGAAATACCACAACATCTTTCATTCATACATTACTCATAAAGTCATAATTCATGCATATGTCATTCATATACATTGTCATGCATCATACTTTGCATAAGACTAACAAATATTCTATCAAAGTTTCTCTTGTTTTTTTTCAAAACAGGTGAAAGTCACTTCCGACAGCTGGTCCAGGATTAAGCCCCGAACCGACGGGAAAACTATCTGAAAGACCACCCCTGGTTGTCCTCCTCCGACTGGTCCAGGATTAACATCCGAATCGACGGAAAACTATCCGAAGACCCCGGTTATCCTCCGATAATGTGCAATGGATCAACACCGATGCACAACAGGAAGCTATCCACATTTTTGCCAACTACTACCTCGTGAGTAACCGCACGAAGATTTATTTTGATCCCTTCTTATTATCAATAAAGAACTACAGAGTCTAGCGCACGACTCCGCTTGCGCTTCGATGGCATCTTAAGCCCATCTCCACTACTTGTCAACATTTCTTCGCCTTCGAATGCGCATATTTGGTTAAAAATCAATACAAACCAATAACTTCATTCAAAATGAGCACGAAGTCTAACATACGACTCCTCCTGATGGCATCTTAAGCCCATCTCCATGCTCCTTCCAGAACAACGCAGAGCCAAGCGCATCTCACTCCCCAAAGATCGATCTTTCCAGATGGCATCTTAAGCCCATCCTCGCCAATTTCCTTATCAACGACCTCGAGTCTAGCATACGACTCATCCCCAAATAAGTCTCTACCTTCTCCAAGTGGCATTGTGAGCCCATTCCCGCATCATCCACCAACAATGAGTGCAAATTTGTGTGTACTCAGTGTTCAATCATCTTCACCTTCAGTCACGAAAGACAAAGTGTCAATCTAACCTTCCAGACAAGAAGATTGAATGGGCAGCTGTCATACCCCAAAATTTGCCCTCCATCTTCTCAAGATATTTCATACATCCATACTCAAGGATTCCTCAAGAGTCGATCAGACAAACTCTCTCCTAGACAATCAACCCAAACTAGGGTTTGGGAATTCTCAGGTCAAGATGGACTTCCAACATCTCTAATGGTCTTCATGCCTCCTCATATGCTTCAAAGATTCTCCATGACAAGTTTCAAGCCTTACAAGTCAAGTTTCCTCATAATTGCTCGATGGTTGAAAATCATTGTATTGGATAAAGTCACCGTGGTCAACATACAATCAAACTTCATAATTTTTGGTCAACATCCTCATTTTGAAGTTACATTCATCATTTGATCAAGGGTTGATTATGATTCATCAAGAAAACTCAAGATTTGCTCAAAAGTCAAACTTTCTAAATTAGGGTTTCTAGATGAAAAGTCATCTGAACTTTGACTGATCATAACTTCTTCATACTTTCTCAGAAATTTTTCCACCACCTCTTGTTATGAAGGAAATTCAATGCTCTACAACTTCATGTCTCACAAGAATGTCCAAAAAATGCTTCATTTGAGAGGTATGACTCAAAACATTACAGGTCATTTTCAAAGTCAACAAAAAGTCAACTTTTGTTTTGAAGATATATTGAGCATGGAAACTCCAATTGAGATGAGACCAAAAGGTTGGTTAGAGGACTCTTAGAGCTTCCAAAAGTCCAAGAACACTAAAAATGTGGAAAATTGAGCAAGATACACTATTCAAGTTGGGCAATTTTGGACAATTGTACAAAAGGACATTTTGGTCAAAATGCAAAATTTTCCAAATGGGCTAAAATCTTTGATCCAACTTGTTCATGACATTATTCTTGACCCATAAATGCTTGGCCATGGCAATTTTCTATTTTATTGATTTATTTTTGAGTTTTAGAACATTTAATTCAAAATTAAATTATATAAAATATGAAAATGATATATTTTTCCAAAAGGGCTGATTTTATACCAAACTTGAAGTCCAAGAAAGCCCAAAACACTTGCCAAATTCGTGCATGATCATGCATTGAAGAGGAAATCAAATTTCTTTCAAGAAAATTGATTTTATTTGAAAAATATTGAATGCTCCAAATCAAATATTTTTTCACTCTTTTTCCTCTCTCAATCTCTTCTATAAATACTCAGCAATATGCCAAGCCACAGAGACGAAACCCTAGCCCAATACACAACCCTTATGTTGCCAAAATTTTTCAAGAATCTTTGAAAATCGACTTTTCCAAAGAAGTTTCAGCCGATCTAACCATCCAATCCTCCTCCCGAGGTTCCCAAAGAGCAAAGCATCCTTACATCAAGCCCAGTCGCCGATCTCGCTTGACTCTCACCCATTTATTCTTGCAATTTCGATTTCAATATTTCATGCATTGTTAATGTTTTGTTGTGTTTATTTGATCTCGGATGATTGTTAGGTCGCATTAGAACCCTTACATGCAAGCTTCAACGCCCGTAATGCCATTTGCCATTGTTAGGGTTTTAAGAACGGCTTGAATCGAACCGTCAAGACAGCACTTGTGGAAAACTAAGGCCACCAATGGATCTGTGAGGGTCGATTTAGGGGTAGGGTCCCCTTCCCATTTATTCTCGCATTTTTTATGTTTTAATTCCGTGTTATCGAGAAGACGACCGAGCTAGGCTCCGCTGCTGACCGAGTGGACTCGCGTACGTGGGCCATGGCGCCTCGATTCGCTCTCTCATCCAACGAGGACCCCATCACCGACCGTGTTTGACCTCTCCGTATGATGACGCGTGTTATTCATGATCCCATGTTTCTGATTCCAAACACGCTTGCACACATGAAGTAGTGGTAAAGGCATTCCCTGTTCACAGATACTCCTCCTGGTCACGAGTTCGATCCATCCAGGGACCAGTTTTGTTTCTTTTTCTCAAACTTTCATATTTTCCAACTATTTTCCATGTTTTTTTCATATTATTTAATATTTTCACCTATTTTAATTTCTTTTCATAATTTTATTTCTGCATTAAAAAATTACCAAAAATTATTTTTCTTTTTACATTATTTTCAGAAAATCTTTATTTAATTTATAAAATTAAAAAATATAGTTTTGCATGCATATTTATTTTTAGTCATAATTTTGCATTTTAATTACTTTTAATTCATTTTAAATTATTAAATGGCATTCAAAAAATCCCAAAAAATTATTTTAGCATATTTATGTTATTTCCAGCATGTCATATTTTTCCCGATTAAAAACTTGCATTTTTCTAACATTTTTCTCTTATTCGATTTATCTCGTATTTTCCGATTTCTCTTATAGTTTTACAGGTTGATCCGATTCAGACGATTTTTTTTCTTTATCATTTTATTTTTTCCAATAATGTAACGGTTTATGGGATGTAATAGTTTAAATTAGGTTTTTATTTTCCGCAAGTTTAAATTATGTATCTGCCCCAAAGCCATGTAATAGCGTAGGACATTTACTTTTCCGCACTTTACATTCCGCATTTTAATTTCCGCACCCTATAAACTGTTAGTAACTAGGCGTGTATGGCAAGACTAATAATGAACATAGCTCACTAATTCCAAGATAAAAATATCTGAAATCGACACACTCTTTCACACATGCACCCTTAGGTAATTCTTCTCATTGCCTTACGAATTCAAAATGGTCATGTCCTCGAACGAGAGGTATTCTAGCACCGCTTTCCAAACAAATCATCATAGTCCCTTCGATACAAAGATCATAAGACCCACGATGTCGCCTCCGAATACATGATCTTGACCTCGATTGTCGCCACGAAAATGATGATAGTCCTTCGAATGCTAGGATACTTCCTACAAGTTGCCTCTATGACCATCCGATGTCCCTTCGAATGTCCCGCTTATATCCAACGAATGAAGTTACTTACCAACTAATGGTATGGATGACGCTATTCTAAAGGAACGTAAAACAACACAAAAACGACCAATTCTGAGTAGGTGATAAGACTTTTAGTTGCTTGCTCTATCAAAATACTTTTCACACCTCACACTTTTGTCAATGTTCAAACTCTTTTCAAAACTAAACATTTCCGAACACTTTGTATACATTCCTACATGAATCATGACAAAGTCAAAGCGAAATGCCTTTTCAAAACATTTTTGTCAAACACACATAAAGCACAATTTTAAAGTGATCTAGAGCAACTAAGAGCCCGTAGATAACTACGGATGGAAAGGGTGCATACCTTCCTTTTCATAACCATTCTCCCACTTAATCTAACGAAGGTCTTTTTCTACTTTTACCTTCCCTTAATTGGATAAAATAAAAGTCGGTGGCGATTTTGCTATCCGCATATTTGCGATACAAACACTAAAAAGTCGCTCACCGTATCACATCGAGCAGATGATGAGTCACCGGTTCTTTCCTCTAGCTTGGGAATGGGTTGAATAGTTGAATGCGAGCCGGAGTCGCAGTTGTCTTTTGAGGAGAGATATCTCGGAGAAAATACTCTTCCTGCTCGAGTCACCTTACTTGATCCGTGATGTTGTCAATGTCGTGAATGGTAGCTTCAATCGTAAGATCTTCAATGGTCGAGGGTCTTGCTTGACGCCATGATAGTAAACATCACCCATAATTCCAAGGAATAGCCTTTGTCGAGGAATATGGAATCGGTCTTGGGGTAATAATGAGAGGTGCCACTCTAGGCATGTAATCGCAGAGGAAATCCTTATTGTGTTAACATCAAGATAGTCTTCTGGGAAATCGCACACCCATCCGGTTGCTTTAACATCTTCAATAGGAATCTTGTAGCTTTCAGAATAAAGTACTTCACCATGTAATCATACTTTCCACTTGGCTGCCCCAAGGTATCCCACATGACGGCACGCTGCTCGCATTGTCAATCTTTAACTTAGACATTTCTTCACACGCTTCGCATGTGTGGTTTCGTAAATAGTATCTCACGGTTGTCCATCATGCAATCGAACACGCCTTCTTAACCACAACCATCAGTATGGGCACCAACGACAATTCTCCGGGCATCCCGGTTGACACCGTTTGTAGCAAATTCTTCTTAACCATCGTGAGGAATGGTCAAGTCATCTATGTTGAAAACATAAGTATCGCCACTAACATCATTGGAACTTTGTCATGATTAGGCATAGGCGCGTTGATCACATTCGGAGTCTCAACAGGAGGATCAAACTCAATCTGCTTAGCTTCAATTATATCTTGAATCTTGTTCTTCGTGAGCCCAACAATCATCAAGATTATGTCCTGGCTATTGTAATTGTAAGCACACTTAGCATTAGGGTTGTATTCGGAGAGGAAGTGTTGACATTCGAGGAGGATCCCTCAAGGTAATCAACTCTACTTTCAACATGCGTTGCAAGGCTTGCGACAATGGCATGTTGATCTTGTAACCGCCTTCGAAGCGGCTCTAATCGCTGCTGTCTCACCGAGGTTGGCCGATGTAGGATCGAGATCACAACCGCCTCACGATTGAGCGCCGGTCTTGGCTCGGCTTTTCCGACCATACACAGATTAACTTCTTTCTTACCACCAAAAGATCTCTTCGCAAAGATTTGAAGATGTCTCTACATGAATCTTTCCGCTCTTGATACCGCCAATACGTCATAATATCACTTGAATCCGATCAAGAGTTTCCAATCGATGATTGAAGAATGGGCCTATCGTTGTTCCCATAAACATATCAACCAACTCCTTATTGGACAAGCGTGGTGAACTCGCCGCTAAATCTCCATTTCGAGCATACCCTTGAACTTCTCACACGACCCATGACATGCTTTGTAGTTGATGCAGTGGGTGTCAATTTAGCATTGTACTCATACTGCTTGTAGAAAGCACCTGCTAAGTCATTCCAAGTACGAATACGGTGATTCTCTAGCTGATAATACCACTCCAATTGAGTTCCGGACAAACTCTCTTGAAAATAATGCATCCACAACTTTCTGTCATCAGTGTGGGGATTGATCTTCTGGACATAGGACTTCAAATGCAACTTAGGGCAAGACATGCCATCATACTTAGCAAAAGTTGGCACTTTGAACTTGGGAGGAATCACAACACCAGGGACAAGACTCAGATCATCAAAATTCAGCCTTGACATCTTCAGTTTTCCACAAAGATTCGACGGTCTTCAAGTTGCTTGTACTTGTCATCTTCATCAGAGTACTGGCCATTATCATAGTCTTTTTCAGGCTCATGCTGGCTGCCTTCACCATCACCTTTGTCACTTTGCTCATCCTCCTTCTTGACACTTCCTTCGAGAGCTCAATTCGACTAACCACTCTAGGACCACCTTTGTAGGCCCCGCCCATGTTGAGAGACCAACAACCTTCTTCTTCCTATTAATGAGCTTCTTCGATCTTCTTGGCCTTGGACCAAACGGTGAACATCTCAAACCGAGCAT
This sequence comes from Vicia sativa, assembly GCA_021764765.1. NCBI lineage: Eukaryota > Viridiplantae > Streptophyta > Magnoliopsida > Fabales > Fabaceae > Vicia > Vicia sativa. Next base: position 59,612,819 of record CM038797.1, on the reverse strand, counting down.
TCGAGCCCGGAGATCTTTGACAAACTGTTCAAGAGCCATTTCGCTAAAATAAATAGCGAGCAAATGAGAAAACCAATCTTCAATGTACCGTGATGCAATGTTATGCTATTATATGCAATGTTTATGCGATGCAATGCAATGTTTTCAAGGACCTTAGAGATTTAAATTTGTTAAACAAGCAATGAACAAACATTTATTAGTACTTTTTATTCTTTTTTTTTTAAGTACAAAAGATAGTTCAAACAAATAAAAGAAAACATATAAATCCTAAAGCTCTAAGTCTCCCATGGCGCTTCTCTTGGTGCCGAGGTAGGCTGATGCTTCGCCCTCGTGAAGTAGCTTGGTCAACTCTAGCACTTTCTTCTCACTTGCATAACATCGAGCTTCAAATGTATCCTTTCTTCTTTGAGTGAATCCAGATCTCTTCAAGTCTTCAAAATCAAGAGGCATGTCTGGATGGAGGATGATAGGTACGCCACCTATAGCAACAGTTCCATAATTACCGTAAAACAAAGTGAATGGCATCATGAGGTTTTGAGCTCGAGCTCGCACCATTTGAGGTAAGGTTCCCAAGGAATGGAGTTTTGGTGCCCCAAAGTCTTGGTATCGCCTCTTTACCATGCCCCAAGCGTATGAACCTTCGCGTAATTCTAGAGATCGTGGTTGTAGTCGAACACAATATCTTGGAGAAGCATATCATGCAGACCATCTCTTCGAGCAAAACCAAACTAACGTAGAGCTAGAGAAGGATTGTAAGTGATACCTCCCCTTATACCAAGTAGTGGTACATTAGGGAATTCTCCACAACACTCAATGAAGGTGAAGTCCTTTTGAGAGAAAAGACTCCAACGGATATCTAAATGAGAGAGTGACATTAACCTTTGAGACCACTTCATCCTTTGTTCGTTCTTCAAAATTGATGGAGGAAGGTGCGAAATAAACCACCTGGAAAGTAACGGTATGCAACACATGAGAGTTCCTTGTCTTTTAGTAGTACGAGTGTGGAGAGAATGCAGAATGTCTCCAAGTAAAGTAGGCACAGGATTGCGGGTAAGAAACAACTTGATGGCGTTGACATCTATGAATTGATCCGAGTTAGGAAAGAACCAAACCATAGATTAGCAGGCCACAATATCTTCAAATGCATGGAAACTCATAACTTTGAGGAATTCTCGCTTTCTTAATTAAGAACTTGGAAAGTAAACCCTTAACTCCACTGTTTCCCAATTGGCTTCAATGTCCGAGCGCTTAAGATGTAAGGCGGATGCAATGTCTTCGCACTAGGAACCTTTTCTAAACCGTTGAATGGCATTTGGTCAAAAGAATAGGTATCCCAAGTAGATTAGAGAACTCTTCCAAGGTAGGAACCAACTGATAATCTGGGAATGTAAAGCAATGGTGTTTCGGATCAAAGAACTGGAATAGGATATGCATCATATCTTCTTCAAACCGAGATAACCAAGTCAAGTAGATAACCATGTCTTTTGATGAACCGAGCATGGTCGGAATTTCCAAACCAATTCTTTGAGTCGAGAAGGTATACCCATGAAGTTAATTCGGATAGTCTTTCTAGAAGCCATAATTCCCTACAAAATAGAGCAAAGATAAATCCCTAGGTCCTTGAAATAGTTAGAAATGATATGCAATGCGAATGATGTCATGATGTCATGTTTAGCACACACAAACAATTCACACAATGAGCCTAGGTTTAAGGCTTGTATGAGGTATAGGTGATTACCCCACCAAAAGTTTGAGTTGGTTCATCCCCCTATAATAGTAACCGGTTCTAGGAATCTCACATCATTGATCTTTCTCGAGGCGCTATTTCAATACGACTCCCAAGTGGTCGATCGAAAATATCCCAAAAGTCCGATCTCAATGAGCGTAGCATCGAGTATCACCCAACCTTAGTCTGACTAAAGTCGGCCATCTCACTACCTTCTAATGGCCAAGATGGGTCAATTACGGTTCTAAAAGTTTAGTTAATGCTTGATGACACCACGCAAGCCAAATACTATCCTCAACTTGGAAATGAAGAGTATCGGACATCCAAAGTGTCACACTAACGTAGCCATCATGTTGACCGCTTCGATATACGCCTAACGGTCGCGACGATTTATTGCTACTTACCTAAAAGGAAACCCGGATCCGTGTAGGATCCCCATAAATATAATACCCAAGCAACCCTTAAAGATAAAGCAAGCAAGTCAAACAGAAAGCAATAAATGTGATCTAGAAATCCCTAAGGCATTCTCTCTTTAGGGGCTCCCCAGCAGAGTCGCTAGTTTTGTAACACGGTGAACTGACTTTGTAGGTTTTTGTATCGCAAATGTGCGGATAGCAAGAGTCGCCATCGACTTTTATTTTTATCCAATTAAGGGAAGGTAAAAGTACAGAAAAAGACCTTCGTTAGATTCTGAGTAAGGGAGAAGGTTATGAATAGGGAAGGTATTAGCACCCATTTCCATCCGTAGTTATCTACGGGCTCTTAGTTGCTGTTAGATCACTTTAAAAATTGTGCTTTTTGTGTGTTTGACAAAAATGTTTTGAAAAGGCATTTCGCTTTGACTTTGTAATGATTCATGTAGGAATGTATACAAAGTGTTCGGAAATGTTTCGTTTTTAAAAGAGTTTGAACTTTGAAAAAGTGTGAGTGTGAAAAGTATTTTGATAGAGCAAGCAACTAAAAGTCTTATTACCTACTCGTAATTGGTCGTTGTTTTTCGCCTTTAGAATAGCGCTATCCATACCATTAGTTGGTAGGTAACTCCATTCATTGGATGTAAGCGGACATTCGAAGGGACATCGATGGTCATAGAAGGCAACTTGTAGGAAGTATCCTAGCACATTCAAGGGACTATCATCATTATTCGAGGCGACAATCGAGGGTCAAGATCATGTATTCGGAGGCGACATCGTGGGTCTTATGATCTTTGTATCGAAGGGACTATGATGATTTGTTTTGAAGGCAATGGTGCTAGGATACCTCACGCTCGAGGGACATGACCATATTTGAATTGTAAAGCAACGAGAGAATTACCCTAAGGGGTGCGTGTGTGAAAGAGTGTGTTGATTCAGATATTTTATCTTTGAAAATTAGTGGGCTATGTTGATTTTAGTCTTGCCATGCACGCCTAATTACTAGCAGTTTATAGGGTGCGGAAATTAAAATGCGGAATGTAAAGATGCGGAAAGATAAATGTCCTACGCTATTACATGGCTTTGGGGCAGATACATAATTTAAACTTGCAGAAAATAAAAGCCCTAATTAACTATTAAATCCCATGAACAGTTACATTATTGGAAAAAAAGAAACGATAAGAAAAATCGTCCGAAACGGGATAACCTGTGAAAAGATGAGAAAATCGGAAAATACGATGAAATCGAATAAGAGGAAAATGTTAGTAAAAATGCAAATTTTTGAATGAGAAAAATATGGCATGCTGGAAATAACATTAATAAGCTAAAATATTTTTTTGGGATTTTTTGGATGCAATTTAATAATTAAAAACTAATTAAAATTGATTTAAATGCTAAATTATGAATAAAAATAAATATGCATGTAAAATAATATTTTTTAATTTTATAAATTAAATAAACATTTTATGAAAATAAATGCAAGAGGAAAAATATTTTTGATGATTTTTAATGCATGAAAAAAAATATTGAAAAGAATTAAAATAGATGCAAAATATTAAATAAATATGAAAAATAGAAAATATGAAAAAAGTTTGAAGTTTGTAAAAAGAAAACAAATCTGGTCCCTGGATGGATCGAACTCGTGACTAGGAAGAGCATCTTTGCACGGAGCTTTTACCAATCGAGCCACTTTGCTTCACTGTTTGAAAACCGGAGCGAGTAAAAAAAGAACAAGTGTCACCTCCTGGCCATACAGATCTCGCGCCAAACTTCATCTCTTTCATTTTGAATTTTTAAACACTTAGCGTCGGTCTTTCTTCGACGCTAAGGCCCCTGCAAAAATTGAAATCACATACACGTAATATAAATGCATTGTGAATACATGTATCAACTCGCTTTCATCCACCGATCACTGTATGCTTAGTTTGGTCCAATTTTTCCGCTTAAAGAAACCCTAATTCAAACCCGAAACCCTAGTCATGGTGATTTTCGCCGTGTCACTAAAACGCAATTGGGCTACCTGCTTGCAAACTTGATCGATCATGAACAAACAATCAAAAATGTTAATAATGCATGAAAATGTAAATCGATTTCAAGAAAAGTGTAAAACCGTGAGTTTGATTTCGTGATTCTTGATGGATTCTTGATCCGTAAGGGTCCGAATGAATCAATGGACCTCCGTGAAGCGATTGATGGCTTAGAATCGTTGAATCAAGCAAAAAAGGTTGCTAGTAGCTTGTAACCCACGTTTTTGAGCTTCAATAAGGGTTTCTCCAAAAAAATTTCTACCCTAATTCGTGTGGGTGAGTTGGTATATATAGTAGAAGGATTTGAGTTAATTTGAGGAAGAATCAATCACTAATCAATGCAAATCAAATTTGATTTTTGTACAAAATCAAATTTTCATTTTTGATCAATTTTCAATCAAATCTTGCCATATCAATCCAAATTTCGAAATTTGCTGGCTTTATTGAGTTGCTTGGATCTCAAGGAAGAGATAAAAATCAAGTTTACATTTAATTTTGATTTTATACTTTATTTTTAAATTTAATTTGTATTTAAATGAATAAATTCCAAATTAAATAGAAAAATAAAACAAAAATTCGTGGCATTGGGCTTGTATATTCCTAATTGCATAAGGAACAAGTTTGGATGAAGAAAAAGTAAGCCCATTTGCAAATTTTTTGATTTTTAGAAGCATCTCTCTTTGTGCATTTCTCCAAAATTGCCCAACTTGTGAATGGTGTATCTTGCTCAATTTTCCATGTTTTTGAGTGTTCTTGGACTTTTTGGAAAGCTCTAAGAGTCCTCTAACCAACCTTTTTGGTCCCATCTCAATTGGAGTTTCCATGCTCAATATATCCTCAAAACAAAAAGTTGACTTTTTTGTTGACTTTGAAAAGGACCTGTAATGTTTTGAGCCATACCTCTCAAATGAAGCATTTTTTGGACATTCTTGTGAGACATGAAGTTGTAGAGAATTGAATTTCCTTCAAAACAAGAGGTGGTGGAAAAATTTCTGAGAAAGTATGAGAAAATTATGATCAGTCAAAGTTCAGTTGACTTTTCATCTAGAAACCCTAATTTAGAAAGTTTGACTTTTGAGCAAATCTTGAGTTTTCTTGATGAATCATGATCAACCCTTGATCAAATAATGAATGTAACTTCAAAATGAGGATGTTGACCAAAAATCATGAAGTTTGACTGTATGTTGACCACAATTGACTTTTTGTCCAATACAACTGATTTTCAACCATCTGAGCAATTGTCTGAGGAAACTTGACTTGTAAGGCTTGAAACTTGACATGGAGAATCTTTGAAGCATATGAGCAGACATGAATACCATTGGAGATGTTGGAAGTCCATCTTGATTTGAGGAATACTAAACCCTAGTTTGGGTTGATTGTCTTGGAGAGAGTTTGTCTGATCAACTCTTGAGGAATCCTTGAGTATGGATGTATGATATACCTTGAGAAGATGGAGGGAAAATTTTGGGGTATGACAGCTTCCCCTATTCAATCTTCTTGTACTGGAAGGGTTAGATTGGCATGCGTGCCTTTCGTGAGCTGGAGGTAGAAGATGATTGAACACTTGAGTACACCTGAAAATTTGCACTCGCTGGTGATGCGGGAATAGGCTTACAGATGCCATTTGGAGAAGTTGGAGACTTCGCTGGGGAATGAGTCGTATGCTAGACTCGAGAATGTCGTCTGAATAGGAAAATTGACGGGGATGGGCTTAAGATGCCATCTGGAAAGGTCGATGCCGGGAGTGAGCCGACGCTAGGCTCAGAGCCGCTTCGAAGGAGCATGGGACGGGCTTAAGATGCCATCCGGAGGGAGTCGTACGTTAGACTTCGTGCTCATCTTTGAATGAAATTATTGGTTTGTATCGATTTTTTAACCAAACATGCAGCATTCCAAAGGTGGGGAAACATTGATAAGTAGTCGGAGATGGGCTTAAGATGTCATCCAAGGTAACTGAGTCGTTCGCCAGACTCTGTAGTTGCCGTTGATAATAAGAAGGAATCAGAATAAATCTTCGTGCCGATTACTCTGAGGGAGGTAGTAGTTGGCAAAATGTGGATATCTTCCTCAGTGCATCGGTGTTGATCCACCGCTCTATCGGAGGATAACTTGTGATCGCTCTGATAGGTTTCTCGTCCGCTTCGTCTTAATCCCGATCCATTGTCGGAGGACAACGAGGGCGGTCGCTCGATAGTTTTCCCGCCGAGATTCGGCTTAATCCCGACCAATTGTCGGAGGACAACTAGGGGCGGTCTTCGATAGTTTTCCCCGAGATTCGGCTTAATCTTGGACCAAATCGAGGACAACTAGGGGCGGTCTTTCGATAGTTTTCCGCCGAGATTCGGGCTTAATCCTCGACCGCTTGCATCGTGATTTCCACTGCTTTGAGAAAACAAGAGAAACTTTGATAGCATATTTGTTAGTCTTATGCAAGGAATGATGCATGACAATGCGTATGAATGACATATGCACAAATTATGACTTTTATGAGTAATGTATGAATGATAGATGTTATGGTATTTCAAAACATATCCATCTTGAAGAAGATGCGGAAGCTCTGCTTGGATATTTCTGACTTCTGTTTGAGGATGAAGATCCTGAGAAGAAAGATAACTTTGATTCCTTCGGTGCATTATCTGACCAAGTTTCAGGCCTAGATATTGTTGAGGACTGTAGAGGTATCGTGAGGATCTTGTGCATGATCCCGCTGGGGAGAATCTTGAGATACTCTACCGGGATTCTTGCCGGAGAGTAATGGTAGTTGCCGGAGACCGGTTAGAAGAACTGGGGCCCGCAGTAACCTCTAGCTCGGGGAAAGAGGGATGTGGGTTTCTCCGTGCACTACCCGACCAAGTTTCAAGTCCGGATACCGGGGAAAAGGGATATTGTTGAGAGATATCCGCCGGATAAACATCTTAGCTGGGATGGAATGTTATTGCTCAAGACAAAGCGTAATCCGATTAAGTTGAGTGGAATCATTGTTGGGACCGACGCATCCATCGGGAAGGTTTGTGGTAAGCAACATCTCTGTGGGGATCCATGCTCTGCGGGGAAATGTTGGTGACTTTCGTCGTCATCTTGATTCCTATAGCCTGTAGCAATTACTTTTGCACGTTCACTTTTCGCACATTTGTGATTAGATTCTTATTGTTAGATGCATATAATCATTCAAAGCAAACGTTGGACTTTATGCAAACGACAACAACAAAAATTGTAAAGAGAAAGAAACTTGCGTTTATTTGAAAGGTGGCGTATGGCCAAGTAGTTTGTACACAAGAAAAGTAAAAAAGCTATGCGGAAACAATCTCGTTAAGTTCCAACTATGCTAGTACTTATATATTTCAACTATCTCATCTCCTTGCTGTCAGTTAGAAAGTGAGTGAATTGATCTTCGCCATTTGGATCTTGAATGCTGATAGTAGTCTGGAAGCAGGTGATTTGGAAGGGACATAGTCATACGCTTATATCCCTAACTTTTTCCTAGACCGCCCTTTCGGTTTTCGCCATCGATACCCTTTTTGCCCAAGCCGCCTTTTCAGGTTTTCGACTTGTCGGGTGTACATTTTTTGTATATGTCCTTAATTTTGCCCGAACCTTTTGGGTTCGTCAGGACGCCCTTATTTTTGCCTAGGTCAGTCGATCTAGCGGGTCTCGTTCATGCGTAGTATTTTTTGACTATGTCTCGATTCATGGTGGGAAGTCTTCACCATCCATGGTGCTAAGTATCATAGCTCCGCCAAAATATCGTTTTGACTACAAATGGTCCTCATAGGTGGGAGTCCATTTGCCCCTAGGATCACCTTGTGGAAGAATGATGCGCTGACTACCGATCACCGACTTGGTAGACTCGGTGCTTGACCTTCTTGTTAAATGCTCCGATCATTCGCTCGATAAATTTGTCCATGGCGTATGGATGCAAGTCGCTTCGCCAATCAAGTTAATCCGGTCAAGGCGAGTCTCGACCCAATCGCCTTCGCCTAACTCGCCTTGAGGACTCGTCGAGGGTATCTCAACCTCAATTGGTAGGACTGCCCATACCGTATACTAGAGAGAAGGTTGCCTGCTGATGTTCGTATCAGAAAGCGATAACCATGAAGAGCGAATGGTAACATCTCATGCCAATCCTTGTAAGTCACCGCCATCTTCTCAGATAATCTTCTTGATATTCTTATTGGCGCTTCCATCGCGCCATTCATCTTAGGCCGATATGGAGAAGAATTGTGATGCTTGATCTTGAATCCAGTAGTTCAAAGGATCATCTTGTTGTTGAGATTGGAACCGTTATCCGTCATAATCCTTTCGGAGTGCCATATCGATGATAAGATTATGTTTGATGAACCGGCCACAACATTCTTGGTAACAGATGCGAATGAGGTCGCTTCTACCCACTTGGTGAAATAGTCAATTGCCACAAGGACTAAACGATGTCCGTGGAAGGGGCTTGATTTCTCCAATCATGTCAATGCCCCACATTGCAAAAGGCCAAGGAGTCAAGAACATCTGAGGTATCGAGGTATGCACTTTGTCGGCATAACCGCATTTGTGACAAGATCGAGTATAGCGGTGACAATCGCCCATGGTGGACCAATAGTAACCTGTTCTCAAAATCTTCTTAGCCATTGTATGTCCACCGGAGGGTACCAAATGCGCCTTCGTAACTCTTCCATGATGCGTATTGTCGCTTTCTCGATCTACATGGAGTAAGCACAAGTCGTGGTTGCGCTTATATAAGATGCCGCTGTCGAGGAAGAATTTGATGCAAATCTTCTCATGAACTTTATCGTTGATGATGCCCTCTGGATATTCCTAAGTCTCAAGATACCTCTTCACGCCATAGTACCAAGGTTTCTCTTGCTCTCACAACAATATGTGGTTCGTCGAACTTCTCAATGATGATCCGGGAGCCTCGTGTCCCATCCGACCTTGAACATAAATGACATAGTAGCCAATGCATCTGCCAACTGATTCTCTTCTCGTGGAATATGATCAAAAGTAATCTCTTCGAAGTAGGGGATCAAACTCAGGACATGATCTCGATACGGAATAAGATTCGGATGCTTCGTATCCCACTCGCCCTTAATCTGACTGATCACTAAAGCTGAGTCTCCATACACTTGCAAGAACTTGATTCTTAAGTCAACAGCAGCTTTAATACCCATGATGCACGCTCAGATTCGCCATGTTATTAGTGCAATCAAACAAAGTCTCGGTGAAAGGCGATGTCCGTCTAGGATGTAATGATGGCACCAATGCCATTGGCAAGTGCATTTGAGGCTCCATCAAATACCATAGTCCATCGGGATCCTTGTTCAGGTCCTTCGTCTGGGCCTGGTTCTTCGCAGTTAGTAACTAGTAAAACATCTTCATCCGAAATTAACTGCATAGACTGATAGTCATCTACGGCTTGATGAGCCAAATGATCGGCTACTATACTTCCTTTGATTGCTTTCTGAGAAGTACACTGGATGTCATATTCGGTCAGGATCATCTGCCATCTTGCTATTCTTCCGGAGAGAGCTGGTTTCTCAAATATGTATTTTATCGGATCCATCTTGGAAATCAACAAGGTAGTGTGAGTTAACATATACTGCCTTAGTCGAGCAGCAAGCCAAAGCGCTATAGTTTTCTCGAGCTGTGAGTATCTTGTTTCACCGTAAACGCTTTGCTAAGGTAGTATATTGCATGCTCTTTTCGACCAAACTCGCTATGTTGCCCCAACACACACCCCATCGAGTTCTCTAACACTGTCAAGTACATGATAAGAGGTCTTCCTTTGGTGGGCGGCATTAGGATAGGAAGATTCGTAGATACCCTTGATTTTGTCAAAAGCGATCCGCAATCGCTGCTCCATTCTACCACTTGATCTTTCTTAAGTAACTTGAAGATTGGCTCACAAGTAGCGCTTAAATGTGCAATGAATCTGGCAATGTAGTTCAATCGGCCCAAGAAACCTCTGACTTCCTTCTCGACGGGAGTCGCATCTCTGAATAACTTTAACCTTGGCGGGTCAACTTCAATACCTTTACCACCGACAACAAACCCTAAGAGTTTTCCGGATCCGACTCAAAGGTGCACTTGTTAGGATTAAGTCTCACCGCATTCTTTAATCGCCAAACAGCCGAAATGATCAAGATGTTCTTCTTCTGTCTGTGATCAAGCTATCATGTCGTCGACGTAGACCTCTATCTCGTGATGAATCATGTCATGGAATAATGTCACCATAGCACGCTAATAAGTGGCGCCTCTTCATCCGAACGGCATAACCTTGTAGCAAAGTGCCCCACTGTAACAAAAGTAGTCTTCCATGTCTTCGTGGAGCCATTTTAATCGATTGTAACCGGAGAAACCATCCATGAAAGAGAAAACCTTATGCGAGCGTGTTGTCAAATAGAACATCAATATGAGGAAGTGGAAAATCGCCTTCGGACTCGCTTTGTTCGATCTCCGTAATCCACACACATTCGTATTTTGCCATCCTTCTTAGGCACGGGTACCACATTTGCAACCCACTGTGGATAGGAGGTAACAGCTAAGAAATCGGCATTGAACCGCTTCATAACTTCGGCTTTGATTTTCTCTCGACATCTCGTGACGCATGCGATTTAACCTTCGTTTCACGGAGAACACCTTCTTTTGTCGCAATCGTGTACCACAATATCAATGTCCAAACCTCGCATGTCTTCGTATGACCAAGCAAAACCTCAATATAGTCTCGTAGCATCCGACCAATCTTTCTCGACACAGCCTCAAGACCAGCTCCTATCTTGATCTCTTTTCTGCCTTCATCAAGACTCAAATTCACAACCTCAACTCGCTCTTCGTGTGGTCAGATAACTCGCTCTTCTTGCTGTAGCATCGACAAGTTCTCCGGCACTTCACAATCTTCCTCACTTTCGCCTTCGGCTTGGTAGATCGGATTATCAAAGTCATATTTAGCAATAGCATAGTCATATCAACTAGATTCGAGTGATTCTCGCAGTGTATCACGTGTGTGTGTAAGAAACACATAGCTTTTGAAGGGTGATAACGTAAAGGAAAACAAACAACAATTGAATGCAAAAGTCCAACGATTTATTGAATGAAAATATGCAAATGATGATAATAACCCTCACAAACGAGCCATGATACCGGCAAGGCACTAGGCTTTAGAGTTTATTGTTCAAAACACGTAAAATACGAAAAGCAAAACAAAACAAGAGCAATTACTCCGACTAAAGGAGATTGGTATGACGCCTTCGCCTTCCAATTCGAGCCCATTGTCCGAGTTTGGGAAGATCCACTTGCTGGTCGTCGTCGTGGTCGCTGCTATAGCGTGATTCCACTGACCGATGCGAAGGGAAGTTGGCCGCACGCTCATGGCGTATCATCTTCGACCTTGACGGTGAAGCCTAAACCATTTTGTCGGATTTGAAAGGAAGATCGTGGAGCTGTCCCCAAATAGTACTACCTTCTTCAATGGCTTGAGCATCTTTCACGAGGCCATCCTAGGCGGAGCTTGTGTAACTTCAGGGAGGGAGAGTCAACAGCATGACTGGATATTGTTTCAAAAGCTTGACAGGAGTCTCAAAGAATTCACCCTCCATCTCGAGGTATCGGAATGACGTAGATGACCGACTATATTCTTCTTCACCACATACGTGACAACTTTCCCTTCACGGATACTTCATGATGCGTAGGTAATTTTGCCCCATGTATCCAAGGGCCCAATTAGGCAAGAGTAAGTCGGACGGATGTCCATGACAAAGAAAGTAGAGTCAAAAGTCCGGAACCGACTTTAACAGTGAGTGAGCTTCCAAGCACGCTTAGAACCATCAAAAGCTCTCACAATAATGTCACTGGTCTCGTAACCAACCCTTCAACATCAAGCCGATCAAAAGCGTAGTTTGGTAGGATATTCGAGCAACCAGATCCACCAAAACATGAGACAATGTAGTGCCCTTGCATTCAACAGATGTGCTTTGTTGTGTTTCTTTCCTATAGAGTCAAATCAAGATCGAGAAGTCTAGGCCGTTGTTGGCAGTAGCAATACAAACTTCAAACTGGTCGTGGTAGTGTCTTGCGGTACATGAGCATTCTTCAAACTTCACCAAGGCATTAGCATGAGCCTCGGAGCACAAGAGCAGAGCAAGCATGGAGATCTTGGACGAGTCTCGTCAAACTGCTCCACAACATTGTAGTCACTCTTCTTGATAATCTTCTAATTTCTCCATTTCTTGTTTGAGGTGTCTTCAAGAACTTCCTTTGGTACTTCGCCGAAAGGTGATGAGTCACGGTTCTTTCCTCTAGCTTGGGGAATGGGTTGAATATGGAATGCGAGCTGGAGTCGCAGTTGTCTTTTGGAGGAGAGATATCGGAGAAAATACTCTTCCGGTTCGAGTCACCTTACTTGATCCGGGGATGTTGTCAATGTCAGGAATGGTAGCTTCAACTGTAAGATCTTCAATGGTCAGAGGGTCTTGCTTGACGCCATGATAGTAAACATCACCCATAATTCCAAGGAATAGCCTTGTCGAGGAATATGGAACTGGTCTTGGTAATAATGAGAGGTGCCACTCTAGGCACGTAATCGCAGAGGAAATCCTTATTGTGTTAACATCAGCATAGTCTTCTGGGAAATCGTCACCCCATCCGGTTGCTTTAACATCTTCAATAGGAATCTTGTAGCTTTCAGGAACAGTGTACTTCACCATGTAATCATACTTTCCACTTGGCTGCCCCAAGGTATCCCACACAGACGGCACAATTTCGTTCGCATTGTCAATCTTTAACTTAGACATTTCTTCACACGCCGCATGTGGTTTCGTAAATAGTATCTCACGGTTGTCCATCATGCATCGATCACGCCTTCTTAACCAAGCACAACCATCGATGCGATGGGCACCAACGGCAATTCTGGGCATCCTGGTTGACACCGCTTGTAGCAAATTCTTCTTAATACCATCGAGGAATGGTCAAGTCATCTATGTTGAAAACATAAGTATCGTCACCAACAAGATTGGAACTCTTGTCATGATTAGGCATAGGCGCTTGATCACATTCGAGTCTCAACAGAGGATCAAACTCAACTGCTTAGCTTCAATTATATCTTGAATCTTGTTCTTCGAGCCCAACAATCATCGACTATGTCCTGGCTATTGGAATAGTAAGCACACTTAGCATTAGGGTTGTATCTCGAGAGGAAGTGTTGACATTCGAGGAGGATCCTCAAGGTAATCACCGCTTTCAACATGCTGCAAGGCTTGCGACAATGGCATGTTGATCTTTGTAACCGTCAGAAGCGCTGCTCGATTGCCGCTTGTCTCACCGAGGTTATGCCGATGTAGGATCGAGATCACAACCGCCCCACGATTGAGCGCGGTCGGTCTTGGCTCGGCTTTTCGACCATACACGATTAACTTCTTTCTTACCACCAAAAGATCTCTTCGCAGCATTTGAAGATGTCTCTACATGAATCTTTCCGCTCTTGATACCAGCTTCAATATGCTCGTCATTAATATCACCGATGAATCCTATCAAGAGTTTCCAATCAGATGATTGAAGAATGGGCCTGTCAGTGTTCCCATAAACATATCAACCAACTCCCTATTGGACAAGGGTGGCTGAACTCTGGCTGCTAAATCTCTCCATTTCAAGTTGCTTGTACTTGTCATCTTCATCAGAGTACTGGCTATTATCATAGTCTTTTTCAGGCTCATGCTGGCTGCCTTCACCATCACCTTTGTCACTTTGCTCATCCTCCTTCTTGACACTTCCTTCAGAGAGCTCAATTCGACTAACACCTCAAGGACCACCTTTGTAGCGTCTGCCCATGTTGAGGAGACCAACAACCTTCTTCTTCCTATTAATGAGCTTCTTCAAATCTTCTTGGCCTTGGACCAAACTGGTGAACATCTCAATAAACCGAGCATTCGAGCTCGAGATCTTTGACAAACTGTTCAAGAGCCATTTCTGCTAAAATAAATAGCGAGCAAATGAGAAAACCAATCTTCAATGTACCTGTGATGCAATGTTATGCTATTATATGCAATGTTTATGCGGATGCAATGCAATGTTTTCAAGGACCTTAGAGATTTAAATTTGTTAAACAAGCAATGAACAAACATTTATTAGTACTCTTTTTTCTTTTTTTTTTAAGTACAAAAGATAGTTCAAACAAATAAAAGAAAACATATAAATCCTAAAGCTCTAAGTCTCCCATGGGCGCTTCCTCTTGGTGCCGAGGTAGGCGTTGATGCTTCGCTCCTCGTGAAGTAGCTTGGTCAACTCTAGCACTTTCTTCTCACTTGCATAACACTGAGCTTCAAATGTATCCCTTTCTTCTTTGAGCTGAATCCAGGATCTCTTCAAGTCTTCAAAATCAGTAGGCATGTCCGGATGGAGGACAGTATAGGGTACGTCACCTATAGCAACAGGTTCCATAATTACTCGTAAAACAGCGTGAATGGCATCATGAGGTTTTGAGCTCGAGCTCGCACCCATTTGAGGTAAGGTTCCCAAGGAATGGAGTTTTGGTGCCCCAAAGTCTTGGTATCAGTCTTCTTTACCATGCCCCAAGCGTGTATGAACCTTCGTCGGTAATTCTAGAGATCGTGGTTGTAGTCGAACACAATATCTTGGAGAAGCATATCATGCGGACCATCTCTTCGAGCAAAACCAAACTGACGTAGAGCTAGAGAAGGATTGTAAGTGATACCTCCCCTTATACCAAGTAGTGGTACATTAGGGAATTCTCCACAACGCTCAATGAAGGTGAAGTCCTTTTGAGAGAAAAGACTCCAACGGATATCTGAATGAGAGAGTGACATTAACCTTTGAGACCAATTCATCCTTTGTTCGTTCTTCAAAACTGATGGAGGAAGGTGCGAAATAAACCACCTGGAAAGTAACGGTATGCAACACATGAGAGTTCCTTGTCTCTTAGTAGTACGAGTGTGGAGAGAATGCAGAATGTCTCCAAGTAAAGTAGGCACAGGATTGCGGGTAAGAAACAACTTGATGGCGTTGACATCTATGAATTGATCCGAGTTAGGGAATAGAACCAAACCATAGATTAGCAGGGCCACAATATCTTCAAATGCATGGAAACTCATAACTTTGAGGAATTCTCGGGCTTTCTTAATTAAGAACTTGGAAAGTAAACCCTTAACTCCACTTCTGGTTTCCCAATTGGCTTCAATGTCTGAGCGCTTAAGATGTAAGGCGGATGCAATGTCTTCGTACCTAGGAACCTTTTCTAAACCGTTGAATGGCATTTGGTCAAAAGAATAGGTATCCCAAGTAGCATAGAGAACTCTTCCAAGGTAGGAACCAACTGATAATCTAGGAATGTAAAGCAATGGTGTTTCGGATCAAAGAACTGGAATAGGACATGCATCATATCTTCTTCAAAACCGGAGATAACCAAGTCAAGCAGATAACCATGTCTTTTGATGAACTGAGCATGGTCGGGAATTTCCGAAACCAATTCTTTGAGCTGAGAAGGTATACCCATGAAGTTAATTCGGATAGTCTTTCTAGAAGCCATAATTCCCTACAAAATAGAGCAAAGATAAATCCCTAGGTCCTTGAAATAGTTAGAAATGATATGCAATGCGAATGATGTCATGATGTCATGTTTAGCACACACAACCAATTCGCACAATGAGCCTAGGTTTAAGGCTTGCATGAGGTATAGGTGATTACCCCACCAAAAGTTTGAGTTGGTTCATCCTGTCCTATAATAGTAACCGGGTTCTAGGAATCTCACATCATTGATCTTTCTCGTAGGCGTTTATTTCAATACGACTCCCAAGTGGTCGACCGAAAATATCCCAAAAGTCTGATCTCAATGAGCGTAGCATTGAGTATCAGCCAACCTTAGTCTGCACCAAAGTCGGCCATCTCACTACCTTCTAATGGCCAAGATGGGTCAATTACGGTTCTAAAAGTTTAGTTAATGCTTGATGACACCACGCAGAAGCCAAATACTATCCTCAACTTGGAAATGAAGAGTATCAGGACATCCAAAGTGTCACACTAACGTAGCCATCATGTTGACCGTTTCGATATACGTCTAACGGTCGCGACGATTTATTGCTACTTACCTAAAAGGAAACCCGGATCCGGGTGTAGGATCCCCCACAAATATAATACCCAAGCAACCCTTAAAGATAAAGCAAGCAAGTCAAACAGAAAGCAATAAATGTGATCTAGAAATCCCTAAGGCATTCTCTCTTTAGGGGCTCCCCAGCAGAGTCGCCAGTAACACGGTGAATCGACTTTGTAGGTTTTGTATCGCAAATGTGCGGATAGCAAGAGTCGCCATCGAATTTTATTTTATCCAATTAAGGGAAGGTAAAAGTACAGAAAAAGACCTTTGTTAGATTCTGAGTAAGGGAGAAGGTTATGAAAAGGGAAGGTATTAGCACCCATTTCCATCCGTAGTTATCTACGGGCTCTTAGTTGCTGTTAGATCACTTTAAAAATTGTGCTTTTTGTGTGTTTGACAAAAAATGTTTTGAAAAGGCATTTCGCTTTGACTTTGTAATGATTCATGTAGGAATGTATACAAAGTGTTCGGAAATGTTTCGTTTTTGAAAAGAGTTTGAACTTTGAAAAAAGTGTGAGGTGTGAAAAGTATTTTGATAGAGCAAGCAACTAAAAGTCTTATTACCTACTCAGAATTGGTCGTTTTCGTGTTGTTTTACGTTCCTTTAGAATAGCGCTATCCATACCATTAGTTGGTAGGTAACTCCATTCATTGGATGTAAGCGGGACATTCGAAGGGACATCGTATGTTCATAGAAGGCAACTTGTAGGAAGTATCCTAGCACATTCGAAGGGACTATCATCATTTTTCGTAGTGTCATACCCCAAAATTTGCCCTCCATCCTCTCAAGATATTTCATACATCCATACTCAAGGATTCCTCAAGAGTTGATCAGACAAACTCTCTCCAAGACAATCAACCCAAACTAGGGTTTAGTATTCCTCAGATCAAGATGGACTTCCAACATCTCCAATGGTCTTCATGTCTCCTAATATGCTTCAAAGATTCTCCATGTCAAGTTTCAAGCCTTACAAGTCAAGTTTCCTCAGACAATTGCTCAGATGGTTGAAAATCAGTTGTATTGGACAAAAAGTCAACTGTGGTCAACATACAGTCAAACTTCATGATTTTTGGTCAACATCCTCATTTTGAAGTTACATTCATTATTTGATCAAGGGTTGATCATGATTCATCAAGAAAACTCAAGATTTGCTCAAAAGTCAAACTTTCTAAATTAGGGTTTCTAGATGAAAAGTCAACTGAACTTTGACTGATCATAATTTTCTCATACTTTCTCAGAAATTTTTCCACCACCTCTTGTTTTGAAGGAAATTCAATTCTCTACAACTTCATGTCTCACAAGAATGTCCAAAAAAATGCTTCATTTGAGAGGTATGGCTCAAAACATTACAGGTCATTTTCAAAGTCAACAAAAAGTCAACTTTTTGTTTTGAAGATATATTGAGCATGGAAACTCCAATTGAGATGAGACCAAAAAGGTTTGTTAGAGGACTCTTAGAGCATTTCAAATAGTCCAAGAACACTCAAAAATGTGGAAAATTGAGCAAGATACACTATTCAGAAGTTGGGCAATTTTGGACAATTGCGCAAAAGGACATTTTGGTCAAAATGCAAAATTTTCCAAATGGGCCTAAAATATTTTGATCCAAACTTGTTCATGACATGATTTTTGACCCATAAATGCTTGGCCATGGTAATTTTCTATTTTTATGATTTATATTTGAATTTTAAAACATTTAATTCAAAATTAAATCATGTAAAATATGAAAATAAGATTTTTTTCAAAAAGGATTGGATTTATATCTTCCTTGAAGTCCAAGATAGCCCATAATCCTTACCAAATTCGTGCTAGCCTCTTACATGGAAGGAAAATCAATTTTTTTCAAAGATTTGATTTGTTTTAAATGGAAAAATATTGCACATTGATTGATGAATCCTTTTTCACTCTTTTTTCTCTCCAAATTGCCTCTATAAATACTCAGCAGTATGCCAAGCCACAGGAACGAAACCCTAGCCTTTGCACTAACCCTTATTTTGTACAAATTTTTCAAGAAACTTGAAAATTCGAGTTTTGTTTTCCAGCTACTTTTAACCTCTCTCAGCCATCCAATCGTGCTCTAAGGGTAAGTATGAGTAAGTTTGCATCAAAAAAAATGGTTAAAACAAGCTGAATCGATGCATATACATACATACATATTCAAAACTTTTTGATTTTTGCATTTTATTATCCTGCGTGCTTTAATCGTTTCTAATGATTTAAATGTGTTCATGAGGTTCTACTTGACTGATCTGGGCAATCGTTTGAGGGGTTGAACGTAAGAATCGTGTATGGCCATGTTTAGGGTTTCCGAGCTGTGATGCTTCGAACCGGCCTGTACAGGCCGATTCAGCTAAAACTGATGCCATTAATGGACTCAGAAGGTCCGATTTAGGTGGACAAGGTCTTCCTTTTCCTTTTATTCGCGTTGTTTTGCAGGTTTGAACGTCGAACTCACCGGAGAAGACGACCGGAGCTAGGGCTCCGGCGTCGTTGACCTAGCTGACCCCGTCGTGGCTTGCGTGGCGCGATGGCACGTTCTGATTTGCTCTCTCAGTCAATCTGGACCCCACGCGTGCGTGCTGACTTTGATTTTCAAACATCCATGACGCGTCATCATTTATATGCAATTGTTTTCAGCTTTCAAAACACCAGATGCAACGTGGCGTAGTGGTTAAGGCATTCACTGTTCCAAGATCCTCTCAAAGGTCCCCTGTTCCATCCACTCCAGGGCTGGTTTTACCTTTCTTTTACAAACTTTCATATTTTCAATATTTTCCATATTTTCTAATTATTTAATATTTTGCATATTATTTTAATTAATTTCATATTTTTATTTCTGCATTAAAAAAACCATCAAAAATTATTTTTCTTTTTACATTATTTCTAGAAAACCTTTATTTAATTTATAAAATTAAAAAATACAATTTTGCATGCATATTTATTTTTATTCATAATTTTGCATTTAAATCACATTTAATTAGTTTTAAATTATTAAATTGCATCCAAAAAATCCCAAAAAATTATCTTAACATATTTATATTATTTCCAGCATGTCATATTTTTTTCCAATTAAAAATTTGCATTTTTTCTAACATTTTCTCTTATTTCGATTTCATCATATTTTCCGATTTCTCTTACCATTTCACAAGTTATTCCGCTTCAGACGTTTCTTTTACTGTTTTCATTTTTTCCAATTATGTAACTGTTTATGGGATGTAATAGTTTAAATTAGGTTTTTATTTTCCGCAAGTTTAAAGTATGTATCTGCCCCAAAGCCATGTAATAGCGTAGGACATTTACCTTTCCGCACTTTACATTCCGCATTTTAATTTCCGCACCCTATAAACTGCTAGTAACTAGGCGTGTATGCCAAGATAATAATTGGACATAGCTCACACTAATTTTCAAAGATAAAAATATCTGAATTTGACACACCTTTTTTCACACATGCACCAATTAGGGTAATTCTCTCTCGTTGCCTTACGAATTCAAATTGGTCATGTCCCTCGAACGTAGAGGTATTCTAGCACCGTTGCCTTCAAAACAAATCATCATAGTCCCTTCGATACAAAGATCATAAGACCCACGATGTTGCCTACGAATACATGATCTTGACCCTCGATTGTCGCCTACGAAAACTGATGATAGTCCCTTCGAATGTGCTAGGATACTTCCTACAAGTTGCTTTCTATGACCATCCGATGTCCCTTGGAATGTCCCGCTTACATCCAACAAATAGGGTTACCTACCAACTAATGGTATGGCTAGTGCTATTCTAAAGGAACGTAAAATAACACGAAAACGACCAATTCTGAGTAGGTAATAAGACTTTTAGTTGCTTGCTCTATCAAAATACTTTTCGCACCTCACACTTTTTGTCAAAGTTCAAACTCTTTTAAAAACAAAACATTTCCGAACACTTTGTATACATTCCTACATGAATCATTACAAAGTCAAAGCGAAATGCCTTTTCAACACATTTTTGTCAAACACACAGAAAGCACAATTTTTTAAGTGATCTAGAGCAACTAAGAGCCCGTAGATAACTACGGATGGAAAGGGGTGCTAATACCTTCCCTTTTCATAACCATTCTCCCGTACTCAGAATCTAACGAAGGTCTTTTTCTGTACTTTTACCTTCCCTTAATTGGATAAAAATAAAAGTCGGTGGCGACTCTTGCTATCCGCACATTTGCGATACAAAACCTACAAAGTCAGTTCACCGTATCACACGTAAGCGACAATCGAGGGTCAAGATCATGTATTCGGAGGCGACATCGTGGGTCTTATGATCTTTGTATCGAAGGTACTATGATGATTTGTTTTGAAGGCAATGGTGCTAGGATACCTCTACGTTCGAGGGACATGACCATATTTGAATTCGTAAGGCAACGAGAGAGAATTACCCTAAGGGGTGCGTGTGTGAAAGAGTGTGTTGATTCAGATATTTTATCTTTGAAAATTAATGGGCTATGTTGATTTTAGTCTTGCCATGCACGCCTAATTACTAGCAGTTTATAGGGTGCAGAAATTAAAATGCGGAATGTAAAGATGCGGAAAGATAAATGTCCTACGCTATTACATGGCTTTGGGGCAGATACATAATTTAAACTTGCGGAAAATAAAAGCCCTAATTAACTATTACATCCCATGAACAGTTACATTATTGGAAAAAAAGAAACGATAAGAAAAATCGTCCGAAACGGGATAACCTGTGAAAAGATGAGAAAATCGGAAAATACGATGAAATCGAATAAGAGGAAAATGTTAGTAAAAATGCAAATTTTTGAATTAGAAAAATATGGCATGCTAGAAATAACATTAATAAGCTAAAATATTTTTTTGGGATTTTTTGGATGCAATTTAATAATTAAAAACTAATTAAAATTGATTTAAATGCTAAATTATGAATAAAAATAAATATGCATGTAAAATAATATTTTTTAATTTTATAAATTAAATAAACATTTTATGAAATAAATGCAAGAGGAAAAATATTTTTGATGATTTTTAATGCATGAAAAAAAATATTGAAAAGAATTAAAATAGATGCAAAATATTAAATAAATATGAAAAATAGAAAATATGAAAAAAGTTTGAAGTTTGTAAAAAGAAAACAAATCTGGTCCCTGGATGGATCGAACTCGTGACTAGGAAGAGCATCTTTGCACAGTGAGCGCCTTTACCAACTGAGCCAGCTTGCTTCACTGTTTGAAAACCGGAGCGAGTAAAAAAAGAACAAGTGTCACCTCCTGGCCATACAGATCTCGCGCCAAACTTCATCTCTTTCATTTTGAATTTTTAAACACTTAGCGTCGGTCTTTCTTCGACGCTAAGGCCCCTGCAAAAATTGAAATCACATACACGTAATATAAATGCATTGTGAATACATGTATCAACTCGTTTTCATCCACTGATCACTCTGGTATGCTTAGTTTGGTCCAATTTTTCCTGTTTAAAGAAACCCTAATTCAAACCCGAAAACCCTAGTCATGGTGATTTTCGTTCCAGGTCACTAAAACGCAATTGGGCTACCCAGACAGCTTGCAAACTTGATGCTGATCATGAACAAACAATCAAAAAGTGTTAATAATGCATGAAAAACAGAAATCGATTTCAAGAAAAAGTGTCAAAACCGTGAGTTTGATTTCGCGATTCTTGATGGATTCTTGATCTGTAAGGGTCTGGAATGAATCAATGGACCTCCAGGAAGCGATTGGATGGCTTAGAATCGGTTGAATCGAAGCAAAAACAAGGTTGCTTGTAGCTTGTAACCCACGGGTTTTTGAGCTTCAATAAGGGTTTCTCCAGTCAAAATTTCTACCCTAATTCGTGTGGCAGGAGTTGTGTATATATAGTAGAAGGATTTGGAGTTAATTTGAGGAAGAATCAATCACTAATCAATGCAAATCAAATTTGATTTTTGTACAAAATCAAATTTTCATTTTTTGATCAATTTTCAATCAAATCTTGCCATATCAATCCAAATTTCGAAATTTGCTGGCTTTATTGAGTTGCTTGGATCTCAAGGAAGAGATAAAAATCAAGTTTGCATTTAACTTTGATTTTATACTTTATTTTTAAATTTAATTTGTATTTAAATGAATAAATTCCAAATTAAATAGAAAAATAAAACAAAAATTCGTGGCATTGGGCTTGGATATTCCTAATTGCATAAGGAACAAGTTTGGATGAAGAAAAAGTAAGCCCATTTGCAAAAATTTTGATTTTTAGAAGCATCTCTCTTTGTGCACTTCTCCAAAATTTCTCAACTTGTGAATGGTGTATCTTGCTCAATTTTATATGTTTTTGAGTTTTCTTGGACTTTTTAGAAAGCTCTAAGAGTCCTCTAACCAACATTTTTGGTCCCATCTCAATTGGAGTTTCCATGCTCAATATATCCTCAAAACAAAAAGTTGACTTTTTGTTGACTTTGAAAAGGACCTGTAATGTTTTGAGCCATACCTCTCAAATGAAGCATTTTTTGGACATTCTTGTGAGACATGAAGTTGTAGAGAATTGAATTTCCTTCAAAAAAAAAGGTGGTGGAAAAATTTGTGAGAAAGCATGAAGAAGTTATGATCAGTCAAAGTTCAGTTGACTTTTCACCTAGAAACCCTAATTTAGAAAGTTTGACTTTGGAGCAAATCTTGACTTTTCTTGATGAATCATGATCAACCCTTGATCAAATGATAAATGTAACTTCAAAATGAGGATGTTGACCAAAAATCATGAAGTTTGACTGTATGTTGACCACAATTGACTTTTTGTCCAATACAACTGATTTTCAACCATCTGAGCAATTGTCTGAGGAAACTTGACTTGTAAGGCTTGAAACTTGACATGGAGAATCTTTGAAGCATATTAGGAGACATGAAGACCATTGGAGATGTTGGAAGTCCATCTTGATCTGAGGAATACTAAACCCTAGTTTGGGTTGATTGTCTTGGAGAGAGTTTGTCTGATCAACTCTTGAGGAATCCTTGAGTATGAATGTATGATATACCTTGAGAAGATGGAGGGCAAATTTTGGGGTATGACACAGGGGGAGAAAAAATTTATTTATTGATTGTGCATCTATATGTGTTGTGTGCATGGGGAGTAAAATACCGCATCTGTGAATATTCTAACTGATGTTTGAACATTCGTTTCCTTTTTCCGCTTCTATCCCTGTTTTGATTATGATGATGATTTTACTATGCTACTCTGATATGTGTGCTTATCTCCCAACAGTGGCCATACACCTTTCACTGCAAGACTATGTTTCGACTGCACCAATAATATGGCTGAATACAAAGTGTGCATCATGGGTATCAAAGTTGTTATTGACTTGAGGATAAAATTCTTGCAAGTATATGGAGAGTCAGCTTTGGTGATCGTCAGATTAAGGGTGAATGGTGTTACACCCCAAAATAATTCGGTAATTAAATAATTATGATTTTTAAATTATTAAATTAATTTAGAACATAATTTATTAATATATTGAATTATTAAGATTAAATGATGGAATTAATTGGGGAAGAGAAGTAATATTTATTTTATTTGTGATTAAAAGGAATAAAATAAGGAAAGAAGAAAAATAGAGTCATTTTTGGAGAAAACAAGATATGTGAAGTGAGAAGAGGAGAAAAGAAGGAAGAAAACCTAGAAGTGTCAGATTCGAAGAACCCACAAGGTAAGGGGTGATTTCGACTGATTATTGCTTATTATAGGTTTCGATTTTGATATTATAGATCATAGCATGTTAGGAAATCTTAGTTTGTGAATTTCTAGGTTTCCATGGATGTATTCCTATGGGTGTCAGATTGTGTCAGATGGTAGGTCTGAATTGATTAGGGTGTCAGATACCAATTTTGACTGATAGGAAGATGATAATTGATGTGATAAATGATGCAAATTGATGTACTTTGGTGTTTCCAATGATGGAATTCGTATGGGTATGTGTGGATTGAGTTAGAATGGAAGAATGCTGTCAAAATGCGAAAATAACTTTTTGGTACGTGGGAACCGGTTCCCAGTGGGGAGGAACCGGGTTCCACTTTGAAAACTTTTGAAAAACTGAAAATTTGTACACAGGAACCGGTTCCTGTGTGGGAGGAACCAGGTTCGACGTTGATTTTTCCAGAGAAATGAAATTTATTTTCTGGGAACCGGTTCCCTACCTGGAGGAACCGGGTTCCCCATACATTTTTCCAGGGGCTGTTTTTTAATGTGGAACCGTTCTGTGGAGGAACCGGGTTCCACTGAAATATTTTTAAAATTTTCAAAACTTCAAAAATTCATAACTTTCAAACCGTAAGTCCATTTTGAGCGCCGTTTTGGACGTTATTTCCTAAATTTAATGCTCTACCTTATGAAATGAAAATATTTTAGAAAACTTGAAATTATTTTGGAAAGGGGTTGAATTTCAAATAAATAATTGTTAATCGACACATAATGATGTATGTGTAGTAGAGGACCTTTGGTGATGGAGATACTGGTAATGTGTGGATGTAATAGCATGTTTATGCTGATGTTAGATGTATGTATGATTGGTTGATATATCCTGTTGATTGGGTTGCATGTTTATGCTGATGTTAGATGTATGCATGATTGGTGATATATCATGTTGATTGGTTTGATTCAGTTATGTTAGATGAATGTATACATAGACTGATTGATGTTGCATGCTAGTGATGTGCGTGCATTTGCATTGTTTGGTGAAGTTAATTCCCATTGTGTGGAATTTGACTTGGATTGCCGATAACCGATACCCGAGTGAGGATGGGTGGTTAGGCTGGATTCGTGTCCGGGTGGTTATGGACGAATCGATGGTTACTGTATCCGGTTGATGATGGATCAGTGTTGGGTGACTTGGTCACGAGTCGGTACCGCATGCATTGAGTCTGCATTGTATTTGTATGAAGTGGTAACATGTTAGGATGTCTTCCAGTGTTACTCTTCTTTGATTGTTATGATTATGCATGATGAAGGTGGTTGTGTGTGTGAATCTGAATTTATGTTAAGTGGGTGAAATAATATGCTTGTGATATATTATTGATTGAAAGACTTATAATATGCTTTAATTATGAGAAGTCTCACCCTTACTTTACCATTTCAGATTGAGGTTAGCAGCTGAAGAGTCGGTGAGGATGGCTCTAGAGCTTATCGTTTTAGTCCGCATGTCAGTGTCATGCTCTGATTAGATTGTAACACTGGGGAACGTTAGATGAGGAATTAGACATTGGTTTATTATTTATTTAAAACTTTGTTGGGAATAATAATGATTGAATTATTCCGTTTTTGGTTATGATATTTTCCGCTGTGTAAGACATGGTCTTAACTTGACTGAATTATTTGAAAATGTTGATCCTCAGTGTAGCATGGCTACTGTTTGAATGAAGGTTTATTCTATTTATTAATTGTGACATCCCTAATTATACCGTGTTAACTCTGATTAAAGCTGAATTAGATATTAAATTAATTAATATATTCGGGGTATTTAGATGGGGTGTTACAATAGTGGTATCAGAGCATAGTCGGTCTTGTCTTGTGTCGTTACCCCTTTTAGTATGCGACTAGTGTAAGTAACACTGTCGATACTTGTGTGCTGATGTAGATTATTTTGTAATGATACAGAACAATGGCTGGAAGAGGTAACGGGAGGAATGATGATTCCATTGCTGAGGCTTTGGGAATGTTGGCTGGAGTGCTCGGAGGGAACCAGCAGGGAGCTGTGATTGGTGCTGACCGAAAATTGGGGAATTTTCAGAGGAAGTGGTTGAAGGAGATCGAGAGGATCTTCAGAGTGATTGACTGTGCAGAGGGGCTGAAGGTGAGATACGGAACTCACATGTTAGCTGAGGAAGCTGATGACTGGTGGGTTGCTACCAGGACTGAACTGGAAGAAGATGGCGTTGCATTGACTTGGGCTGCTGTGTTCAGAAGATTTTTTCTGAGGAGGTATTTTCCTGAGGACGTCAGAGGTAAGAAGGAGATTGAGTTTCTGGAACTCAAGCAGGGCAACAAGACTGTCAGTGAGTATGCTTTGAAGTTTTCGGAATTAGCGAAGTATTATGCTCATTACCCTAACGATGCAGATGGAGAATTTTCCAAATGTATCAAGTTTGAGAATGGTCTTCGTGATGAGATTAAGCAGGGTATTCGGTATCAGCGTATCCGAAGATTTTCTGATCTGGTTGATTGTAGTAGGATTCTAGAGGAGGATCTTGCTAACACTAAGTCGAATGCTCGAGGGTATGTTGACAGGAAAGGTAAGCAACAGATGGATCGTGGTAAGCCTTATGATAGGAATAATCAAAGATCCAGTGGTTGGAAGAAGTCCGGCGGAGGAGATTCTAGTTCTTCCGCTATGCTACAAGTGTGGTGAGACAGGACATCGCATGGTGGACTGTAAGAGCAATGATAAGAAGTGTTTCAAGTGTGGAAAGTTCGGCCATGTAGCCAATGACTGCAGGGTGAAAGTGGTGACTTGCTACAACTGTGGTGAAGAGGGTCATACTCGCCCCGCACAAAACCCAAGAAAGAGCAAGTGGTGGTAAAGTGTTTGCATTGTCGGATCGGAGACTAAACCAGATGATCGGCTGATTAAAGGTACATGTTTTATTAATGGCATACCTTTGATTGCGATTATTGATACTGGAGCTACGATTCTTTTATTGCGTTAGATTGTGCTAAGAGATTGAATTTGGAAATTTCTAATATGGATGGAAGTATGGTTATTGATACTCCCGCGGGTTCGTGACTACTTCGTATGTTTGTAGGAATTGCCTGTTGTGATTTTTGATAGGGTTTCGGTATGGATTTAGTGTGCCTACCGCTAGAACAACTTGATATCATCCTTGGAATGAACTGGTTGGAATTCAACCAGGTTCATATCAACTGTTTTGAGAAGACAATCATTTTTCCTGAAGAGGTTAAAGTCGAAAGTGAGATTATGTCAGTTAAACAGATGAACCTAGCTGTGAAAGACGGTGCTGTGGTGTTTATGTTGTATTCCGCGATAGAAGCGGAGGGAAAGGCAAAAGGTGATGGATTGCCAGTGGTGAAAGAATTTCCAGAAGTGTTTTCGGAAGACGTTAGTGAATTGCCACCTGAGAGAGAGGTAGAATTTACTATAGATCTGATTCCTGGAACTAGTCCGGTGTCGATGGCGCCTTATCGCATGTCGGCATCTGAATTAGCCGAATTGAAGAAGCAGTTAGAGGAATTGCTTGAGAAGAAGTTTATTCGTCCGAGTGTGTCGCCGTGGGTGCTTATTGGTTAAGAAGAAGGAAGGTTCAATGAGGTTATGTGTTGACTACCGTCAGTTGAAT
The DNA here is from genome assembly GCA_021764765.1 of Vicia sativa. Classification (NCBI taxonomy): domain Eukaryota; kingdom Viridiplantae; phylum Streptophyta; class Magnoliopsida; order Fabales; family Fabaceae; genus Vicia; species Vicia sativa. Next base: position 59,585,249 of record CM038797.1, on the reverse strand, counting down.
AAAGTTACAATCAAGAATCGGTATCCTTTGCCGAGGATTGATGATTTGATGGATCAGCTCGTTGGAGCGTGTGTGTTTAGTAAGATTGATCTAAGATCTGGATATCATCAGATTCGTGTGAAGTCAGAGGATATTCAGAAAACTGCATTTAGAACGAGGTATGGACATTATGAATATTCTGTTATGCCGTTTGGAGTTACTAATGCACCTGGTGTTTTCATGGAGTATATGAACATGATATTTCATCCGTATCTTGACAAGTTCGTAGTAGTGTTCATCGATGATATTCTGATTTATTCGAAATGCGATGAGGAGCATGCAGAACATCTCAGAGTTGTGTTAGAATTGTTGAAAGAAAAGAAGCTTTATGTGAAGTTGTCCAAGTGTGAATTCTGGTTAGAGGAGGTGAGTTTTCTTGGGCATGTAATTTCCAAGAATGGAATTGCTGTGGATCCTACGGTAGAGGCGGTATCTCGGGGAAGCGCCAAGAATGCTTCGAGATCCGTAGTTTTCTGGTCTTGCGTTATTACCGGAAGTTTATTGAGGGTTTTCCAAATCGGGCGTTGCCATTGACTAAGTTGACCAGGAAGGGTCAGGTGTTTGTTTGGGATGTTGAATGTGAGAAAGGATTTCAAGAGCTGAAGAGGAGGTTGACAAGTGCTCCGATCTTGATTTTGCTAGATCCGACTAAGTCTTTTGTGGTGTATTGTGACGCATCATTAATGGGATTAGGTGGTGTGTTGATGCAAGATAAGCAGGTTGTGGCTTATGCTTCAAGACAATTGAAGGTGCATGAAAGGAATTATCCGACTCATGATTTGGAGTTGGCAGCTGTTGTATTTGTTTTGAAACTATGGAGACATTATTTATATGGTTCTCGGTTTGAGGTATTCAGTGATCACAAGAGTCTGAAGTATCTCTTCGATCAGAAGGAGTTGAACATGAGGCAGAGAAGATGGTTAGAATTCTTAAAGGATTATGATTTCGGTTTGAATTACCATCCTGGTAAGGCAAACGTTGTTGCGGATGCTTTAAGTAGAAAGTCCTTGCATATGTCGATGTTGATGGTCCGTGAGTTAGAATTGGTTTAGCAGTTCAGAGATTTGAGTTTGGTTTGTGAAACTACTCCGGATAGTGTGAAATTGGGTATGTTGAAGCTGACTAGTGGTATTCTGGAAGAGATTAGAAATGGACAGAAATCTGATGTTGGTTTAGTGGATAGGTTGACGTTGATCAACCAAGGTCAAGGAGGCGAGTTCCGAATTGATGAGAATGGTGTTATGAGATTTGGTGATCGGGTGTGTGTCCCGGATGTTGCCGAGATCAGGAAGAGTATTTTAAAAGAAGGACATCGTAGCGGGTTGAGTATTCATCCCGGTGCTACTAAAATGTACCAGGATTTGAAGAAGTTGTTTTGGTGGCCTGGAATGAAAAAGGAAATTGCTGAGTTTGTGTATGCTTGTTTAGTTTGCCAGAAGTCGAAAATAGAGCATCAGAAGCCGTCGGGATTGATGGAGCCGTTGTTTGTCCCGGAATGGAAGTGGGATGGAATCTCTATGGATTTTGTGTCTGGTTTGCCGAGGACAGCTAAGAATTGTGATTCTATCTGGGTGATTGTAGATAGGTTGACAAAATCTGCTCATTTTATTCCGATAAGAATGGATTATCCGATGGAGAGATTAACAGAATTGTATGTCGAAAAGGTTGTGAGTTTGCATGGTATTCCGTCTAGTATTGTGTCGGATCGGGATCCGAGGTTTACATCTAAGTTCTGGACGGGATTACAAGAAGCCTTGGGTACCAAGTTGCGTTTGAGTTCCGCTTATCATCCACAGACAGATGGTCAGACGGAAAGAACGATTCAGTCGTTGGAAGATTTGTTGAGAGCTTGTGTGTTAGAGAAGGGTGGAGCTTGGGATAGTTATCTTCCGTTGATTGAGTTTACCTACAACAATAGCTTTCACTCGAGTATTGGTATGGCTCCGTTTGAGGCATTGTATGGTAGGAGGTGTCGGACACCATTGTGTTGGTATGAAACTGGAGAGAGTGCAGTGATTGGACCGGAAATTGTTCAACAAACTTCGGAAAAGATTAAGATGATTCAGGAGAAGATGAGGACTTCTCAGAGTCGTCAGAAAAGTTATCATGATAAGAGGAGGAAAGACCTTGAGTTTAGTGAAGGAGAACATGTGTTTATACGAGTTACTCCGATGACTGGTATTGGTCGAGCTTTGAAGTCAAAGAAGTTGACTCCACGATTTATTGGTCCTTTTCATATTACCAAGAGAATTGGGAAGGTTGCATATCAGATTGCTTTGCCACCGTCACTTGCGAATTTGCATGATGTTTTTCATGTGTCTCAGCTGAGGAAGTACATTGCTGATCCGTCTCATGAGATTCGGTGATATACAGTACGAGAGAATTTGACTGTGGAAGCGGTACCCGTAAGAATTGAGGATCGGAAGTTGAAACAGTTGCGAGGCAAAGAGATTGCATTGGTAAGAGTGGCTTGGGGAGGACCAGCTGATGGAAATGTCACTTGGGAGCTGGAGAGTCAGATGAAGGACTCGTATCCCGAACTATTCGTCTGAGGTATGTTTTCGAGGACGAAAACTCTTTTAAGTTGGGGAGTTGTGGACACCCCAAAATAATTCGATAATTAAATAATTATGATTTTTAAATTATTAAATTAATTTAGAACATAATTTATTAATATATTGAATTATTAAGATTAAATGATGGAATTAATTGGGGAAGAGAAGTAATATTTATTTTATTTGTGATTAAAAGGAATAAAATAAGGAAAGAAGGAAAATAAAGTCATTTTTGGAGAAAACAAGATACGTGAAGTGAGAAGAGGAGAAAAGAAGGAAGAAAACCTAGAAGTGTCAGATTCGAAGAACCCACAAGGTAAGGGGTGATTTCGACTGATTATTGCTTATTATAGGTTTCGATTTTGATATTATAGATCATAGCATGTTAGGAAATCTTAGTTTGTGAATTTCTAGGTTTCCATGGATGTATTCCTATGGGTGTCAGATTGTGTCAGATGGTAGGTCTGAATTGATTAGGGTGTCAGATACCAATTTTGACTGATAGGAAGATGATAATTGATGTGATAAATGATGCAAATTGATGTACTTTGGTGTTTCCAATGATGGAATTCGTATGGGTATGTGTGGATTGAGTTAGAATGGAAGAATGCTGTCAAAAATGCAGAAAATAACTTTTTGGTACGTGGGAACCGGTTCCCAGTGGGGAGGAACCGGGTTCCACTTTGAAAACTTTTGAAAAACTGAAAATTTGTACACAGGAACCGGTTCCTGTGTGGGAGGAACCAGGTTCGACGTTGATTTTTCCAGAGAAATGAAATTTATTTTCTGGGAACCGGTTCCCTACCTGGAGGAACCGGGTTCCCCATACATTTTTCCAGGGGCGCTGTTTTTCTGAAATGTGGGAACCGGTTACTCCCAGGGAGGAACCGGGTTCCACTGAAATATTTTTAAAATTTTCAAAACTTCAAAAATTCATAACTTTCAAACCGTAAGTCCGTTTTGAGCGCCGTTTTGGACGTTATTTCCTAAATTTAATGCTCTACCTTATGAAATGAAAATATTTTAGAAAACTTGAAATTATTTTGGAAAGGGGTTGAATTTCGAAATAAATAATTGTTAACTGACACATAATGATGTATGTGTAGTAGAGGACCTTTGGTGATGGAGATACTGGTAATGTGTGGATGTAATAGCATGTTTATGCTGATGTTAGATGTATGCATGATTGGTTGATATATCCTGTTGATTGGGTTGCATGTTTATGCTGATGTTAGATGTATGCATGATTGGTGATATATCATGTTGATTGGTTTGATTCAGTTATGTTAGATGAATGTATACATAGACTGATTGATGTTGCATGCTAGTGATGTGCGTGCATTTGCATTGTTTGGTGAAGTTAATTCCCATTGTGCGGAATTTGACTTAGATTGCCGATAACCGATACCCGAGTGAGGATGGGTGGTTAGGCTGGATTCGTGTCCGGGTGGTTATGGACGAATCGATGGTTACTGTATCCGGTTGATGATGGATCAGTGTTGGGTGACTTGGTCACGAGTCGGTACCGCATGCATTGAGTCTGCATTGTATTTGTATGAAGTGGTAACATGTTAGGATGTCTTCCAGTGTTACTCTTCTTTGATTGTTATGATTATGCATGATGAAGGTGGTTGTGTGTGTGAATCTGAATTTATGTTAAGTGGGTGAAATAATATGCTTGTGATATATTATTTATTGAAAGACTTATAATATGCTTTAATTATGAGAAGTCTCACCCTTACTTTACCATTTCAGATTGAGGTTAGCAGCTGAAGAGTCGGTGAGGATGGCTCTAGAGCTTATCGTTTTAGTCCGCGTGTCAGTGTCATGCTCTGATTAGATTGTAACACTGGGGAACGTTAGATGAGGAATTAGACATTGGTTTATTATTTATTTAAAACTTTGTTGGGAATAATAATGATTGAATTATTCCGTTTTTGGTTATGATATTTTCCGCTGTGTAAGACATGGTCTTAACTTGACTGAATTATTTGAAAATGTTGATCCTCAGTGTAGCATGGCTACTGTTTGAATGAAGGTTTATTCTATTTATTAATTGTGACATCCCTAATTATACCGTGTTAACTCTGATTAAAGCTGAATTAGATATTAAATTAATTAATATATTCGGGGTATTTAGATGGGGTGTTACAAATGGGACACAAAGCATCCAAACCTCATTCCATGTCAAGAACATGTGTTGAATCTGACCCCCTACTTCGAAGAAATCACTTTCGAGCACATCCCACTAGAAGAGAATCAATTGGCAGACGCGTTAGCTACCATGTCATCTATGTTCATAGTCATATGGGACAACGAAGCTCCTCATATTATGATTGAAAGACTAGGCGAACCAGTATACTGTTTTGAACTTGATACTGAAGGAGTAAAGGAGAAACCTTGGTTCTACGAAGTGAAGAGGTATCTCGAGGCTCAAGAATACCCTGAAGGGGCATCTGTCAACGATAAGAAGTTCTTAAGAAGATTCACCGCCAAGTTCTTTCTCAATAACAACATTTTATACAAACGCAACCATGACTTGGCCTTACTCCGATGTGTAGATTAGAAGATAGTCGGACGAATTATGGAAGAGTTACATGAAGGCGCATTTGGTACTCATTCTAGTGGACATACGATGGCTAAGAAGATTCTGAGAACAAGTTACTATTGGTCCACTATGGAGGCTGATTATTATTGATATTCTCGATCTTGTAAAAAATGCCAGATATACGCAGACAAAGTGCACGTACCTACAGTTCCATTGAATGTTTTGACCACCCCGTGGCCTTTCGCAATGTGGGGCATTGACATGATTGGATAAATTAAGTCGACCGCTTCTAATATGCATCGTTTCATCCTCATCGCTATTGATTACTTTACCAAGTGGATAGAAGCAGCTTCGTTCGCATCTGTTGCCAAGAATGTCGTGGCTCGATTCATCAAACATGATCTCATCTGCCGATACGGTGAAACACCCGGCCGAAAAATTAAAGGATATAAATATATATCAATGAAGTCGCCATCGCACGTTTTTTATCCCGCCAAGAGGGAAAGGTAAACATCAATTAAACCTGAAATGGAGAAATCACGGTCTTGCGACTGAGAGATCGGGTAAGGAAGTCTGTTACGTGAGGGGAAGGATTAGCACCCCACACGTCCGTAGTACTCTACGGTATCCTCTTTTACTTTCTATCTAATGGGTGTAAAGGTCTATCTATATATGTATATGGTATAATGCATGCAAAAAGAAAATAAGAATAAATAAATAAAGAAAATAATAAAGGAAAGAAAACACAGGGAAAACAAGAAAATATTTACAAAGGTTGCTCGATCTAGCCCCGCGACAGGATGCCTACCTATTCCCTCGTGCAATGGGAAAGTCAGAGCTCCGTAGTTCGGCTCACTTGTTTTGGTTGGTTTGTGTTTTTTAGATTAGTAAACGAAACAGCAAACGATGACGAAACATCTTCATGATGACGAAATATCAGCTACAGACGGGATGACGAAACATCAAAAGCGGGATGACGAAACATCAGAGGATGAGATGGCGAAACATCAGAGGATGAGATGGCAAAACATCAGAGGATGAGATGACGAAACATCAGAGGATGAGATGACGAAACATCAGCAACAGACAGGACGACGAAACATCCTAAAACTAATTGGTTTGTATCTTTTACTTTGGAAAAAGTTTCAGATTATTAGAGTGTTTTAATGCACTTGACAAAACAAGATTTTAGTTTTAAGTATGGAAAAAGATAAAGGTAAAATGTCTAATGGAAGCTAACCTATTTCTAATCCTAATGTTATCATGCAAAGTTGATCCTAAGTTAAGGGTATAAACAAGGGGAATACCTAAAGTTATCATGCATGGATGCTTAACTTAATGTCTAAACTCGATAACTAAACTAATCGAGCAAAACCTAAGGGGAACCTATAAGATCAATCATCTTGGTTAGAGAACCAAGTGATAAGGGGGTAGAATCAAGTAAAGTTCTTTGGCAAAAGCACACAAACTAAGCACTAACAAGTGCTAAGAAAAAGAAAAGAAGAAGAAGAAGAAGATGTGGTGGAATTTGAGTGAAAGATGTTCCTATAAAGTATCATGTGAAGTGAGGTCAGTAGAAAAAAAATTTATTTACAAAGTTTATACAAACCTTTAACAAACACCAAACATCATTATGAACATATACATACAAGCTAATTCACAAACTAGGTCGAAACTAGTCCCAAAGGCATACAAAGAGCTAATTGTGCGAAGCGTTAGACTTAGATGAAGTTAATTGAAAATTAAAGAATAAAATGACATAAAAGTCAGTAAATAATCATGTTAATATTCATATACATCACACCAACAAACCACAAAGATTCAATAGCAAAAATCCACCAAAAAGTGCACAAACATGCAACAAACGCGTGTAGTGAAGTGCACCTAAGTGTATGGGGCTTACAACATGAAAAGAAGGTGTCAAGATGAAGAGGTTAAATTTACAACATCATATAAAGTAATTAATAACCAAATCATAAAGGGAATGTCATGAAGATGCAATTACAACGTTAGTGCAAAAACTAGTCGAAATGCTTAACCTAGGAAGTGTTTACAAACTAAAAGAAGCCATGGAAAGGCAAAGATGAAGAGAAATGGATCAAGAAATATTAAAATACACAAGTTACAGTAGAAAACATATTATGTCATCAACAAGATCATCTAAACATGCATTCAAAGAATTCACAAGCAAAACACTCAAGAGAAATGCATTCGATTCGTGCAAGTGCGGGTAAACATGTGTATGCATGTGTGTGGATTTTGTGCTTACTTATGCTAAGTGTCAAATAGTGGTGGGGTAAGAAGCAACATACAATGAAGAACTACTCAATTTATACACTATCAAGTCATAAGATGCTTCAACTTGCACATATACAACAGCTACACAAAACTAGTTAAAAACTTGACCTAGAATGCAAATAGGGATGGAATGAAGCATGGTTAATGCATGAAGGAGAAGGAATGAAACTCGTAGTATAAGAAGACGTGGAAGGAATTAGCTATCATGGTAAGAATGCATTATCATCACATACATAATCATCATGAAGATTCGCAAACAAAGGCAACTAGGAAAACCTAAGCATGCATCTAGGAATGTGTGGTGAAAATATGCATAGATGTATGATTGTGAACATGTCTTGTGGTGTCATTTTTGAGTGAAGTCAGTAGTGAAATATAGATATTACATACTTGTTAGACACAAAAAATTTCCTTCATCTCAAAAGAAAAGAAAGCAAAAGCTAATACAAGAAGAACTAGTCAAGGATTTGTCCTAAACATGCACCAAGGAATCAAATGAAACATGGCATGGCATAGGTGAAAAGGTATGACATTTAGATGATGGAAAATGATAGAAGTCAGTAGTTATCATGGTAGGGATACACTCATGTCATATACACAATCACCATAATCTTTTCGTGAGCAACTTTCAATAGGAAAACATGAATGCGCATCCTAAAAATGTGTGATGGAAAGTGCTTAGGTGTGTATTCAAACATGTTTGTGTCAAATGTTATAAACAAGTGAGATGAGTGATGGAACATGAACATGATGCTCACATAAACACAAAACAATCATCAATTATCATGCCTTATAATCATTCATGGCGCAAAGATTAGTAATGGAAAGGAGCGATTCTAAACCCTAGAGTTAGTTTTAAGTAAGCAACAAGTTAATGTGTCAATCATGATGAAGAGGAAAGATGAGAAAGTAAGGTGACACACAAGGTCAGTAGCTTAAGACCTAGGTAAACCCGAAACACAAACAATTCAAATAAAGAAAAAAGCTTACATACACAAGTTCATTGAATTAGGGTTTGAAAGCATCTAAACTAGTTAAATATGACACTTAAGAAAGACTAAACAAAATAGTTTTAATTAGAAAATTAAAACCATGTGTGAATTGTGTCATAAGTTTAACTTAAGATATGATTCATGAGAAACCAAATGTAGAAGGTGAAACTTCCAAACACAAACAAATCACCTATTTGATGAGCAAAATCATCTAAAGTAAAATACCACCTATCTTAGATCAAACGACATTGATCAAGATCTATAGGAAGGGAATGATGTCTTGTATGTCATAGGGTGATGATAGAACCCTCACAAGATTCTTGTCATGAGATCAAGGTAAGGTCAATTGAAGTGACATTCCTCAAAAATCATGAACCTATAATCCCTTAAGGTATGGTCCAATCAAACTGTCGCACCCCAAAATTTCCCCTTTGTTTTACCTCATTGTTTCAAGCATAGACGTTCATTCTTTGTGGCTTCAGAATTTTCGTGGAAAAGAATTGTGTTGGATTTCGACGGAAATTTGGTTTTGTTACTGATTCAATTTTGATTCAAACTATCATTCAAGAGGTTTCGAATTATTTTTTTAAGGGGAGCGGTTTCGAGTTATTGGTTCAAAAGGAACTGTCTGGAATTATTTGTCCAAAAGGAGTTATTTGTTTTTTTGGGATTTGAATTCAAAAATAATTATTTATTTTGGAGTTTAAATTCTAAAAGGAATTCTTTGTTTCTTGTGGGATTTAAGTCCAATGGAGGGAAGGATGTATTCTTGGGTTTTGAATTCATTAGCGGAGAAATATCGGTTGCAAAGAGTTTCATTTCGTAACGAGTATGTTACTTGTTTCACTCGTTTCAAGCAAATACATCAATGAGGATTCAATCTAAGGATGTCATTCAAGTTGGTATTTTATTTGTATCAAATTGCATTGCTTTTTTTGCAAGAAAAGTTTGGAATTATAAGTTTGAATTTGAAACACAATTGTTCTTATCAATTTGATATTACAAGGTATTCTAATTCTTATAGAAGTTACAAAGATTTCTTAATTCTAATGCTACAAGATTCTAAAGTTTGTTTTCGGTTCGAGCAAATCATTGTCTTCCTCCGAGCCATTCTTCACATCTGGGCTGCCCTCTTATTGTCTCCGTCTTCATCGCATCGTTACATGAAAACAAAAAAAGAAGCATGATTAGTAATTATAATTGAGCATCAACATAAATCAAGAAAAAAAACATTTCGTTTTCAAACTCATCATTAGGAGTTTCTAACGGGAATCAGGTTTTTAGAATGCTAATCCTCATAATCTTGTTCAAGATTAATCACCGGTGAAAAAGAGCTTGTTTGCAAATCACGAATTAATTCGGTTCACAAATAAAGCCGAAACTCAGTTATTCATCATAGTTATAATTCTTAATCCAACAGTTCAAGAAACCAACAAATTAATCCAACAGTTCAACCATTCCTAATCCAACAGTTTAAGAAGCCAACAAATTAATCCAATAGTTCAAAAAGCCAACAAATTAATCCAACAGAGGCAACAGGCAACATTAGAAACAAAGAGGCAACAGGCAGCACAAAAGAGCAGAAAGCATAGCAGAGCCCAAAGAGGTAAGCCAAATGATGCAAGCAAGATATAATAGCAGTATCATAGAAGGAGAAAGTGTTGGTTCCAAAGATTTTTTTTCACCTAAGGTGAAAAGGGTAAAAGCTAGCAATAATGATGAAAATCCCAGGGCAGAAGGGATATGGTTGACCAAGACAAGCAAGTATCTATTCCAAGATATAATACCAGAAAAAGAGACAAGCAAATATTTGTTCCAAGATATAATACCAGAAAAAGAGACAAGCAGGGGATCTGTTCCAATCAGAAAGAAAAAGCAGAATATTTGTTCTTTAAAACACAATACCAAGCAGAAGAAGAAAAGGAGGAAGGATAGTATCTGCTCAAAATACCATAGCCAAGACCACAAGGTTCTGTTCTTCACAGTTTCAAACCCAGCAAAAATATAAACACCATCTGTTTCAAGACCAAAAAAGAAGAAATCATAGAAAATCCAACCTCAGTTCCAATTGTAACAACCAACAAATATACCAACCAGAAAAATAAACCAAATGGTATAAACCTAGCATCTGTTCTATTCAAAAACCAGAAAAAGCAAAGCACAAGTGTAATATCTGTTCAACAATTCACAGTTCCAAAACAGAACACATTTCCCAAATCCAGAAAAATCGTAAACACAGAGAACAAAAGCAAACATTCCATCTAACATCATTTTCCTACCAGAGATCCTTCAGTCTAGGGTTTGTTCAAAAATTACGTTCTGAATAGAGAAAGAAAAGAGGAAAGATATAAAACCAAGAACGGTCTCACCCGGGAAGAATCCAGAAGCATTTCTTTACCATCAACGCGTCTCCAAGGCTCAGGTATCCTCACCATTGCTGGAATCGCGTCAGAGGTCTAGGGTTTCAAAAACCCCCCCTTTGGATTTCTCCCAATTTGTCATTTATCTGCAAACATAACATGAACATAAGATTAGCAAGGGTCAGGAACCTGTAAAACACGAAAACATCAGGGTTATGGGACACGCCGCCGCCGGAACCGCCATGAGGCGATTTCCGGCGTGGCCATTTCGGTTTCCGACGAGAGACAGTGAGAGATAGTGTGAGGATGGTGAGAGACCGGTGAGGAACGAGAGAGAGCGACGAATCCATGTGAAGATGGGGTTTCTGGGTAAGAAGATGAGAGAAGCGTGAGGATGAGAGGAAGAGGATGAGAACGCATGAGGAGAGAGAGAGAGAGAGAGAGAGAGAGAGAGAGAGAGAGAGAGAGAGAGAGAGAGCAGATTTTAGTTTTGCCCATTTTGGGTAATTTGTTTTTTTTTGTTTTAAAAAGGGAAAAAACAATTTAGTTTCTTTTTCTTTATGTTTAAGTCTGGTGGTGACAAGTATCACCACCTTGTTTTTTATTTATGTTATTTTCTCCCCATTTCTTTTTTCTTTTTTTGGTTGGTTAAAAAATTGGTTTTAAAAAAAAAAAGAGAAGAGTGAATGTAATTGGTAAAATAATACATCACCTTGGCCATTGGGATATTTTGGAGACCAAGATCTGACGCATCCAGTTCGCCAGCATGTGTTGAAATCTTGTTGACCAGTCGTATAAGGATCAGATGGATTTCTTTTTCGCACCTCCCAGAATCACTGCAATACAGGCTAATTCTAAACTTTTATCTTTTCAATTAATTTATTTTTTATGCGAATAATATATTTGTTGCAATGTACTAAATAATAATTGGCTCTGATAGTTTTTATTTGATGATTTATTGATTAAACTATTAGTCGATTTTTCATCAAACAGAAAAAATCATTTCTAATAATTATTTAAACTTCCGATTGTATTGTGTGATATCTGTCTGTTTATTTGCTCATTCAGTATTTATTCACCATCGTACACTTTACACACAAATTAGAATTAAAATTAAAATTAAAATTAATCTGATTCCGCTTCGATTGGCTCATAAGCCGATTTCTTAAAGGGTCTCATGGTTGGAGATGGGCATGGCCATCCTCACGAGGTTGATTAAAGCCCTTGTTGCTTTAATCAATTATAACCCGAAAATAACATTGGTCTATATACCAATTTCCCATGCACCAGGGTCTCATGGTTGGGGATATGAGCACCTATCCTCACGAGATTAATTAAGTCCACATACTTGATTAATCATAACCCGATTCCACATTTCATCTCAACACGTATCTCAGAATTCTTTCATAATTAAAGTTCCAAACCTCGATCCAACGTCGAGTTTCTTTTCAAAAATACTTTCATAAATAAATATTCTATTTCTCCCTCCTCCCAAACATATGGTAGTCAGTCCAGTATCGACCCTCGACTGTATGTTTGGTGTCTTAATCAAATTTAATTAACGTGAACCTTGTTTCACCTCACCTTTTCTTAACAAAACTTTTGGGTAGAAAAAGATGATTAGGATGTTTCTGTCCACTCATCCGAGTAATTGGGGCGTTAGCCGTTTAACGCTTATGGTCCAATAATCGTCTCCCACATAAAAATAACTCAACTCACTCAAACTCTTTTATCGCTCATATGCGGTCATCAAACTCTTTTCGGACAAAGAGTGTGTAATATTCATTTCAAACACGAACGAGGACTTAAGCTTTTCAAACAAACTAAACAAGTCCAAGTTCAAGCATTTGAAATGTCTAATGCATGATTTTTCTTATAAAATCAACACAACCAATTCAAACCTTTTTGAGAGGAACTATGGAGTTTTGACTTTCTCATTGCACAAGGGAATACGTAGGCACACGGTTCTGAAACCGTGCCAAACTCAAAATAATAATAAACAAATTTCGTTTCTTTTATAACTTAGAGATTAGCGAATATACACACACACTTAGTTTTAAACGGGTCCCATCGAGTACGATGGATGTAAGAGGTGCTAATACCTTCCTCTTACATAACCGACTCCTGATTCCATATTTTTGGTCGTAGACCGCCTTATCCGTATCTGTGGGGTTTTATCTATATTTTCCCGTTCCTTTTAGATCAAATAAAATTAGGTGGCGATTTCACTGTTTTTTCGAAATTTAAATGATTTTTGAAAATCGAGTTGCTTCACAAACAATAAAAGAAAAGGAAGATATAGATCTTCTAGGTCATCATGACGACATTACTGTCATACCCCAATTTTTGACCTAGGATACCACCTTACATATGCATCACTGCATCACTAACAGTTTCAGTATAAAATAGATCGTGCCTGGCTTCTAGAAGTCAAAGTTTGGGTTTCTTCAAAATTTCATCTATTCAAGATATGATCAATTAGAGTTTGAGTTTCCACTCACTTCAATTGATCTATCTTAATCAATCATCAACATTTGATCTTCGAATTCCCAACTTTTTCTCATGATCTACCTTGAATCGCCCAATTAGGGTTTTGATCGAAGATAGTGAATCATTGACTTTCTGCTCAATGGATGACCTATTTGCTTGAAGATTGATCTTAACATCTTCAATACAACATCTTGAACTAATTTCTTGGTTCAAAACATTGCAAAATCCATGTTTCTTCATCAGACAAATTCTGAATCATCTGATGAAAATTCATCTGCTCAAAAAAGTCAAACTTTGACTTTTAGTCAACTTTTTCAATCATAAAATCATTTCAAATAATCCATCATGATCATAAAAAATTAATAAATGTGAAAAAGTCAACAAAAAGTCAAGATTTGAATTTTTTCTAACACTTAGAAAAAATTTCAAGTGTTAAGAAACATGGTTTTTCCTCACTTTCTTGGCCATTTTTCACCTAGATCCATTTGGATTCAGGAAAAACTCAAAACATGAAAGTTGTAGGTCTTGTTACAAGCTTTCCAAAATGTCAAGAACTTGCAAAAATAATTTGTCTAGCTAAGGTTTTGAAAATTAAACTTAGAGCTCCATAACCATGAATTATAAGTCATTTTTCAAGAGCTCTAAGTCATTTTTCACAAACCTCTCTTCTAGAAGCCTTGTCATCAGTTTTAGATAGATTATAACTGATAAATATCAGTTAGGAATGATTGAGAGAGGATTGGATCAAGGAGAGAATTTAACCATGGTTAGAAAGTAACTATTTTTCATTAAATGCAAAAGATTCCTTCTTACCACTTAAGCCAAGTTGCAAGCTCTCTCAATGATAACCTTGCCTTGTCATTCATATTTTTTGGCCTATAAATAGAGGTCATTTCTTCATTTCAAACTACACCAAAGCTATCATAATCCAAGCTTTCCTTCTTTCTTTCTTAAATTCCAAGTTTCAAAGTTCTAAGAGGGAAATTTTGCAATCTTCAAGCCTTGCAAAATCTAAGCAAACTTAAGTTTCTAACATGTTCTAAACATCATTTAGAAGTTGTTTAAAAATTAAAACCCTCAGAAAACAAGCTAAGAGGCAGTTTTCTACACAAAACTCCATTTGTGCAAGTTTTAAGCCAAAACTTCCAAACTTGAAAACTACTTGTGCTAGTCTTGATATCTCACTTCAGACACATCCTATACAACATATAGAGACTGTCCAAACACTTAAACAAGTTCTGGAACAGCTCCATCATCATCTTCCATTTTAAAATTAGCAACCTGCAACTTGACTTGGTCAGAGAGTTCCAGCCACTTTCAGAACAACCTCTTCTTCAACTCTTGGAATCCTTTCTCACATTCAGCATCCCAAACAAACACCTGACCCTTTTTGGTCAACTTAGTCAACGGCAAAGCTAACTTTGAAAATCCTTCAATTAACTTTCTGTAGTAACCTGCAAGACCAAGAAAACTACGGATTTCAGAAGCATTTTTCGACGCTTCCCACTGAGATACCGCTTCTACCTTCGTAGGATCAACAACAATGCCATTCTTGGAAATCACATGACCAAGAAAGCTTACTTCACTTAACCAGAACTCACACTTGGACAACTTCGCATACAACTTCTTTTCTTTCAACAGTTCTAACACAATTCTGAGATGTCTTGCATGCTCTTCATCATTCTTTGAATAGATCAAAATATCATCAATAAATGCCACCACGAATTTATCAAGATACGGATGAAATATTCTGTTCATATACTCCATGAAAACACCAGGTGCATTAGTAACTCCAAACGGCATAACAGAATACTCATAATGTCCATACCTCGCTCTTGTCGTTATCTTTTTGATGATATCCAGACCTCAGATCAATCTTACTAAATACACAATCTCCAACTAACTGATCCATCAAATCATCAATCCTCGACAATGGATACCGATTCTTGATTGTAACTTTATTCAACTGCCTATAATCAACACACAGTCTCATTGTACCTTCCTTCTTCTTAACCAACAACACGCACTAGGCGAAACACTAAAATTTTTCTCAAGTAATTCTTCCAAGCTAAACTGGATAATGCGGACTAGTTCCGTGAATCAAATCTATAGCAACTCCACTTTCTCTCGTGGAAATTGCTAACATCTACACTTTAGGAAATTCATTCACAACAGGTAATTCCCCACTCTTAGCTTTTCCTTTCACCTCCGTCGAAGAATACAACATAAACACTACAGCACCTTCCTTTACAACTGAGTTCATCTGCTTAACTGACATGGTCACATCTTCAACTCTAGCTTCTTCTTCTAACAGTTGAAATATGAATGGTTGAATTCCAACTCATCCCAAGGATAATGTCAAGTTGTTCTAAAGGTAGGCACACTAAATCCATACCGAAACCTCTACCAAAAATTATAATAGGACAATTCCTACAAACATATGAAGTAGTCACTGAACTCGACGCAGGAGTGTCAATGACCATACTTCCATCCATATTAGAAATATCCAAGTTCAATCTCTTAGCACAATCCATAGCAATAAAAGAATGTGTCGCCCAAGATCAATAATCGCAATTAAAGGTATGCCATTAATAAAACATGTACCTTTAATCAACCGATCATCCGCTTAGTCTCCGATCCCGACAAAGCGAACACTTTCCCACCAATTGCTCTTTCTTTGGCTTATTGCATGGAGAGTATTCTTCGCCATAATTATAATAAGTTATCTTTCCGGCTGCACATGACCAAACCTTCTTGTTGCATCATTCTTGCATTCATTAGCTCGATGCCCCATTTCACCACACAGTACTTAATAGGAGCACTAGAATCTCCCCACTAGACTTCTTCCAACCACGGATCTCGGTTATTCTTATCATAAGGTTTCCCGATCCATTTTTTTCCTTACGATCAACATAACCTTGAGCATTCGTTTTAGTACTAGCAAGATCCTCTTCTAGAATCCTGCTATCTACCGATGAAATTTTGATCTCATGAAGACCATTCTTAAATTTGATACATTTGGAAAATTCTCCATCCGCATCGTAGAGAGTATGAACTGCAACCCTTGAGCTGAAACTCAATCTCTTCTTCTTGCCCCAAATATCTTCGTGAAAAAACACAAGTCAATGCAATACCATCTTGTTCCATTTAGCAGAAAGACGTGAGTACCATACCTCACCTTCAAAGATAATCAATTACTCTGAAGATCCTTTCGATCTTCTTCAACCATCTCTGTGCACCTTCGAGATCATGAGTGCCTTTAAACAATGGAGGATTGTTCCTCTAGAAGTTTCCCAATTGCCGCCAATACCTCCTCCCAGTTGATTCCCTCCAAGCACACCAGCTAACATTCCCAAGGCTTCAAATAGCAAAGATCGTCTCTTCCATTACCTCTTCTAGCCATTGTTCAGAACATTACAAAACAATCACATCAAGACATCGCGGTTACCTTGCACTAGTCATACAAAAGGGATAAAGACTCTAAGACACGAGACTATGCTCGATACCACTATTGTATAATTTACTTCTTTATTTATATTTAATCGTAGTTTTTAAACATAATTACAAGGGCGTCACAATTTAAATAATTCAAATAACCAAAAACAGTGAACATGCCTTAATTACTGAAGAACTTATGAAAGGAAATGAAAAACCAAGGATTATGTTTAAATAGCGGAATATAACATATAAATCCGAAATAATTCAATCAATAATTATTCCAAAACATAAGAAAAAGGAAACAGTTTTAAATCCATAAAATTCTCCTCAAGGTTACAACTACGTGAGTGACACCGACACGACTAACTAAGTAGCACAACTCTAAAAGCTGTCCTCACCAATTCTCTAGCAGCTATACTCCTCAATCTGAAATTATTAAAGTAAGGGTGAGATTTCATCAAGATTAAAATGCATTATACATTTCTCAAAAACAATAAAACAATCAATTCATTGTTCACCCTTGTTAACTAGTATATTCACAAACACAATTCACATATTCATCATGCATACAACAACAATCAATGCAATTGCAACACTGGAATTCATCCTAACATGTTACAAGTACATATGCAATGCAGACTCAAATGCATGTAGTACCAATCGTGAACCAAGTCCACACCCTGTTCCGCTTACACCTCGGAAAACAACATCAATCAATGATTCTCCCATACATCACTGGGTCAAGAATCTAGCCTCACCACCTCTATCCATTAGATAAGTTTATTGGCCCTGCAAGTTCAATTCCGCACAATGGGAATGAACCATCAACAATGCTTATGCATGCACATCAGAAGCATGCAACAATTCAAATACATAGTATGAACATACAACATTATTCCATCCATGATCAATAACAGCAACAATAACACATGCCAACAGTGAGATCATGAACATAACGTTAATCTCAATACATGGAATTAACATACAGTAAGTATACGCATTGAATAACCACGAATTTACAACGTATTCTTACTACGGAAACTAAATTAATTCTTCCAGATCTCAATTAGTGGTTTTTAAATTATTATTATTAGATAGTACTCGTTCTAAGCTTTCTAACAATACCAACTATGCCTAAATCGGAGTTACGGTTGAAAAGATATGACCGAAACCGTTTCAGAAAAATTCATGTTTCAGCCCAACACAGTATGCATCGATGCATAAGGCTATGCATCAATGCATAAACAGCTTGCATCGACTCAAAATTGGTATGCATCGATGCATAACATAAAATTTCTGCATTTTTAAAATTTTCTTCAGTATGTGTCGACACATACGCATCTTGTATCGATGCATAGCCCTGTTTTTGGCCTATGTATCGATGCATACGCATCTTGGATCGATGCACAACTCAAAATTCCTCCTATGGATCGATGCAAGGCTCTATGAGTCGATGCATAGCTTTCCAAGGCTTCTGGTTTTCAAAAATTCCACTGCATGCATGGATTCATAAAGGCTTGTGTCGACTCATACTGTTATTTTTCATCAAAAACACAGCTTTTCTTCACTGTTACGAATTCCCTGTTAAATTCAATCATCACCAAACATCATATCATCATAAAACAAAATTAATTACTGTGTTTTTACACCCAATTGATCATAGAATTTGTTTTCTAATTAACCTATATTCATCTTACATAGATTAATCATTCATAACAGTCCCGATCATGATTTTTACGTCGGATTATATCGTTAGGGCACATTCAATTATCCTAATTCGAGATTCCTAACGGATCGATTCGTTCTATTGATTATCAAAACCTATAAGGCATAATAATCAGATTCAATCCCCCCTTACCTCGCGATGAATCTTCGAATTCTCGGCGTTTGGCTTTTTCTCCTCTTTCTCTTCTCTTTTCCAATCTCACGTAGAATGCAAATCCTAATTTCCTTTCCTCACTTGTTTCCTTTTATTCCTTTATTTATTCCTTTTTATTTGCCAAATAATAGAAATAAATTAATTAGGATTAAGTAGAGCTTTTTACTCCATACACCTTACAATTCAACTTCACACCCCCAACACTTCCATTATTTAATTACTTAATTAAATCCTTTAATTCCAAAAATTCCAATAATTGAACCTTTAATTAAATTAATAATTAAATTTCTAATTATTTCATAATTGAATTAATTTGGGGTGTCACAGCGTGGGTGTTCAGTGTCATGCAAGCAACTTCTAACACTCATAACTATCTCATTTCTCAACCAAATCAAGTGATTCAAAGCTCAGATTGAAGCTCACATGGCAAGCTACAACACACAACTTGTAAAAAATCAAATGATCCATCACACATCAAGAAATCAACATGAAAAAATCACAAAAATCATCCAAATCTAGATTTTCAGAACTTCATGCCATGCAATATTCTTCAAAAACAGATGCAATTATACATCAAACCTATTGTTTGGCCAGCTAACCACGCATGTATAAGCTCATATTCATCAATTGCAAGCTAGAAATCCAGATTTAAAGTTTGAATGTTACCTCTTGATTTGGAAAATAAATCCAAATATGCCTCTAGAATTGAAGAGAAAATACCAACAGCTTGCTCTTGAGTCCTCAATGAAGCTAGAATGATGAAGAAAATCCCTCACAAACACGAATTGCAGCCACTTCAAAACATGAGAAAAATTGAAAAATGCAGAGCAATGTATGGATCTGGAAACGAGAGAGAGAGAGAGAGAGAGAGAGAGAGAGAGACCTCCTATGCAAATAGGAAGCTTCCTACTTATAATGTGTGAGTGTAGCAAGGGTACATTGGTCCTTTTTCTTCACAAATTCGTTAGAACAAAACATGATAAAAAATGGTGTTATGAAGGCAGCTTGCGTTTTGTTCCTTTTCTCACTATCCTTGGCTGAGTTTTGATGAGCTGGCTGGGTGGTGAGAATATGCTCACGTGATTTATTCCTCAACCTTACTTGATATAGCAAAAAATAAAATGGTGCATGGCATGAGTGTGAGGGAAATATGCTCAAACTGTTTGGGCTTATTATGGAAAAATGTATGCTAGCAATGCTTGTTTCGAACCCCAGCTTGCTTGCTTCAAAACAAACTTGCAAAATCAACACAAGAATATGCAAATACACCTCTGCACAAAACAGCCTTGGATCACCTTTTTCTCTTCCAATTTTCTCACAAATGGCTCGTGCGTTTCTTGGCTTTTTGAGGCCTATCAATAGCTCTTGGAATGAGGATTAAAATAAGCTTTGGTTCACTGAAAATGGAGCTGAAATGAGTGAGATATGCTTCTTGGAAGTTATGCACAAACAAGAAAATTTTCTGGGCAGCCGCGCGTGTGTTCTGGCTTGCATGGAGTCAGCTTCATGACCTCTACTTGTGAGCTTTGTAACTTACTCAATTTTGAACCAAATGATGTGATTCAAAGTTCCAATTAAAGGTCTCATGGCATACTTCAAAATGCACGAAGTAGATTTCTCAAATTCCATCTGAATCAAGAGATATAAGCTTCAACATTATGCCCACCACCTGTTTGTGAAAAGTACGCGTAGAAAAATGCCTAGAAATTGCATGCTTGCCCAACCTTGGTCAAAACTTGTGCATGAAACTTTTAACTCAAATATCTCTCAAATGGTGCATTTTTGAGAAATTTTACACATTGACAAACTTGTAGGATTTTTTTCAAGCTTTCCAAAAATTTATAGTATGCAACCATTGGATAAAAATTGAGAAAGTTATGACATGTCAAAGTTTCATAGGGTGGAGACTTAGAATTTTTTTAATCTTTAGATAACTTCAAGAACAAGTTAACCCTAATTTCATCAACTTTCTTGGTTCAATGGCAAATTTGATCATGAAATATGAAAATCTGATATTTGAATTGATGGTTGACCAAAATTCCACTTGGTCAACTCATGACTTTGACTGATTTTGACCAAAATAACCATTTTGCCCCTTCTGATCAATTAGCTTGCTTCTACTCAAAATTGAGCTTCAATATCTCAACCAAGGATGTCCAACCACATATGGAAACAAGTGGAATCACATTTGAGTAAAAAATCTCGAGAAATCCTGATTTTACCCAAAACCCTAATTTTACACCTTGTGCTAGGAGGTAGCCAATCAAGCTTCAAAACCTCAAATCCTCTGAATGTGTTGGGTAATTCTTTGAACCATGATAACTCAAATGATAATATGGAGATTATACTTCAATAAATTGACTTATCCACACTTCAAACTTCACAATGGGCCAAAACCCTAATTCTATCCGATGAATGCCAACAGATGAATTCCTCATCAATTCTTTGCAAAACTTCAACTCTTGAGGAATCAATGAGACAAATGGAATGTCTTGAGATGTAATACATCATTGTGACTTGAAAGATCCAAATATGTGAGAGCCTGAGATTTCCTCAAAAGAGAATACTAACACAATCAACCTCCATAGCTTGTAGAGGACTTGAGAACCCAAAGAACTTTAATCCTATCATAAGGTATGAATGTAATGCAATATGATGTTTATGATGAAACATTAGCCTAAATCAAGAGGGTAAATTTTGGGGTGCAACATACGGCATCCCCGAAAGGATATCACAGACAATGGTACTAATCTCAACAACAAGATGATCATCGAACTCTGCACGCAGTTCACGATTAAGCATCACAATTCTTCTCCATACCAGCCAAAGATGAATGGCGCAGTGGAAGCCGCCAACAAGGATATCAAGAATATCTTTCAGAAGATGACATTGACATATAAGGATTGGCATGAGATGTTGTCATTTTATCTCTACGGTTATCTCACTTTAGTACGAACATCTACAGGGGCAACCCCATTTTCTCTCATATATGGAATGGAAGCAGTTCTATCTATCAAGGTTCAAATACCCTCGCTCAGAGTACTGAAGGATATAGAGTTAGACGAAGAAGAATGGGTCCAAACTCGACTTGACCAGATAAACTTGATCGACAAAAAGCAACTCATATCAATTTGTCATGGACGGGTATATTAGAAGCGAATGATTAAAGCCTTCAATAAGAAAGACAAGCACTGAGTGTATGAAGTTTGTGATCTAGTAGTCAAGCGCATCATCCTATCATAAGGTGATCCTAGGGGAAAATGTACACCCACCTATTATGGACCATTTGTAGTCAAGACTGTATTTTTTGGCGGAGCCATGATACTGAGCACTATGGATGGAGAAGACTTCCTGCACCCTGTGAATGCAGACATAGTCAAAAAATACTAAGCATAAACGAGACCCGCTAGGTCAACTGACCTAGGCAAAAATAAGGGCGTCCTGGCGAACCAAAAGGGTTCGGGAAAAAGTTAGGGACATACATATATAAAAAAGTACATCCGACAAGTCGAAAACCTGCAAAGGCGGCTTGGGCAAAAAAAGGGTATCCTGATAGACTGAAAACTCGAAAGGGCGGTCTAGGCAAACGTTAGGGAACAAAGCGTAAGACTATGTCTCGTCGAGATGATTTACTTACAGACTACGCTACTACCAAGCTTCAAATGGCGCAAATCAGTTCAATCACCTTTTTCTAGCAGCAAGGAGATGAGATAGTCGATAATATATGAGCAATAACATAGTTGAAATTCGAGGAGATTGTTTCCACATAGATTTTACTATTTTCCAAATGTTTCCGACAATTTCCTCTTACTAGGGTATTTGTCTCTTTGTATACGAACTGCCTGTCTATAGGCCCCTATTCAAAATTAGTACGATTCCCCTTTTCCAGTTATATAATTTTTACTGTTATCTGTTTTGTTTGCATAAGTCCAATGATTACTTTGAATGATTATATGCATCTGACAATAAATACTTGTTCACAAATACACGAAAAGCTAACATAAACAACAATTACTATAAACTCTAGGAATTGGGATGACAGCCCAAGTCATCAACACATCCCCCACAGAGTCATTTTCACATAAATATTCCCACAAAATAATCTCTACAAATCCCCGCGGAGCCATCGTTCCCTCGACAGAGACAGATTTCCAACAACTTTACTACTCTATCATCTTCTTTCAACAATGTCCAACACTTCTATTCATCACGTTATTCTCCGAGCAGTGATCCTATTAACATCATCACGTTAGTCCCCAAGCAGTGATCCTAATAACATCATCACGTTAGTCCTCGAGCAGTGATCCTATCAACTCATCACGTTAGTCCTTGGGTAGTGATCATATCAAACTCATCACATTAGTCCCCGACTAGTGATCATATCAAACTCATCCCATTAGTCCCCGAGAAGTGATCATATCAAACTCATCACATTAATCTCGAGAAGTGATCCTTTCAACTTCATCGCATTAGTCCCTGAGCAGTGATCCTATCTACTTCATCATATTAGTCCTCGAGCAGTGATCTTATCAACATCATCTTATTAGTCCCCGAGCAGTGATCCTATCAATTCATCACATTAGTCCTCGAGCAGTGATCATACCAACATCATCACGTTTGTCCCCGAGCAACGATCCTATCAATTCATCACATTAGTCCCAGAGCAGCGATCATGTCAATTCATCACGTTAGTCCCCGAGCAATGATCCTGTCAACATCATCACATTAGTCCCTAAGCAATGATTATCTATATTGTCACGTCAGTCCCCACGCAATGAATGTCAACTTTGTTACATTGGTCCCTAAGTAATAACTAATCAACTTTCAACTAAATTATGTCAGTCTCCAAGCAGTAATAGGTTATACAAGATCACATCATTCCCCAACAAGATTCGTACAGAAGATGTTCTTCCCCAGCTGAGTATCTCTCAAGGATTATTTCCCAACAACATCCATATCCAGACTCGAAACTTGGTCAGATAGTGCATCGTAGGAATTCACATCTCTCTTGTTCCCTAGTCAAGGTCTCCAAAAACTACATCCCCAAGCAGAAATCAAAGATCCCTGGCAGAACATCCCCATCTTCTTCAAGATGGATATGTTTTGAAATACCATAACATCTACATTCATACATCATTCATAAAAAAAATCATAACATGCGCATATATCATTCATGAACATCATTACATACTTGCATGCGTCATAATCTGCATAGAACTAATCTCATTCTCTCAGCTTAAATTCTCAAACAGGTGAAAGTTATTCACATATTTCTAGACAAAAGGTCAAGGATTAATGCCCGAAACAAGACG
Organism: Vicia sativa; assembly: GCA_021764765.1. NCBI lineage: Eukaryota > Viridiplantae > Streptophyta > Magnoliopsida > Fabales > Fabaceae > Vicia > Vicia sativa. The sequence goes on along the minus strand of CM038797.1, from coordinate 59,561,338 downwards.
GGAAAACTATGTGAATGATCAGACGGGTTTACCAACAGACAGCGGGATACAGATTAATACCCGAAACAAGACGGGAAAACTACCTACATCCTGATGAATACTCATTTCAGATAGAGCCAAGATGAAGGTTTATTCTGACTCTCTCTTATCATCAACTACTCCAGATGGCATCTTTAAGCCCATCTCCGACTACACGTTGATATATCTCCACCTACAGAATGCTGCATGTTATACCCCGAAATTTTCTCTGCTATTTCCCAAGACAATCCACATCTCTATACTCAAGAACTTCTCAAGGGTTAACCAGATGAACCCTCTCCTAAGCAATCAACCCACAACTAGGGTTTTGATTCTCTAAAGTCAAAAAGAGTTCTAATGCCTCAAGTGGTCATCATACCTCCCCATATGTCTCAAGGGATCATCATGTAAAGTATAAAGCCTCATAGCTCAATTTTGCTAAGTCAATTACTCAGATGGTTGAAAATCAGTTGTATTGGACAAAAAGTCAATTGTGGTCAACATACAGTCAAACTTCATCATTTTTTATCAACATAAATATTTTGAAGTCACATTCATCATTTGATCAAGGGTTGATCATGCTTCATCAAGAAAACTCAAGATTTGATCAAAAGTCATAGTTTCCAAATTAGGGTTTTTTGGACAAAAGTCAACAAAAATTTGACCAGGCATAACTTTCACATACTTTATCATAAATGTTTCCACAAAAGCTCATTCTAAATAAAAATCAATTATCTACAACTTTATGTCTCACAAACTTTGGCCAAAAATGCTTCATTTGAGAGTTATGGATCAAGACATTATAGGTCCTTCTAAAAGTCAACAAAGAGTCATCTTTTTGCAAAGAAGTTTACATGAACATGGAAACTTTAATGAAGATGAAACCAAAAGTAGTATTTAGAGGACATCTTGAGCTTTCTAAAAAGTCCAAGAACACTTCGAAATATTGAAAATTGGGAAAGATACAAGTTGTGCAAGTTTGAGATTTTTGAAGAAGTGCATGAAGAGAAATACTTAGCAAATTCAATTTTTTTCTAAATGAGCCTAAGTTTTTGTGATCCAAACTTAATCTTGAGATTATCCGTGACCTCTACACTCATTGCCACGCCCATAATTTATTTATTTGATTTATTTTTGAATTCAATGGCTAAAATTCAAATTTAATTAAATAAAATATAAAAATAAAAGATAAGGTGAGTTGGGCTTGGTATTTGTATGGCTTGAGGTCCAAGATATCTCATCACAAGATGTAAAATTTGTGCGAGAAGCATTAAGGCAAGATTGAGCCAATTTTGAAAAGTTTTGATAAAATTTTCAATCAAATATATTTGCATTCAAGGCAATATATTTTCACTCATTGCTTGACCTAATACACTCCTCACTATATATACTACAAGATCAAAAGCCAAGGCAGGGATTCACGCATCCAGAGCCTTTACACAAGGGTTTCAAATATAAAAAATTCTCCATAAACTTGCATCTTCGTATTCATATTTGCATCGAGCTTCAAAGAATTCTAACCATTCCTTGGTATTCCTGAGGTAAGCTTAGGTATTTTCATGATTTTTCTATCTATCGTATTTTAAATTATAGCACGTTTCAATTCATTCAAACCCCATTAACATGATCACATGATGATAAGGAATAGATCTGGGCAATCGTTGATGAGTTTTGATGGCTAAATAGCCATCTTCCATGGCTAGGTCATAGTGAACTGCAAGCTTCGTATCTCCCTATACAGGGATATTCAGGTCAAACGACCACCACCACTGAAATCGCAACCCTCGATTTATGAGGGTAGGGTCCTCCTTATTCATTTATTTTCTCTATTTTGCAGATTTACAATAGCAATCTCGTCGGAGAAGACGATTGGACCTAGGGCTCCGACGTCACTCCGACCCTCTGACTCGTTGACCCAGGTGTGACACAAATTTATTGGTCCATTTGAAATCAGGGGACCCACATGCGCACGTTTTAATTTTGATTGGATTTTTTGAAATTGATATTACATATATATTTATTCAATGGCCTAAATACATGGATTTATCACCACCCCAATGGTTAATCATGAGCCCGCTAGTCCTCTTTGTCTCTCAAGGCGTGGGTTAGATCCCTGCCTTTTGCTATTTTTTCAATATTTTCTAATTTACACAGGTAACACATATCTATTTCCAAGGCTAGCATGATAACACCACAAGCATGTGGTGAGATTTTGGATCCATCACCCCAGGGTCCTGAGTTCAAGCCCTGGCAAGACCACTCTAATTTTTTATCACTAATTTCCTTTGCATTTTTCTTATTTCTTTTCAATTTTCTAACTTATTTTAATTTCTTTTCACAAATTATTTTCACTATCATAAAATCCCTAAAAAATGTTTTAATTTTAGATTTAGGTTTCAAAAACCATTATTTAATTTTTGACACAAAAACATTTTCTTTTTCTTTACATTTAAATTATTTTTTCTAATTAAATGCTAATTAACGTAGAATTAGGATTTTTACATTAAAATCAATCCAAAAAATACAAAAATATTTTTTTTATTCAAATTAGGGTTTCTACTAACCTTAAACATTTTCACTAATATCTTTCTTATTATTTTGATTATTTGTTTACTATTTGTCATACCCCAAATTTTGAACTAATATATCACTTTACATTTGCATCATTTGCATAACTAACAGCTCAGACAGCATTAATCGGGTGTGGATTTCACAGGTCAAAATTAGGGTTTCATCAGATTTTCATCTGATTCAAGAGGCAATCAATTAGGGTTTGAGTTTTTCTCACCTCATTTGATCTATCTTGATCAAATCATCAACTTCAATCTTCAGATATCCATTTTTTCTCACAGATCAATCGAGGATCGACCAATTAGGGTTTTGATCGGGCTTGAGTTTTCTCTGACTTTTTGAACAAGAAATGACTTTTTTGGATAGATATTGGTCATTATATCTTAGATACAACATCTTGACCTAATTTCTGGGTTCAAAACATCACAGAAATTCACAGACTTCATCAGTCAATTTCAGAAACGTCTGATGAAAATTCATCTGCACTGAAAAGTCAAACTTTGACTTTTGATCAAATTTTTCAAAACAAAACCTTTTCCAACTTCAAAATACTTCAAATGATCCATCATGATCATAAAAAATCAAAGAATTTGGAAAAGTCAACAAAAAGTCAAAAGTTTTCATACTTCAAATTTTCTAAGTGTTGAAATTTCTTATTTTTTCCAAACTTCATGCCATTTTTTCACCTAGTTCCATTTTGAATTGGAAAAAACTCAAAAAATGAAAGTTGTAGCTTGTGAAACAATCTTTCCAAAATGTCCAAGAACTCTCAAATACATGGAGTCTAGATATACTTTTGAAATTGAAACATAAGGCTCCATGAAACTTGATTTTTCAAAAGTCAAAACTTCAATTATAGGTCATTTTGAGTTTTCTTCATCAAGAAGCAATATAACCTTGCCAAATGGATTGATTGAACTGATAAATATCAGCTTGGAAGTAATAATTGAGATGAGATAGGATCAAAGTAAAAACAAGCACATGGTTAAAAAAGGAAACTTCCTTTTCCTTTACAAATGTCATTCTTACCCCTTAAGCTATCTTTGATTTACCAAAAGCTTGTACTTGTTGCCTAACATTTCAGAACCATTTGCCTATAAATTGATCACCAATTCAAGTTCAAAACCACACCAAAGAAATGCAAGTTCATGCTTTCACTTTCCATCTTTGAAAAATCAAGAATCATATGTCAAATTGCCAAAACTTGCATTTTTGAAATTTGATGAAAACCATGATAAACTTTGGTGTCTAACATGCTTTGATATCCATTTGAAACTTGTTTGAACATTAAAACCAATCCAAGAAACACTGAAAACCAGTTTTCACATTTCATGCTCATAAACTTGCAAAACTGCCTAAACAATTGAATCCATAGCTTGGCTTGATTAAATTGAGTTATGATCATTCAAACACCATCCATAAACATCATGTACATGATCCAGACCATCAGCAGCTAACTGTAACATGATTAACATCAAAATCCAGTTTCCATTTTCAGTCTGTGCAGGTGGACTTGAGTAGCACGATCCAGAGCATCTCTGAGCAAGCAAGGTGATCCTACAACTTCCATATAGGCCGTTGAAGCTCACACAATCAAGAAATCCGTTCTGGAAACACGTTTGCAGCTTCTTCGATTCTCACTTACACAGGTATGAACACCAACTTCGAACTCTATGATTCCTTGCATCAATTGAAAAAAACTCATGGCCGATCTCTTTCTGCACTCATAACGATGAATAGCCCTCAATAAAATCAAAGAATCATCAACTACATATCATTTAATTTGAAATTTTCAGTTTAGGGTTCATAGTGTTCTTCAAAACTTAAAACATTCTGGGCTTAAAATAAATACAATTAACAAGTACCATCGTGTTCGTGATGAAAAACCGAGCAAGTTTCATTTTTACTTCATCCAATTTCGTTGAGAAACGAAGATTGTAGCTGGAATTGATGAATCTGAAGATCAAAACGAAGAACATAGCTTGCGCGCGTGTTCTTTAGTTTAAATTTTAAAAACTTTCCAATATCATATCAACACGTGTTATTGTCCACTAAACACAAACACGCGTTTGGCTCAGTGGTAGCTTGCTCGCCCTTAAGGCTTTCTGACACGTGGTCACCCCTTTGGTCATGGGTTCAACTCCCATCAGGACCATTTCTTTTTCAAGCTTTTCCAATTTTTCATGTTTTTTTTACAAAACTTCACAATTTTTTTTAACCAATCAAAACTCCTTATTTTAAGGTGATTTTTTGGACACTTGTCAATAAATACATTTATTTCATGATAGTGCAAAAATTTTCAGAAAAAACTTTCATCTGATTATATTTTAATCAAGCCGAAAACGACGTTCTGAACACTTTTTCAAACCTCCTTTTAAGGTGAAATTTTCAAGTTTTCGACTTCCAATTTTTTTCAAAACTTTTCATAAATGAACCTCACATTTCAAAACATTTTCAAAAACATTTCATCAAAACTTACATCTTTTACCACGATCGATCCGATTTAAACGATAAAACCAAATTCGTTTTCTCTCGAATTTCTCAATCGATCATGGGCCACCCTTATGGTGTAAGTCCCAATCTTTTTTTGTACATATTTAGTTTTACTTGTACATACTCAAATCATCATTGTCAATATTCAAACATAAACAAATTTCTTTCGTTTGTTTTCATTCGTTTGTTTATACACCGATACCATTGGTATTGAAAGGAGAAGAATTATTACTGATGAAATCTGCTTAAACCAATGGGCCTCCTCATGTGTAAGTCCCATAACATTCTTTTATGTACATAATATTTCTTTGTACATATCCAACTCTCTTCAAATACATACAAATTTTTATCTGTACATAACACAGATACTTTTTATACTCAAGTACAGACAAACTTCGATCATTTGTTTTTCACTTCACTTGTGTATACACAAACAAAACATTCTTTTATGTACATATTTTTTGTACATATCAAATTCTTTTTGTATTCATACAAACTTTTATCTGTACATAATACGATACTTTTCACGTATAAAATTCGATCGCTTGTTTCGCTTTCTCAGATATAGATCAATACCATTGGTATTGAAAGGAGCATTATTCCTTGTGAAACTGCTTTCAAACCAATGGGCCTCCCTTATGGTGTAAGTCCCAAACCTCCTATGTACATCCATCTTTCTCGTACATAAATACTGCTCGGTACATATTTACTTCCTTGTACACGCTCAAACTTGTAAATAATCAAGTTACGCTGCTTTAAACGCTCGCTTCACGTACACTTGTTTATATTTCATAAACTTTTGTAAATAAACATCATTGCATTGTTTATATTTCCTTCATAAACTCCTGTGAACACATATCACACACACACACACTTATTTATACAACTGTCTAGTTATAACATAACAATTAGTCTAACCAATAGGTTCTACAGCTTGTAGCCTCCGCTGGGCTTCATACAAGATAATTCATCTTCAAGATGAGTTTAGCCTCCGCTGGCTTCATACAAGATAACTCTCCCTACGTAGTTTAGCCTCCTCTTAGGCTTCATATAAGAAAACTCATTCATCCGAGTTTAGCCTCCGCTTAGGCTTCATATAAGACAATACTCCCCGCTGAGTCACCTCCTTGGGCTTCGCTCAAAAGAACTCCTCATTGAGTTTAGCCTTCTGGGCATCATACAATGAAAGAGACAGAAAATCTCTTAACACCTCCTATTGGGCTTCCAATACAAAGAATCACCCGCTAAGATAGAACCCGAAAGGATGGTTTCCTGAAATCACTTTCAAATCCCCGAGAGTAAAATTTCCCGGTGAAATTGCTCTTAATTCCAAAAGGATGGTTTCTCGGTGAAATCCCTTTTAACACAAAGCCAGCTGTAATACGGTGAACTGACTTTTTAGTGTTTTTGTATCGCAAATGTGCGGATAGCAAGAGTCGCCACCGACTTTTATTTTTATCCATTTAAGGGAAGGTAAAAGTACAGAAAAAGACCTTCGTTAGATTCTGAGTAAGGGAGAAGGTTATGGGAAGGGAAGGTATTAGCACCCCTTTCCATCCGTAGTTATCTACGGGCTCTTAGTTGCTCTTCGATCATCTTTAAAATTGTGCTTTCGGTGTGTTTGACAAAAATGTTTTGAAAAGGCATTTCGCTTTGACTTTGTAATGATTCATGTAGGAATGTATACAAAGTGTTTGGAAATGTTTTGTTTTGAAAAGAGTTTGAACTTTGACAAAAGTGTATGGTGCGAAAAGTATTTTGATAGAGCAAGCAACTGAAAGTCTTATTACCTACTCAGAATTGGTCGTTTTCATATTGTTTTACGTTCCTTTAGAATAGTGTCATCCATACCATTAGTTGGTAGGTAACCCCATTTGTTGGATGTAAGCGGACATTCGGGACATCGATGGTCATAGAAGCCAACTTGTAGGAAGTATCCTAGCGCATTCAAGGACTATCATCATTTTCGAGGCGACAATCGAGGGTCAAGATCATGTATTCAAGGCGACATCATGGGTCTATGATCTTGTATCGGGGACTATGATGATTTGTTTTGAAGGCAACGGTGCTAGAATACCTCACGCTCGAGGGACATGACCATTTGAATTGTAAGGCAACGAGAGAATTACCCTAAGGGTGCATGTGAAAAGAGTGTGTCGATTTCGGATATTTTATCTTTGGAAATTAGTGGGCTATGTTCATTATTATCTTGCCATACACGCCTAGTTACTAGCAGCTTATAAGTGCGGAAATTAAAATGCGGAATGTAAAGTGCGGAAAGGTAAATGTCCCACGCTATTACATGGCTTTGGGAAGATATCAGAATACGGTGAACTCGACTTTGTAGGATTTTTGTATCCAAATATGCGGATAGCAAGAGTCGCCACCGACTTTTATTTTTATCCAATTAAGGAAGGTAAAAGTACGTAAAAGACCTTCGTTAGATTCGAGTTGGGAGAATGGTTATGAAAAGGAAGGTATTAGCACCCTTTCCATCCGTAGTTATCTACGGCTCTTAGTTGCTCTAGATCACCTTTAAAATTGCTTTCGTGTGTTTGACAAAATGTTTTGAAAAGGCATTTCGCTTTGACTTTGTAATGATTCATGTAGGAATGTATACAAAGTGTTCGGAAATGTTTTGTTTTGAAAAGAGTTTTGAACTTTGAAAAGAGTGTGTGAAAAGCATTTGGTTTAGAGCAAGCAACTAAAAGACTTATTTACCCACCGTAATTGGTCGTTGCATTTTTACGCTCCTTTAGAATAGCGCTAGCCGCACCATTAGTTAGTAGGTAGCTCCATTCTGGATGTAAGCGGACATTCGAAGGGACATCGGATGGTCATAGAAGGCAACTTAGGAAGTATCCTAGCACATTCAAGGGACTATCATCATTTTCGAGGCGACAATCGAGGGTCAAGATCATGTATTCGGAGGCAACATCGTGGGTCTTATGATCTTTGTATCGAAGGGACTATGATGATTTGTTTGAAGGCAACGGTGCTAGAATACCTCTACGTTCGAGGGACATGACCATTTTGAATTCGCAAAGGCAACGAGAGAGAATTACCCTAAGGGGTGCATGTGTGAAAGAAGTGTGTTGATTTCAAGTATTTTATCTTGCAAGTTAGTGGACTATGTTCAATTTTTAGTCTTGCCATACACGCCTAATTACTAGCAATTGATAGGGTGCGGAAAGTAAAATGCGGAATGTAAAATGCGGAAAGTAAATCCTACGCTATTACATGGCTTTGGGGCAGATGCATAATTTAAAATGCGGAAAATAAAAACCTAATTTAAACTATTACATCCCATGAACAATTACATTATTGGAAAAAATAAAATGATAAAGAAGAAACGTCTGAATCGGATCAACCTGTAAAGGAAGGAGAAATCGGAAAATACGGTATGAATCGAACAAGAGAAAAAATGTTAGAAAAATGCAAATTTTTATATGAGAAAATTATTACATGCTGAAAATAATATAAATATGCTAAAATAAATTTTTGGGATTTATTAGATGCAATTTAATAATTAAAAACTAATTAAATGTGATTTAAATGCAAACATATGAATAAAAATAAATATGCATGCAAAAATATATTTTTTAATTTATTAAATTAAATAAAGATTTTCTGAAAATAAATGCAATAGGAAAAAATATTTTGATGATTTTTTAATGCATAAATAGAAATATGAAAAGAAATTAAAATAACATGGAAATACTAAATTAAATAGAAAAATAGCAAAATATGAAAATATGCAAGTTTGTAAAAGAAAACCAACCGGCATGAGGATCGAACTCATGACCGAGAGCATCTATGCACGTGAACGCCTTAACCACCACGCCATGTATGCAAGCGTGTTTGAAAGTCAATGAGTGGATTACAACATGCGCCCTTCCATTGCTTCGCCTCCGCCAAGAACTTCATCGCTCGCTTGAATTTTTGAGCTAGGCCGACCATTGCTCGACGCCACAGGCCCTGGCAAAATCAAAAAGCAAGCACACATAATATAAATAAATTCTACAGCCATGGTTCGATTCCTGAGATCATGCCGAATGCATTGGTATAGGTCTCATGGTCAAATTTTTCCTATTTTGTGAAACCCTAAAACGGCACAGAAACCCTAACCATGGCATCTCGTGATTCTTGCCCTGAAACTCAAATCAAACTATGCAGAAAGCTTAGAAACATCATTAGCAACACAAATATGCAATCAAAACACATTAATCATGGCTGTATGTATGGATTCGATTTCGAGTTATGTTGATACAAACCGTGACTTGGCTAGGACGATTCGACGCTTTCAACACGTGGGATGATTGGAATAGCTTCCTGGGACCTTGAGGATGCTTATTCAATCCTCAAAACTCCTTGAATTGGCCTGCAAAATAGAATTCAAAATTGCTTTTTTCTCAAGTTTCTTTGAAATTTTTTTAGGGTTCTTAGGGCAATTTTTCCCGTTTTCTCTTGATTGGTATGCATCAAGTATTTATATTGGATGGATTTGAGACAGTTTTTGGCAAGAATCAATCACCATTCAATGATAATCAAAATTTGATTTTTGTATAAAATCAAATTTTCAAAACTTGATCAATTCCAATCCAATCTTGCCATTTTTGTCAAATTTCGAAATTTGCTGGACTTTGGTGAGTTTCTTGAGTCTCAAGGAAGGAATAAAATCAATCTTTCAATTAATTTTGATTTTATAATTTATTTTAAAATTTAATTTGTATTTAAATGAATAAATTCAAAATTAAATAGAAAAATAAATCAAAAATTCATGGCATTGGGCTTGGATATTCCTAATTGTATGAGGAATAAGTTTGGATGAAGAAAAAGCAAGCCCATTTGCAAAAAATTTGATTTTTAGAAGTATCTCTCTTTGTGCATTCTTTCAAAATTGCCCAACTTGTGAATGGTGTATCTTGCCCAATTTTCCACATTTTTGAGTGTTCTTGGACTTTTTGGAAAGCTCTAAGAGTCCTCTAACCAAAAGTTTTGGTCTCATCTCAATTGGAGTTTCTATACTCAATATATCTTCAAAACAAAAAGTTGACTTTTTGTTGACTTTGAAAATGACCTGTAATGTTTTGAGCTATACCTCTCAAATGAAGCATTTTTTGGACATTCTTGTGAGACATGAAGTTGTAGAGAATTGAATTTCCTTCAAAACAAGAGGTGGTGGAAAATTTCGAGAAAGTATGAGAAAGTTATGATCAAAAGTTCATTGACTTTTCACCTAGAAACCCTAATTTAGAAAGTTTGACTTTGAGCAAATCTTGAGTTTTCTTGATGAATCATGATCAACCCTTTATCAAATGATGAATGTAACTTCAAAATGAGGATGTTGACCAAAATTATGAAGTTTGATCGTATGTTGACCACAGCTTGACTTTTTGTCCAATACAACTGATTTTCAACCATCTGAGCAATTGTCTGAGGAAACTTGACTTGTGAAGCTTGAAACTTGACATGGAGAATCTTTGAAACATATGTGGAGGCATGAAGACCATTGGAGATATTGGAAGTCCATCTTGACCTGAGAATTGCCAAACCCTAGTTTGGGTTGATTGTCTAGGAGAGAGTTTGTCTGATCAACTCTTGAGGAATCCTTGAGTATAGATGTATGAAATCTCTTGAGTAGATGGAGGGAAAATTTTGGGGTATGACAGCTGCCCCTGTTCAATCTTCTTGTACTGGAGGGTTAGATTGACATGCTTGTCTTTCGTGACCTGGAGGTAGAAGATGATTGAACACTCGAGTACACCTGAAAATTTGCACTCACCGGTGGATGATGCGGAATGGGCTTATGCCATTTGGATACTTCACGAGAGATGAGTCGACGCTAGACTCGAGAATGTTGATAGGAGAATTGACGGGATGGGCTTAAGATGCCATCCGAAAGATCGATGCCGGGAGTGAGCCGAGGCTCGTAGTCGCTCGGAAGGAGCATGAGATGGGCTTAAGATGCCATCCGAGGGAGTCATACGTTAGACTTTGTGTTCATGTTTTTTGAATGAAGTTATTGGTTTGCATTGATTTTAACCATATATGCAGATTCGAAGTGAAGCATCGTTGACAAGTAGCTCGGAGATGGGCTTAAGATGCCATCCGTGGCAACCGAGTCGACGCTAGACTCAGTAGTTGCTGATAATAAGGGATCGAATAAATCTTCGTGCCGATTACTCCGAGGGAGATTGTAGTTGGCAAAATGTGGGTAGCTTCCCGTTGTGCATCGTGTTGATCCATTGCTCATTATCGAGGATAACCAGGGCGGTCTTCGATAGTTTTCCGGTTCGGGCTTAATCTCGACCACCGTCGGAGGACAACCAGGCGGTCTTTCGATAGTTTTCCGCCGGTTCGGGGCTTAATCGACCAATCGTCGGAGGACAACCAAGGGCGGTCTTTCGATAGTTTTCCGCCGATTCGGGGCTTAATCTCGACCTGCTTTGCGCAAAGTGATCACACTGCTTTGGAGAAAACAAGAGGAACTTTGATAGAATATTGGTTAGTTTTTATGCAAAGTATGATGCATGACAATGTATATGAATGACATATGCATGAATTATGACTTTATGAGAAATGTATGAATGATAGATGTTGTGGTATTTCAAAACATATCCATCTTGAAGAAGATGCGGATGTTGCTTTGAAGATTTCTGCTTGGGGATTGAGTAGGTGAGAACCCCGCTTTTGAAGGAGAAGAAAGAAATCCTGGATTCCTCCGATGCACTATCTGACCAAGTCTTGGGCCTAGATATTGATGAGGAAGGTAGAGATTTGAGAAGCTCGTTGTTGGAGATCTCACATAGACCCGCCGAGGAGAACTGGGAGGCGATCCGCTGGGGACCTTGTATGTAGATCCCGCTGAGGAAATTTAGGAGGCACTCTACCGGGATTCGAGTGTAGATCTCACGGAGAGCATTTGATAGTTGCCGGAAACCGGTTAGAAGGGTCGAATCCGTTGTAATCCCAGCCGAGATGAAGATGTAGTTTCTTCTGCACTATCTCGACCAAGTCTCGAGTCCGATACCGCTACTGGGAAAAGGAAGGATCGAGAGATGTCCGTTGGGGATAAATATCTCGGCCGGGATGAAATGTTACCGCTGAGACTGATGTAACTTTACTTAGTCGAGTGGAATTGCACTGTGGATTCCCTTTTGCTCACTGGGAAGTTGTGTTGTGAGTGACACCTTTGTGGATCATGCCTGGGGAACGCTTGGTGACTTTCGTCGTCCCCACCCCGGAGCCCGTAGTAAGTACTTTTGTATGTTCACTTTTCAATGTTTGTGATTAGATTCTTATTGTCAAATGCGATAGTCATTCAAAGCAAACGTTGGACTTATTGCAAATAACAACATAGAAATTGTAAAGAGAAAGAAGCTATGCTTATTTTGAAAGGTGGCGATGGCCAAGTTGTTTATACACAAGAAAAGTAAAAGCTATGCGAAACAATCTCGTTAAGTTCCAACTATGCTAGTACTCATATATTTCGACTATCTCATCTCCTTGAGAAAGTGAGTAGATCGATCTTCGCTATTTGAATCTTGAATGTGATAGTAGTCCGAAGCAGTGACCGAAGAGACATAGTCGCACGCTTAAATCCCTAACTTTTGCCTAGACCGCCTTTCGGTTTTCACCACCGATACCTTTCTTGCCCAAGCCGCCTTTTCGTGTTTTCGACTGGGTGTACATGTTTTGTATATATCCTTAACTTTTGCCCGAACCTTTGGTTCGCCAGATGCCCTTATTTTTGCCTAGGTTCATCGACCTAGCGGTCTCTTTATGCGTAGTATTTTTGACTATGTCTCGCTCACGTGGTGTGGGAAATCTTCACCATCCATGGTGCTAAGTATCATAGTCTACCGAAAAACATCTTTTGACTACAAATGGTCCCTCATAGGTGGGAGTCCATTTGCCCTCGATCACCTTGTGGAAGAACGATGCGCTTGACTACTAAATCACCAACTTGGTAGACCTTGCTTGACCTTCTTGTTAAATGCTCTAATCATTCGCTCGATAACTGTCCATGGCGTATGGACGCGAGTCGCTTCTCATCAATCAAGTTAATCTGGTCAAGGCAAGTCTGGATCCAATCGTCTTCGCCTAACTCTGCCTCCTAGAGGACTCTAGTTGAGGGTATCTGAACCTCGATGGGTAAGACGGCTTCCATACCGTATACGAGAGAGAAGGGGGTTGCCTCTGTGGATGTTCGATCAGAAGTGCGATAACCATGAAGAGCAAATGGTAACATCTCATGCCAATCTTTGTAAGTCACGTCATCTTCTCAGATAATCTTCTTAATGTTCTTGTTGGCGGCTTCCATCGCGCCATTCATCTTAGGCCGATATGGAGAAGAATTGTGATGCTTGATCTTGAACTGCATGCAGAGTTCAGTGATCATCTTGTTGTTGAGATTAGAGTCGTTATCTGTGATAATCCTTTCGGGAGTGCCATACCGACAGATAAGGTTATGTTTGATGAATCGAGCCACAACATTCTTGGTAATGTATGCGAACGAGGTCGCTTCACCCACTTGGTGAAATAGTCAATTGCCACAAGGATGAAACGATGTCCATTGGAAGTCAGGCTTGATCTCCGATCATGTCAATGCCCCACATTGCAAATGGCCAAGGAGTTAGAACATTCTGAGGTATCAAGGTACGTGTACTTTGTCGATATATCCGCACTTGTGACAAGATCGAGCATAGGTGACAATCGCCCATGGTGGACCAATAGTAACCGCTCTCAAAATCTTCTTAGCCATGGTGTGTCCATCGGAGTGAGTACCAAATGGGCCTTCGTAACTCTTCCATGATACGCATTGCGTTTTCCTGTCTCACGCAATGGAGTAAACACAAGTCGTGGTTGCTTTGTATAAGATGCCGAAAAGAATTTGGAAGCGAATCTTCTCATGAACTTCTTATCATTGATGATGCCCTCGCGGATATTCCCGAGTCTCAAAATACCTCTTCACGCCATAGTACCAAGGTTTCTCTTCATCAAGCTCAGAATAATACCGTTCGTCAAACTTTTCAATGATGATCTGGGGAGCCTCGTTGTCCCTTCTAACCTTGAACATAGATGACATTGTAGCTAACGCGTCAGCCAACTGATTCTCTTCTCGTGGAATATGATTGAAAGTAATCTCTTTGAAGTAGGGGATTAAACTCAGAACATGCTCTCGACACGGAATGAGGTTCGGATGCTTCGTATCCCACTCGCCCTTAATCTGACTGATCACTAAAGCTGAGTCTCCATACACTTGCAAGAACTTGATTCTTAGGTCAATGGAAGCTTTGATACCCAAGATGCACGCTTCGTATTCGGCCATGTTGTTAGTGCAACTGAAACATAATCTGGAGGTGAAAGGCATATGTCCGCCTGTAGGGATGTAATGATGGCGCCAATGCCATTGCCAAGTGCGTTGAGGCTCCATCAAAACCATGGTCCATCGATCCTTGTTCGTGTCCTTCGTCTGGGCCTCGGTTCTTCACAATCAGAACTAGTAAGACATCTTCGTCTGAAATTGAATCGCATAGATCGATAGTCATCTACGGCTTGATGAGCCAAATGATCGGCTACTACACTTCCTTTGATCGCTTTCGAGAAGTGTACGGATGTCATATTCGGTCGATCATTTTCCATCTTGCTATTCTTCCGAGAGAGCTGGTTTCTCAAATATGTATTTTATTGGATCCATCTTAGAAATCAACAAGGTAGTGTGAGTCAACATATACTGCCTTAGTCGGAAAGCAAGCTAAAGCGCTATAAGTTTTCTCGAGTGAGTATCTTGTTTCACAATGGTAAACTTTTGCTAAGGTAGTATATTGCATGCTCTTTTCGACTGCTCGCCATGTTGCCCCAATACACACCCCATTGAGTTCTCTAGCACCGTCAGTACATGATGAGAGGTCTTCCTTCGGCAAAGGCATCAAGATAGGAGGGTTCAAGGTACTCCTTGATTTTGTCAAAAGCGATCCGCAATCGCTGCTCCATTCCACTACTTGATCTTTCTTAAGTAACTTGAAGATTGGCTCACAAGTAGCGCTTAGGTGTGCAATGAATCGCAATGTAATTTAATCGCCCAAGAAACCTCCGACTTCCTTCTCAAGGGGCGCGGCATCTCTTGAATGGCTCTAACCTTGGCGGGTCAACCTCAATACCTTTCCACTAACAACAAACCCTAAGAGTTTTCCGGATCCGACTCAAATGTGCACTTGTTGGGATTGAGTCTCAACCCATTTCTTCAATCACAAACAGTCAAATGATCAAGATGTTCTTCTTCACCGTGATCGAGCTATCATGTCGCCGATGTAGACCTCTATCTCGTGATGAATCATGTCATGAAACAATGTCACCATAGCACCGATAAGTGGCGCCCGTTCTTCATCCGAACGGCATAACCTTGTAGCGAAAGTGCCCCACCGTAACAAAAGTAGTCTTCCATGTCTTCGGAGCCATTTTGATCCGATTGTAACCGAGAAACCATCCATGAAGGAGAAAACCTTTGCCGAAAGCGGTGTTGTCAACCGTAACATCAATATGAGGAAGTGGAAAGTCATCTTTCGGACTTGCTTTGTTCAAATCTCTGTAATCTACACACATTCGTACCTTACCATCCTTCTTAGGTACGGGTACCACATTTGCAACCCATCGTGGATAAGAAGTAACTAAGAAACCCGCATTGAACCGCTTCATAACTTCGCTTTGATCTTTCTCGACATCTCGTGACGCATACGATTTAACCTTCTATTTTATCGAGAAAACCTTTTGTTGGCAATCGGTGCACTACAATATCGATGTCCAACCCTGGCATGTCTTCGTATGACCAAGCAAAAACCTCAATATAGTTTCGTAGCATCCGAACCAATCTTTCCTTGACATCGCTCTCAAGACCCGCCCTATCTTGATCTCTTTTCGTCTTCGCTAGTACCCAAATTCACAACCTCAACTTGCTCTTCATGTGGTCAGATAACTCGATCTTCTTGTCAGAGCCCGCAAGTTCTCCGGCACTTCACAATCTTCCTCGCTTGCCTTCGGCTTGGTAGATCGGATTATCAAGTCATATTTAGCAATAGCATAGTGTTATTAACGAGATTCGGAGTGATTCTGCAGTGTATCACGGGTGGTGTAAGAAACACATAGCTTTTGAAGGTGATAAAGTAAAGAAAGAAAACAAACAATTGAATGCAAAAGTCCAACGAATTTATTGAATGAAAATACGCAAACGACAGATAATAACCTCGCAACGAGCCATGATGCCCCGCAAGGCACTAGGCTTTCAAAGTTTATTGTTCAAAACATAAAGAAATACGAAAAGCAAAACAAAACAAGAGCAATTACTCCGGCTAAAGGAGATTGGTATGACGGCTTCGGTTCCAATTGCCGAGCCCATGATCCGGAGTCAAGACCCACTTGCCGATGTCAAGTCGTTTCGCCGCCTTCTATAGTATGGATTCCACTGCTGATGCGAAAGGAAGTTGGCCGCACGCTCACGCGTATCATCTTCTCGACCTTGATGGTGAAGCCTAAACCATTTGTCAAATTTGAAAGGAAGATTAGGAGCTGTCCCCAAATAGCACTCTTTCCTTCTTCAAAGCACTTGAGCATCTTTCAATGAGGCCATCCTAGGCGGAGCTTATGTAACTTCAGAGTGACAGGAGAGTCAACAGCATGACTGGTATTGTTTCAAAAGCTTGACAGGAGTCTCAAGAATTTGCCTTCCATCTCGAGGTATCGAATGATTGTAGATGACCGACCATATACTCTTCTTCACCCCATACCGTGACAACCTTCCTTTCACCGGTACTTCGCTCTAATGCAAGAGGTAAAACCGCCCCATGTATCCAAGGGCGTCCGAGTAGACAAGAGTAAGCGGACGGATGTCCATGACAAAGAAGTGGAGTCAAAAGTCCGGGAACCGACTTTAACAGCAGAGTGAGCTCTCCAAGCATCGCTCGCTTGAACCATCAAAAGCTCTCACGATTATGTCACCGGGTTTCGAACCAACCCTTCGACATCAAGTCGATTAAAAGCGCCTTCGTAAGATATTTAGAGCGTAACCGTATCAACCAAAACATGAGATGTAACGCCTTGCATTCAATGAGATGCAAGGCTTTGTTGTGTTTCTTTCCTAAGGAGTCAAATCAAGATCGAGAAGCCTAGGCCGTTGTTGGCAGCCGTGCTAGCAATACAAACTTCAAACGGTCGGTAGTGTCTTCGGCACATGAGCATTCTTCGTAAACTTCACCAAGGCGTTAGTATGAGCCTTGAGCACAAGAGCAGAGCAAGCATGGAGATCTTGGACGAGTTTGTCCCAACTGCTCCACAACATTGTAGTCACTCTTCTTGATAATCTTCTAATTTCCTCCATTTCTTGTTTGAGGTGTCTTCAAGAACTTCCTTTGGTACTTCAGAAAGGTGATGAGGTAATCGTTCTTTCCTCTAGCTTGGGAATGGGTTGAATAGCGGAATGCGAGTGAGTCGCAGTGTCTTTGGAGGAGAGATATCCGGAGAGAATACTCTTCCGCTCGTCACCTTACTAGATCCGTGATGTTGTCAATGTCGAATGGTAGCTTCAATCGAAGATCCTCAATGGTCGAGGGTCTTGCTTGACGCCATGATAGTAAACGCCACCCATAATTCTAAGGGATAGCCTTGTCGAGGAATATGGAACTGGTCTTGAGAGGTGATGATGAGAGGTGCCACTCTAGGCACAGGATCGCAGAGGAAATCCTTATTATATTAACATCGATAATCTTCGGGAAATCGTCACCCCATCCGGTTGCCTTAACATCTTCAATAGGAATCTTGTAGCTCTCGTGAATGTTGTACTTCACCATGTAATCATACTTTCCACTGGCTGCCCCAAGGTATCCCATACAGATGGTACGCTTCATTCGCATTGTCAATCTTCAACTTAGACATTTCTTCACACGCCGCATGTGGTTTCAAAATAGTATCTCACGGTTATCCATCATGCACTAAACACGCCTTCTCAACCAAGCACAACCATCGCGCGGATGGGCACCAACGACATCTGGCATCCTAGGTTGACACCGCTTGCAACAAATTCTTCTTAATACCATTAGAGGAATGGTCAAGTCATCTATGTTGAAAACATAAGTATCGCACCAACAACATTGGAACCCTTGTCATGGTTAGGCATAGGCGCTGATCACATTCGAGTCTCAACGAGGATCAAATTCAACTCGCTTAGCTTCAATCATATCTTGAATCTTGTTCTTCGTGAGCCCAACAATCATCGCAGACTATGTCCCGGCTATTGGAATGGTAAGCACACTTAGCATTAGGATTGTACTGAGAGGAAGTGTTGACATTCGAGGAGGATCCTCAAAGCAATCACCGCTTTCAACATGTGTTGCAAGGCTTGGACAAAGGCATGTTGATCTCAGAACCGCCTTCGTGGCGCTGCTCGTTACGCTACTGTCTCACCGAGGTTGGCCGATGTAGGATCGAGATCACAACCCCCATAGATTGAGCACGGTCGGTCTTGGCTCGCTTTTCCGACCATACACATTGGCTTCTTCTTACCACCAAAAGATCTCTTCGCAGCTTGAAGATGTCTCTACCTGAATCTTCCACTCTTGATACCAATTTCAATACGCCGTCAAGATCACCGTGAATCCGGTGAAGAATTTCCAATCGATGATTGAAGAATGGGCCTGCTGTTCCATAAACATATCAACCAATCCCTATTGGATAAGGGTGGTTGAACTTTCCTCGCTAGATCTCCACTTCGAGCATATTCCTTGAACTTCTCATCACGACCCATAGACATGCTTTGTAGTTGCATACGAGTGGGTGTCAATTCAGATTGTACTCATACCAAGAAAGCATCGCTAAGTCACCCAAGTATGGATACTGGTCATTCTCTAACCGATAATACCACTCCAATCGAGTTGACAAACTCTCTTGAAAATAGTGCATCCACAACTTTCTCATCATCATGGGATTGATCTTCCGGACATAGGACTTCAAATGCAGCTTTGGGCAAGACATGCCATCATACTTGGCAAAAGTTGGAACTTTGAACTGGGAGGAATCACAACACCAGAACAAGACTCGATCATCAAAATTCAGCCCGGACATCTTCAAGTTTTCCACAAGATTCGACGATCTTCAAGTTGCTTGTACTTGTCATCTTCATTGTAGTATTGGCCATCATCATAGTTCTTCTCAAGCTCAGCCGACCGCCTTCACCATCACCCTTGTTACTTTCCTCAAGATGGACACTTCCTTCAGAGAGCTCAATACGGCCGACCACCTTAGGACCACCTTTGTAGCCCATGTTGAGGACACCAACAACCTTCTTCTTCTTGTTGATGAGCTTCTTCAAATCTTCTTGGCCTTGGACCAAACGTGAACATCTCTGAAACCGAGCATTCGAGCTTGAGATCTTTGACACTGTTCAAGAGCCATTTCGCTAAAATAAATAGCGAGCAAATGAGAAAACCAATCTCCAATGTACCGTGATGCAATGTTATGCTATGCTATGCAATGTTTATGCGAATGCAATGCAATGTTTTCAAGGACCTTAGAGATTTAAATTTGTTAAACAAGCAATGAACAAACATTTATTAGTACTCTTTTCATTATTCTTTTCTTTTAAGTACAAGAGATAGTTCAAACAATAAAAGAAAACATAAACATCCTAAAGCTCTAAGTCTCCCATGGGCGCTTCCTCTGGTGCCGATGTAGGCGCTGATGCTTCGCCCTCGTGAAGTAGCTTTGTCAACTCTAGCACTTTCTTCTCACTTGCATAACACCGAGCCTCAAAGGTATCCCTCTTCCTTGAGTGAATCCGTGATCTCTTCAAGTCTTCAAAATCGTGAGGCATGTCGATGGAGAACAAGATAGGGTACGCCACCTATAAAGAACAGTTCCATAATTACGTAGAACAGCGTGAATGGCATCATGAGGTTTTGAGCTCGAGCTCGCACCCATTTGAGGTAAGGTTCCCAAGGAATGGAGTTCGTGCCCCAAAGTCTTGGTATCGCCTTCTTACCATGCCCCAAGCGTGTATAAACCTTCGCAATTCGGAGATCGTGATTGTAGTCGAACACAACATCTTGGAGAAGCATATCATGTGGACCATCTCTTCGAGCAAAACCAAACCGACGTAGAGCTAGAGAAGGGTAAGTAATACCTCCCTTATACCAAGGAGTGGTACATTAGGGAATTCTCCACAACGCCGATGAAGGTGAAGTCCTTTGAGAGAAAAGACTCCAACGGATATCCGAATGGGAGAGTGACATTAGCCTTTAGACCATCTCAACCTTTGTTCGTTCTTCAAAACGATGGAGGAAGGTGCAAATAAACCACCTGAAAGTAACGGCACAACACATGAGAGTTCCTTGTTGCTTAGTAGTACGAGTGTGGAGAGAATGTAGAATATCTCCAAGTAAAGTAGGCATGTGGATTGCGGGTAAGGAACAACTTGATGGCATTGATATCTATGAATTGATCCGAGTTAGGAAATAGAACCAAACCATAAATTAATAAGGCCACAATGTTTTCAAATGCATGGAAACTCATAACTTTGAGGAGTTCTCGCTTTCTTGATTAAGAACTTGAAAGTAAACCCTTAACTTCACTTCTAGTTTCCCAATTGGCTTCAATGTCCGAGCGCTTAAGATGTAAGGCGATGCAATGTCTCGCATTTAGGAACCTTTTCTAGACCGTGAATGGCATTTGTCAAGAATAGGTATCCCAGTAGCTTAGAGAACTCTTCAAGGTAGGAACCAACCGATAACTGGAATGAAAAGCAATGGTGTTTCGGTCAAGAACCGGAATAGACATGCATCATATCTTCTTCAAAACCGGAGATAACCAAATCAAGTAGATAACCATGTCTTTTGGTGAACTGAGCATGGTCGGGAATTTCTGAAACCAAATCTTTGAGCTGAGAAGGGATACCCATGAAGTTGATTCGGATAGTCTTTCTAGAAGCCATAACACCCTACAAAACAGAGCAAAGATAAATCCCTAGGTCCTTGAAATAGTTAGAAATGATATGCAATGTGAATGATGTCATGATGTCATGTTTAGCACACACAAACAATTCACACAATGAGCCTACGTTTAAGGCTTGCATGAGGTATAGGTGATTACCCCACCAAAAGTTTGAGTTGGTTCATCCTGTCCTATTATAGTAACCGGGTTCTAGGAATCTCACATCATTGATCTTTCTCGTAGGCGTTTATTTCAATACGACGGCCAAGTGGTCGATCGAAAATATCCCAAAATCGATCTCAATGAGCGAGCATCGAGTATCAACCAACCTCGGTCTACACAAAGCCGCCATCTCACTACCTTCTAATGGCCAAGATGGGTCAATTAAGGTTCTAAAAGTTTAGTTAGCGCTTGATGACACCACGCAGAAGCCAAATACTATCCTCAACTTGGAAATGAAGAGTATCAGGACATCCAAAGTGTCACGCTAACGTAGCCATCATGTTGACCGTTTAGTTATACGTCTAGCGGTCGCAATGATCTAATGCTACTTACCTAAAAGGAAACCCGGATCCGGGTGTAGGATCCCCCACAAATATGATACCCAAGCAACCCTTAAAGATAAAGCATACAATTCAAACAAAAAGCATTAAAGGTTATCTAGAAATCCCTAAGGCAATTCTCTCTTTTAGGGTGCTTCCCCAGCAGAGTCGCCAGTTCTGTAACACGGTGAACTGACTTTGTAGGATTTTTGTATCCAAATGTGCGGATAGCAAGAGTCGCCACCGACTTTTATTTTTATCCAATTAAGGAAGGTAAAAGTACAAAAGACCTTCGTTAGATTCTCGAGTTCGGAGAATGGTTATGAAAAGGGAAGGTATTAGCACCCTTTCCATCCGTAGTTATCTACGGGCTCTTAGTTGCTCTAGATCACCTTTAAAATTGCTTTCTGTGTTTGACAAAATGTTTTGAAAAGGCATTTCGCTTTGACTTTGTAATGATTCATGTAGGAATGTATACAAAGTGTTCGGAAATGTTTTGTTTTGAAAAGAGTTTTGAACTTTGAAAAAGTGTGGTGTGAAAAGCATTTGGTTTAGAGCAAGCAACTAAAAGACTTATTTACCCACCGTAATTGGTCGTTTTCACTTTAACGCTCCTTTAGAATAGCGCTAGCCATACCATTAGTTAGTAGGTAGCTCCATTCGCTGGATGTAAGCGGACATTCGAAGGGACATCGGATGGTCATAGAAGGCAACTCAGGAAGTATCCTAGCACATTCAAGGACTATCATCATTTTTCGAGGCGACAATCGAGGGTCAAGAGCATGTATTCGAGGTGACATCGTGGGTCTTATGATCTTTGTATCGAAGGGACTATGATGATTTGTTTGAAGGCAACGGTGCTAGAATACCTCTACGCTCGAGGACATGACCATTTTGAATTCAAAAGGCAACGAGAGAGAATTACCCTAAGGTATGTGTGAAAGAAGTGTGTTGATTTCAAGTATTTTATCTTGCAAGTTAGTGGACTATGTTCAATTTTTAGTCTTGCCATACACGCCTAATTACTAGCAATTGATAGGGTGCGGAAAGTAAAATGCGGAATGTAAAATGCGGAAAGTAAATCCTACGCTATTACATGGCTTTGGGGCAGATACATAATTTAAAATGCGGAAAATAAAAACTTAATTTAAACTATTACATCCCATGAACAATTACATTATTGGAAAAAATAAAATGATAAAGAAGAAACGTCTGAATCGGATCAACCTGTAAAGGAAGGAGAAATCTGAAATACTGATGAATCGAACAAGAGAAAAAATGTTAGAAAAATGCAAATTTTTATATGAGAAAATTATTACATGCTGGAAATAATATAAATATGCTAAAATAAATTTTTGGGATTTTTTAGATGCAATTTAATAATTAAAAACTAATTAAATGTGATTTAAATGCAAAAATATGAATAAAAATAAATATGCATGCAAAAATATATTTTTTAATTTATTAAATTAAATAAAGATTTTCTGAAAATAAATGCAATAGGAAAAAATATTTTGATGATTTTTTAATGCATAAATAGAAATATGAAAAGAAATTAAAATAACATGGAAATACTAAATTAAATAGAAAAATAGCAAACTATGAAAATATGCAAGTTTGTAAAGAAAACCAACCGTGCCAGGAGGATCGAACTCATGACCTCGAGAGCATCTATGCACAGTGAACGTTTAACCACCACGCCATGTATGCAAGCGTGTTTGAAAGTCAATGAGTGGATTACAACACGCGCGCCCTTCCATTGCTTCGCCTCCGCGCCAAGAACTTCATCGCTCTCATTTGAATTTTGAAAGAGGCCGCCATTGCTCGACGCCATGCCCCGCAAAATCAAAAAGCAAGCATAATATAAATAAATTCTACCATGGTTCGATTCCCGAGATCATTCCAATGCATTGGTATAGGTCTCATGGTCCAATTTTTCCTATTTTGTGAAACCCTAAAACGGAACAGGAAACCCTAACCATGGCATCTCGTGATTCTTGCCCTGAAACTCAAATCAAACTATGCAGAAAGCTTAGAAACATCATTAGCAACACAAATATGCAATCAAAACACATTAATCATGGCTGTATGTATGGATTCGATTTCGAGTTATGTTGATACAAACCGTGACTTGGCTAGGACGATTCTGGATGTTTCAACACGTGGGGATGATTGGAATAGCTTCCTGGGACCTTGAGGATGCTTATTCAATCCTCAAAACTCCTTGAATTGGCCTGCAAAATAGAATTCAAAATTGCTTTTTTCTCAAGTTTCTTTGAAATTTTTTTAGGGTTCTTAGGGCAATTTTTCCCGTTTTCTCTTGATTGGTATGCATCAAGTATTTATATTGGATGGATTTGAGACAGTTTTTGGCAAGAATCAATCACCATTCAATGATAATCAAAATTTGATTTTTGTATAAAATCAAATTTTCAAAACTTGATCAATTCCAATCCAATCTTGCCATTTTTGTCAAATTTCGAAATTTGCTGGACTTTGGTGAGTTTCTTGAGTCTCAAGGAAGGAATAAAATCAATCTTTCAATTAATTTTGATTTTATAATTTATTTTAAAATTTAATTTGTATTTAAATGAATAAATTCAAAATTAAATAGAAAAATAAATCAAAAATTCATGGCATTGGGCTTGGATATTCCTAATTGTATGAGGAATAAGTTTGGATGAAGAAAAAGCAAGCCCATTTGCAAAAAATTTGATTTTTAGAAGTATCTCTCTTTGTGCATTCTTTCAAAATTGCCCAACTTGTGAATGGTGTATCTTGCCCAATTTTCCACATTTTTGAGTGTTCTTGGACTTTTTGGAAAGCTCTAAGAGTCCTCTAACCAAAAGTTTTGGTCTCAGCTCAATTGGAGTTTCTATGCTCAATATATCTTCAAAACAAAAAGTTGACTTTTTGTTGACTTTGAAAATGACCTGTAATGTTTTGAGCTATACCTCTCAAATGAAGCATTTTTTGGACATTCTTGTGAGACATGAAGTTGTAGAGAATTGAATTTCCTTCAAAACAAGAGGTGGTGGAAAATTTCGAGAAAGTATGAGAAAGTTATGATCACCAAAGTTCAGCTTGACTTTTCACCTAGAAACCCTAATTTAGAAAGTTTGACTTTGAGCAAATCTTGAGTTTTCTTGATGAATCATGATTAACCCTTGATCAAATGATGAATGTAACTTCAAAATGAGGATGTTGACCAAAATTGTGAAGTTTGATCTGTATGTTGACCACAGTTGACTTTTGTCCAATACAACCGATTTTCAACCATCCGAGCAATTGTCTCGAGGAAACTTGACTTGAAGCTTGAAACTTGACATGGAGAATCTTTGAAACATATGTGGAGGCATGAAGACCATTGGAGATATTGGAAGTCCATCTTGACTGAGAATTGCCAAACCCTAGTTTGGGTTGATTGTCTAGGAGAGTTTGTCCGATCAACTCTTGAGGAACTTTGAGTATGATGTATGAAATCTCGAGTAGATGGAGGACAAATTTTGGGTATGATGATACATAATTTAAACTTTATGGAAAATAAAAGCCTAATTTAAACTATTACATCCCATAGACAGCTACATTATTGGAAAAATAAAATGATAAAGAAGAATCGTCCAATCGATCAACTCCAAAAGAATGAGAACCTAAGATACGAGATGAATCGAATAAGAGAAAAATGTTAGAAAATGCAAGTTTTAAAATAAGAAAATATGACATGCTGGAAATAATATAAATATGCTAAAATAATTTTTGGGATTTTTGATGCAATTTAATAATTAAAATGAATTAAAAGTGATTTAAATGCAAAATTATGAATAAAATAAATATGCATGCAAATTGTATTTTTAATTTATTAAATTAAATAAATATTTTCTGAAAATAATGTAAAAGAAAAATAATTTTGGTGATTTTTAATGCATAATAAAAATATTGAAAAGAAATTAAAATAGGTGAAAATATTAAATAAATTAAAAAAACAAGAAAATGAAAATAGTTGAAGTTTGTAAAGAAAAGAAAGAACCGTCCCAGTCGAATCGAACTTGTGACCTTGAAGGGTATGTACACACAAGGAGCTTTAACCACTAGGCCATGTGACACTTGGTGTTTCAAGAAACCAAACGCCTTTGAATGATTACGTGTCCTCGGATTATATTCAAATCGAGTCGTATGTGGACCCCATCTGCTTTTGAATGGACGAATCAGAGAACGCTAAACCGCCACGCATACCCTCGAGTCAACGAGTCACGGAGCCCTAGCTCCGCCGTTTTCTCCTACCGCCGATTTCTCTAACCCGCAAAATACGATCAATAAACAAGAAAGAAGGACCTTATCCCAAATCGAACACGATGGTGGTGTTATTTTGAAAGTTCCTCTAACTATCGGTCAAACTCAAAACCCTAAATCATCAGATTTAGACGCTCAAACACAGAAGTCTATGGAGTCTCATGAACACAAAAACATTAGAATCGATTAACACAAGCAATAATCAAATGCAAAAAAAAAAATTTGAATAGGTATGTATATATATGCATCGATTCGATGGTTTGATCAATGCCAATAAGTATTCTTACTCAAACTTACCTCCGAGCACGATGGAATGATGTTCGAGGTCGAAGCTGTCGGATTTTGAAATTGATTTTCTCAAGTTTCTTGAAAATTTTGCAAGAATAAGGGTTTGGCTTGAGCTAGGGTTTTGTTGCTTGTCATCCATGATGTTTGGTATTTATAGAGAGAATTTGGATGGCAAAGAGAGTGAAAAGATTGATCATTGAATGTGTAATATTTTCTTTAAAACAAATCAAATCTTTGAAAAAGTGATTTTCCTTCCATGTAAGAGGCTAGCACGAATTTGGTAATTGCTATGGGCTATCTTGGACTCCAAGCATGATATAAATCAACCCATTTGAAAATATATTATTTTCATATTTTATATAATTTATTTTTGAATTAAATGTTCTAAAATTCAAAGATAAATCATAAAATAGAAAATCACCATGGCCAAGCATTTATGGGTCAAGAATAATGTCATGAACAAGTTTGGATCAAAAGATTTTAGGCCCATTTGGAAAATTTTGCATTTTGACCAAAATGTCCTTGTGCAATCATTCAAAATTGTCCAACTTCAATAGTGTATCTTGCTCAATTTTCCACATTTTGAGTGTTCTTGGACTTTTGGAAAGCTCTAAGAGTCCTCTAACCAACCTTTTAGTCTCATCTCAATTGGAGTTTCCATGCTCAATATATCTTCAAAACAAAAGTTGACTTTTGTTGACTTTGAAAATGACCTCGAATGTTTCGAGCCATACCTCTCAAATGAAGCATTTTTGGACATTCTTGTGAGACATGAAGTTGTAGAGAATTGAATTTCCTTCAAAACAAGAGGTGGTGGAAAAATTCTGAGAAAGTATGAAGAAGTTATGATCACCAAAGTTCGCTTGACTTTTCACCTAGAAACCCTAATTTAGAAAGTTTGACTTTGAGCAAATCTTGAGTTTTCTTGATGAATCATGATCAACCCTTGATCAAATGATGAATATAACTTCAAAATGAGGATGTTGACCAAAATTATGAAGTTTGACAGTATGTTGACCACTTGACTTTTGTCCAATACAACCGATTTTCAACCATCCGAGCAATCGTCCGAGGAAACTTGACTTGTAAGGCTTGAAACTTGACATGGAGAATCTTTGAAGCATATGAGGAGGCATGAAGACCATTGAGATGTTGGAAGCTCATCTTGATCGAGAATTGCCAAACCCTAGTTTGGGTTGATTGTCTAGAGAGAGTTTGTCCGATCAACTCTCGAGGAACTCGAGTATGGATGTATGAAATATCTTGAGAAGATGGAGGGAAAATTTTGGGTATGACACCTTCCCTGCTCAATCTTCTTGTACCGAAGGTTAGATTGACACTGCCTTTCGTGACCGTAGGTAGAAGATGATTGAACACCGAGTACACCGAAAATTTGCACCGCTGGTGGATGATGCGAATGGACTTATGATGCCATTTGAGAAGGAAGAGACTTCGGGGATGAGTCGACGCTAGACTCGAGAATGTCGTTGAATAGGAAAGTTGATGGGATGGGCTTAAGATGCCATCCGAGAGATCGATGCCGGGAGTGAGTCGACGCTAGACTCTATAGATGTTCTTGATAGTGGAAGGAGCGGAGATGGGCTTAAGATGCCATCCGAGGAGTCGATGTTAGACTTCATGCTCACCTTTGAATGAAGTTATTGGTTTGTATTGGTTTTTAACCAAATATGCAGATTCCAAAAGTGGAGAAACATCGATAAGTAGTCGGAGATGGGCTTAAGATGCCATCCAAGGCAACTAAGTCGCACGCCGACTGTAGTCGCTGATAATAAGAAGGAATCGAATAAATCTTCGTGTCGATTACTCGAGAGGTAGTTGGCAAGACGTGGATATCTTCCCTCAGCATCGGTGTTGATCCATTGCCTCATATCGAGGATAACCAGGGGTCTTTCGATAGTTTTCCGCTTGCCGGGCTTAATCCTCGACCCGTTCGGAGGACAACCAGGCGGTCTTTCGATAGTTTTCCGCCGATTCGGGCTTAATCTCGACCACCGTGAGGACAACCGGTCTTTCGATAGTTTTCCGCGATTCGGGCTTAATCCTCGACCTGCTTATGCTAAGTGACTTTCACCTGTTTTGAAACAAACAAGAGAAACATTGATAGAATATTTGTTAGTTTTATGCAAAGTATGATGCATGACAATGTGTATGAATGACATATGTGTAATTATGACTTTATGAGAAATGTATGAATGATAGATGTTGTGGTATTTCAAAACATATCCATCTTGAAGAAGATGCGGATGTTCTGCTTGAGGATTTCTGACTTCTGCTTGAGGATGAAGATCTTGAGAAGAAAGATAGCTTTGATTTCTCCGGTGCACTATCCGACCAAGTTTCAGGCCTAGATGTTGTTGAGGAATATAGAGATTGAGAAACTCGTTGTTGGAGATCTCATACATGCCTCGCTGGGGAGAGTCCGGGAGGCAATTGTTGGGGATCTTGCATGTAGATCCCGCTGGGAAGAATTAGAGGCGCCTATCGAGGATTTTGAGTGCGATCTCGTTGGAGAGCATTTGATGGTTGCCGGAGACCGGGTCAGCCCGTTGGAATCTCCGACCGGGAATAGAAGATGTATTTCTCCGGCACTATCGGACCAAGTCTCAAGTCCGGATACCGCCGGAGAAAAGGGAATCGTTGGGAGATATTCTCGATGATAAATACCTTGGGAGATGAAGTGTTATCGCTTGAGACCGACGTAACATTGCTCATGAGTGGAATCACCGTCAGATTTTCCTCTACTCACTGGGAAGGTTCGTGGTGAGCAACATCTCTGGGGATCAATGCTCATGGGGAAATGCATCGTGACTTTCGTCATCTCAATTCCTAGAGCCCGTAGTAATTACTTTTGTATGTCCGTCAGATGTTTGCAAAGAGATTTTTATTGTCAAATGCGATAATCATTCAAAGCAAACGTTGGACTTATTGCAAACGACAACAACAAGAATTGTAAAGAGAAAGAATTTGTATTCATTTGAAATGTATGATGGCCAAGTAGTTTGTACACAAGAAAGGTAAAAGCTATGCGGAACAATCTCGTTAAGTTCCAACTATGCTAGTACTCATATATTTCAAATATCTCATCTCCTTGTCAGAGAAAGTGAGTGGACTGATCTTCGCCATTTGAATCTTGAATGTGATAGTAGTCCGAAGGTATGATCCGAAGAGACATAGTCGACGCTTAAATCCCTAACTTTTGCCTAGACCGCCTTTCGGTTTTCGCCCACCGATACCTTTTTGCCCAAGCCGCCTTTTCGTGTTTTCGACTTGCCGTGTACATTTTTATATATATCCTTAACTTTGCCCGAACCCTTTGGTTCGCCAGATGCCCTTATTTTTCCTAAGTCACCGACCTAGCGGTCTCTTTATGCGTAGTATTTTTGACTATGTCTGCTCATGTGGTGTGGAAGTCTTCGCCATCCATGGTGCTAAGTATCATAGTCCGCCGAAAACACTGCCTTGACTACAAATGGTCCTCGAGGTGGGAGTCCATTTGCCCCCGATCACCTTGTGGAAGAATGATGCGCTTGACTACCGATCACCGACTTGATAGACTCGGTGCTTGACCTTTTGTTAAATGCTCGATCATTCGCTTCGATAAATCTGTCCATGGAAAATGGATGCGAGTCGCTTCTCATCAATCGTTAATCTGATCAAGGCGGTCTCGAACCCAATCGCCTTCGCCTAACTCGGCCTGGAGGACTCGTCGAGGGTATCCGAACCTCGATGGGTAGGACGGCCCATACCATACACAAGAGAGAAGGGGTTGCCCCTATTGATGTCCGTATCAGAAAAGCGATAACCATGAAGAGCAAATGGTAACATCTCATGCCAATCCTTGTAAGTTACCGCATCTTCAGATAATCTTCTTAATGTTCTTGTTGGCGGCTTCCATCGCGCCATTCATCTTAGGCCGATAAGGAGAAGAGTTGTGATGCTTGATCTTGAACCGCGGCGAGTTCGGTGATCATCTTATTGTTGAGATTGGAACCGTTATCCGTGATAATCCTTTCGGGAGTGCCATACTGACAGATGAGATTATGCTTGATGAAACGAGCCACAACATTCTTAGTAACAGATGCGAACGAGGCTGCTTCTACCCACTTGGTGAAATAATCAATTGCCACAAGGATGAAACGATGTCCATTGGTCGTGGGCTTGATTTCTCCAATCATGTCAATGCCCCATATTGCAAAAGGCCAAGGAGATGTTAGAACATTCAGAGGTACTCGAGGTACGTGCACTTTGTCGGCATATATCCGCATTTGTGACAAGATCGAGCATAGCGTGACAATCGCCTCCATGGTGGACCAATAGTAACCTGCTCAAAATCTTCTTAGCCATCGTATGTCCACCGGAGTGGGTACCAAATGCGCCTTCGTAACTCTTCCATGATGCGATTGTTTTCTCGTCTACATACGAGTAAGCACAAGTCGTGATTATGCTTTGTATAAGATGTCGTTGTCGAGGAAGAATTTGGATGCAAATCTTCTCATGAACTTTTATCATTAATGATGCCCTCTGGATATTCCCGAGTCTCAAGATACCTCTTCACGCCATAGTACCAAGGTTTCTTCCGTGTCAAGCTCACAATATGTTCAAAACTTCTCAATGATGATCCGGGAGCCTCGTTGTCCCATCCGACCTTGAACATAGATGACATAGTAGCCAATGCGTCTGCCAACTGATTCTCTTCTCGTGGAATATGATTGAAAGTGATCTCTTCAAAGTAGGGGATCAAACTCAGAACATGCTCTCGATAGGGAATAAGATTTGGATGTTTCGTATCCCACTCGCCCTTAATCTGACTGATCACTAAAGCTGAGTCTCCATACACTTGTAAGAACTTGATTCTTAAGTCAATAGCAGCTTTAATGCCCATAATGCACGCCAGATTCGCCATGTTGTTCGTGCAATCAAACAAATCTGGCGGTGAAAGGCGCATGTCCACCAGAGGAGATGTAATGATGGCGCCAATGCCATTGCCAAGCGCTTGAGGCTCCATCAAAACCATAGTCCATCGGGATCTTTGCTCGTGTCCTTCGTCCGGCCCGGTTCTTCGCAATTTGTAACTAGTAAAACATCTTCATCTGAAATTAACCGCATAGATCGATAGTCATCTACGGCTTGATGAGCCAAATGATCGGCTACCACACTTCCTTTGATCGCTTTCGAGAAGTGTACGGATGTCATATTCGTCAAGATCATTTGCCATCTTGCTATTCTTCCGAGAGCTGGTTTCTCAATATGTATTTTATCGGATCCATCTTGAAATCAACAAGGTAGTGTGAGTCAACATATACTGCCTTAGTCGGCGAGCGCCCAAGCCAAAGCGTTGCAAGTTTTCTCGAGTGTGAGTATCTTGTTTCACAATCAAACTTTTGCTAAGGTAGTATATTGCATGCTCTTTTCGACTGCACTCGCCATGTTGCCCCAACACACACCCCATTGAGTTCTCTAACACCGCAAGTACATGATAAGAGGTCTTCCTTCGGGCGGCATCGGATAGGAGGATTCTAGGGTACTCCTTGATTTTGTCAAAAGCGATCCGCAATCGCCATTCCATTCCACTACTTGATCTTTCTTAGTAACTTGAAGATTGGCTCACAAGTAGCGCTAGGTGTGCAATGAATCGCAATGTAATTCAATCGCCCAAGAAACCTCCGACTTCCTTCTCGTGGGAGTCGGCATCTCTTGAATAGCTTTAACCTTGGGATCAACCTCAATACCTTTCCATCGACAACAAACCCTAGGAGTTTTCCGGATCCGACTCAAAGGTGCACTTGTTAGATTAAGTCTCACCGTATTTCTTCAACCTATCAAATAGTTTCGCAATGATCAAGATGTTCTTCTTCACCGTGATCGAGCTATCATGTCGCCGACGAGACCTCTATCTCGTGATGAATCATGTCATGAAATAATGTCACCATAGCACGATAAGTGGCACCCGCTTCATCCGAACGGCATAACCTTGTAGCGTAGTGCCCCACCGTAACAAAAGTAGTCTTCCATGTCTTCGTGGAGCCATTTTGATCCGATTGTAACCGGAGAAACCATCCATGAAGGAGAAAACCTTATGCGAGCGGTGTTGTCAACCGTAACATCAATACGAGGAAGTGGGAAATCGCCTTCTGACTTGCTTTGTTCGATCTCTCGTAATCCACACATTCGCATTTTGCCATCCTTCTTAGGTACGGGCACCACATTAGCAACCCATCGTGGATAGGAAGTAACAAATAAAACCCGTTGAACTGCTTCATAACTTCGGCTTTGATTTTCTCCGACATTTCAGACGATGCGATTTAACCTTCTGCTTTCACCGAGAAAACCTTCTTTTGTCTTCAATCGTACCACAATATCAATGTCCAAACCCGCATGTCTTCGTATGACCAAGCAAAACCTCAATGTAGTCTCGTAGCATCCGAATCAATCTTTCTTTAACACCGCCTCAAGATCCGCCTCCTATCTTGATCTCTTTTCGCCTTCACAAGACTCAAATTCACAACCTCAACTTGCTCTTCGTGTGGTCAGATAACTCGCTTCTTCTTGTAGTAGGGCAAGTTCTCATGGCACTTCACAATCTTCCTCACTTTCGCCTTCGGCTTGGTAGATCGGATTATCAAGTCATATTTAGCAATAGCATAGCTGTTATTAACTAGATTCGAGTGATTCGCAGGTATCACGGGTGTGTGTAAGAAACACATAGCTTTTGAAGGTGATAAAGTAAAAGAAAGAAAACAAACAATTGAATGCAAAAGTCCAACGAATTTATTGAATGAAAACGCAAACAATGATAATAACCCTAGCAACGAGCCATGATGCCCGCAAGGCACTAGGCTTTCAAAGTTTATTGTTTAAACATAAAGAAATACGAAAAGCAAAACAAAACAAGAGCAATTACTCCCGACTAAAGGAGATTGGTATGACGCCTTCGCCTTCCAATTGCCGAGTCCGTTGTCCGAGTTGGAAGATCCACTTGTTGATGTCAAGTCATTGTCGCCGCTTCTATAGCATGGATTCCACCGGCCGATGCGAAAGGAAGTTGGCCGCACGTCACGGCGTATCATTTTCGACCTTTGATGGTGAAGCCTAAACCATCTTTGTCGATTTGAAAGGGAGATCGTGAGCTGGCCCAAATAGTACTACCTCCTTGTTCAACAAGAGCTTGAGCATCTTTCAACGAGGCCATCCTAGGCGACTTGTGTAACTTCAGAGGATAGGAGAGTCACAGTGCATGACTGGGTATTGTTTCAAAAGCTTGACAGGAGTCTCAAGAATTCACCTCCATCTCGAGGTATCGGAACGATGTAGATGACCGACCATGTACTCTTCTTCACCACACATCGAACAACCTTCCCTTTCACCGGTACTTCAGCGATGTAAGGTAGAGGTACCCCCATGTATCCAAGGGCGCCAAGTAGGTAAGAATAAGTCGGACGGATGTCCATGACAAAGAAAGTGGAGTCAAAAGTCCGGGAACCGACTTTAACAGAAGAGTGAGCTCTCCAAGCACTGCTCGCTAGAACCATCAAAAGCTCTCACGATTATATCACTGGGTCTCAGAACCAACCCTTCGATATCAAGTCGATCAAAAGCGCCTTCGTAGGATATTCAGAGCAGAACCGGTATCAACCAAAACATGAGATAAGGTAGTGCCTTTGCACTCAACAGATGTGCAAGGCTTTGTTGTGTTTCTTTCCATAGAGTCAAATCAAGATCGAGAAGCCTAGGCCGTTGTTGGCAGCCTAGCAATACAAACTTCAAACTGGTTGGTAGTGTCTTGCACATGAGCATTCTTCGTAAACTTCACCAAGGCGTTAGCATGAGCCTCGAGCATAAAATCGAGCAAGTATGGAGATCTTGGACGGAGTCTGTCCCAACTGCTCCACAACATTGTAGTCACTCTTCTTGATAATCTTCGTAATTTCTCCATTTCTTGTTTGGAGGTGTCCTCAGAACTTCCTTTGGTACTTCGGCCGAGCAGATGAGTCGTTGGTTCTTTCCTCTAGCTTGGGGAATGGATTGAATAGTGGAATGCGAAATGGAGTCGCAGGTCTTTTGGAGGAGAGATATCGAGAGAATACCCTTCCGGCTCGTCACCTTACTAGATCCGTGATGTTGTCAATGTCGAATGGTAGTTTCAATGTAAGATCTTCAATGGTCGAGGGTCTTGCTTGACGCCATGATAGTAAACATCACCCATAATTCCAAGGGATAGCCTTGTCGAGGAATATGGAACCGCCTTGGAGAAGTAATAATGAGGGGTGCCACTCTAGGCACAGAATCAGCAGAGGAAATCCTTATAGTGTTAATATCAGCATAGTCTTCTGGGAAATCGTCACCCCATCCGATCGCCTTAACATCTTCAATAGGGACCTTGTAGCTCTCAGGAACAGTGTACTTCACCATGTAATCATACTTTCCACTTGGCTGCCCCAAGGTATCCCACACTGATGGTACAGTTTCATTCGTATTGTCAATCTTCAATTTAGACATTTCTTCACACAGCTTCTGCACAGGTGGTTTCAGAAATAGTATTTCACGGTTATCCATCATGCATTGAACACGTCTTCTTAACCAAGCACACCCATCAGGCGTAGACGGGCACCAACGACAATTCTCTGGGCATCCTGGATTGACACCGGCTTGTAGCAAATTCTTCTTAATAGTCATCAAAGGAATGGTCAAGTCATCTATGTTGAAAACATAAGTATCTTCACCAACAGCATTGGAACTTTTTTCATGGTTAGGCATAGGCGCGTTGATCACATTCGGAGTCTCAACAGGAGGATCAAACTCAATCTGCTTAGCTTCAATCATATCTTGAATCTTGTTCTTCAGAGCCCAACAATTGTCAGTGTCATGCCCTGGGCTATTGGAATGATAAGCACACTTAACATTAGGATTGTATTTCGGAGAGGAGGTGTTGACATTCTGAGGAGGATCCCTCAAAGTAATCAGCTCTGCTTTCAACATGTGTTGCAAGGCTTGCGACAATGGCATGTTGATCTTCAGAACGCCTTCATGGCGCTGCTCGTTACGCTGCTGTCTCACCGAGGTTGTGCCGATGTAGGATCGAGATCACAACTGCCCCCATAGATTGAGCGCGGTCGGTCTTGGCTCGGCTTTTCTGACCATACACAACATTAACTTCTTTCTTACCACCAAAAGATCTTTTCGCAGCATTTGAAGATGTCTCTATCTGAATCTTTCCGCTCTTGATACCAGCCTTCAATACGTCATTCAATATCACCGGTGAATCCTCAAGAGTTTCCAATCGATGATTGAATAATGGGCCTGCTGTCCCCATAAACATATCAACCAACTCCCTATTGGACAAGGGTGGTTGAACTCACCGCTAAATCTCTCCATTTCGAGCATACCCTTGAACTTCTCATCACGACCCATAGACATGCTTTGTAGTTGCATGCGAGTGGGTGTCAATTCAAAGATTGTACTCATACCTCTCAGAAAGCATCACCAAGTCACCCAAGTACGGATACGGTCATTCTCTAGTCGATAATACCACTCCAATTGAGTTCTGGACAAACTCTCTTGAAAATAGTGCATCCACAACTTTCTGTCATCAGTGTGGGGATTGATCTTCTGAACATAAGACTTCAAATGCAGCTTTGGGCAAGACACGCCATCATACTTAGCAAAAGTAGGAACTTTGAACTTGGGAGGAATCACAACACTAGGAACAAGACTCAGATCATCAAAATTCAGCCCGGACATCTTCAGGTTTTCCACAGCATTCAAACGGTCTTCAAGCTGTTTGTACTTGTCATCTTCATCAGAGTATTGTCCATTATCATAGTTCTTCTCAAGTTCAGGATGACTGCCTTCACCATCACCCTTGTTACTTTGCTCATCTTCCTTCTTGACACTTCCTTCAGAGAGCTCAATTCGACTAACCACTCTAGGACCTCCTTTGTAGCGTCTACCCATGTTGAGGAGACCAACAACCTTCTTCTTTCTGTTGATGAGCTTCTTCAGATCTTCTTGGCCTTGGACCAAACTGGTGAACATCTCTGAAACCGAGCATTCTCGAGCTTGAAGATCTTTGACAACTGTCAAGAGCCATTTCGCTAAAATAAATAGCGAGCAAATGAGAAAACCAATCTTCAATGTACCTGTGATGCAATGTTATGCTATGATATGCAATGTTTATGCGAATGCAATGCAATGTTTTCAAGGACCTTAGAGATTTAAATTTGTTAAACAAGCAATGAACAAACATTTATTAGTACTCTTTTCATTATTCTTTTTTTTTTAAGTACAAGAGATAGTTCAAAACACTAAAAGAAACATATAAATCCTAAAGCTCTAAGTCTCCCATGGTCGCTTCCTCTTGGTGCCGATGTAGGCTGATGTTTCGCTTCCTCGTGAAGTAGCTTGGTCAACTCTAACACTTTCTTCTCGCTTGCATAACACCGAGCTTCAAAGGTATCCTCTTCCTTGAGTTGAATCCAGATCTCTTCAAGTCTTCAAAATCGAGGCATGTTGGGATAGAGAACGATAGGGTACGCCACCTATAGCAACAGTTCCATAATTACGGTAAAACAGCGTGAATGGCATCATGAGGTTTTGAGCTCGAGCTCGCACCCATTTGAGGTAAGGTTCCCAAGGAATGGAGTTCGGTGCCCCAAAGTCTTGGTATCGCTTTTCTTTCGTTAGTGTTTTAAGTTGGCATCAATTTTGGTAAAACTAGGCTTTAGAAATGTCTTGATAGATGTCATGACATTCGAGATTGAAGATAAATCCACTTGGACAAGGATGGTAAAAGTACACCGATGTGGAAGCTAAAGTCAGGCCGGAAATTTGAAAAATTGATCAGATGTTATGACATTCAGCAGACATTCCTCAATCGCTTTTTCCCGAGATTTTCAAAGTTTGTTGAGCATTTTATTTATGTTTTTCTGTTATTAGAAAGCATGCTCACGTGGCTGCTAGGTTAATCTTAATTAAACCTAAAATTGGTTGTTGAACAAACCATGTTTTTAGGAGAGAATTAAGTAAACCCTAGCTATCTTTATGGAAGCCCAAAATCAAGATTCGTGGATCGCTTCTATATAAAGAATTCAACCCTTACTCTACGCCACGCCTCGATTCCATTGAAGACATTGAAGGCTTTTGTTTGTGTCGTTAAGGTTAGTAACAGTTGGTATTGTGTAATTCTAGTTTCTTTGGAGCCAAGCAACTATCAATTGATAAGTGCATTGACTAGGATTTGTTGTAAGGGTAGTTTATCACCAAAGCTTTAAAGCACGAGTGTTTGTCTCTTGATTAAAGCTTTGAAGCAAGATCAAGATATTTTATTGAAGTGTGTCTTCACAATTCAATTAGTCAATAGGTTGATATCACTACGGTGATTGAGGGGAGTGAGTAGGAACTCGATCTAAGTAGGACTTAGGTTGAAGTGTCATTGGGTAGGGATTAAGTGAGGAGTTGTAAACGGGTGAGTTTAACTCGAATTGATACTACTAATAGTGAATTTCCTCCTGCTTGGTAGCCTCCGCACGTAGGTTTGTTAGAACCGAACTGGTGAACAACTTATTGTGTTATTTATCGCTTATATTTATCGTGTGAATTGTCAAAGCAGTCGACATCGTGGTCATAACATTCTCTCAGGACATTAAGTATCCGCTGCCGTGAATTTCAATTGGCATCAGAGCAGGCACCCTGCTTGTTATTTCTGGGTGAGATCTAGGGATAATAGTTTCTGGCGTAATGGATAAAGAAGGAGGATTTGGAGGTAGACCACCTATTCTGGATGGGTCTAATTATGAGTACTGGAAGCCTCGTATGGTTGCCTTCTTAAGATCAGTAGATATCAAGGCTTGAGAGCCCGATAAAGGATGGAAGCATCCAACCAAGGTTGAGAAAGATGGGACTACTGTCTTGAAACCTGAGGAAGAATGGAGCAAAGAGGAAGAGGAGCTTGCCCTGGGGAATTCTAAAGCACTGAATGCTTTATTTAATGGTATTGACAGAAATATCTTCAGACTGGTTCATCAATGTGAGCTGGCCAAGGATGTGTGGGACACCCTCAAAACTACCCATGAGGGGACATCCAAGGTGAAGATGTCAAGACTCCAGATGCTCACTACCAGATTTGAAAATTTGAAGATGAAAGAAGAGGAGACTATTCATGAGTTCCACATGAATATCTTGAGATAGCCAACACCTCGTGAGCTCCGGTGAAAAGATGTCGAGGAGAAGTCGGTAAGGAAAATTCTGATCCTTGCCTAAGAGATTTGCAATGAAAGTAATCGCAATAGAGGAGGCACAGGACATCAAAGACCTGAAGGTTGAAGAACTTGTTGGATCTCTTATGACTTTTGAGATGGGAATCGGAGAATATCGATAAGAAGAATAAAAGCATAGCCCTTGTATCCAATAATCAAGAGGAGTGCAAGAAGGGTGATGAAGAGAAGATATCCAAGCCATCGCTATGCTTGGAAGACAGTTCAACAAGCTCATCAAGAGAATTGATCCAAGGTCAAGGTCAAATGTCAAGGACATTCCATCCGACATCAATAGATCTTATGACCCAAAGAAGATCCGTGTCAAGAAAAGGAAGTCAAAGCAGAGAAGTCCAATGTCATGAATGTGAAGGATATGGACACATTAAAGCTGAATGTCCCACCTTTCTTAAGAAACAAAAGAAAGGAATGGATGTCACTTGGTCTGATTCAGGAAGTGAATCTGAGGAAGAAGCAGCTAATCTTGTCACCGCATCTTCCGAAGTTATAATTCAGATAATAACTCTAGTGATGAGGAAGTGACCTTTGAAGAACTTGCTGATACTTACAAGAAACTGTGTATCAGAAGTGGTGAAGTATGTCAGCTGAATGAAAAACAGAAAAAGCTGATTGAGAAGTTGGAGGCAGAAAATGTGAAGCTGGAAGCTGAAAATAAGGATAATACAAACACTATAAGACATCTCAACAAAGGAAATTACAAGTGTTAAATTCCAAGCTTGATCAGATGACTAAATCACAAATGTTGACCTCGAACAAAAATTGAAGAAATTCTTCACTTGGGCAAAATGTCGGAAACAAGCATGGTCTAGGATATGTGGGCAAAGGAACCCGTTAGTGACAAGAAAAGAAGAGGCCTAGGAAACCAAAGTCAAGGCGTATGTCACAACATTGGGATCAACATCGGATCGAGAAACATGAAGAAGAAGTTTCAAAGATGGAGATGCCATCATTGTGGAAGGTTTGGACACATAAAACCCTTCTGTTATAGGCTACATGGATACCCTAATCAGACTCCCTATGTTAAGCCTAAAAACATCAAAGTACCATACACTCAAAAGTGGAAGAAGAGGACTGAAGCAATGATAGCTCACACTTCTCTTAGAGTGTCTGCCAAGGAAGATTGGTACTTTGACAGTGGGTGTTCTAAGCATATGACTGGAATAAAAAACCTACTGAATAATGTCAAACCTCATTCCACCAGCTTTGTTACCTTTGGAGATGGAGCTAAAGGAGAAATCAAAGGTGTTGGAAACTTAGACGCTCCGAGTTCCAAATCTAAGTGGAGTGTCATTGTAAAAGGCTTGACTGCTAACCTCATAAGCATAAGTCAGCTATGTGATATGGGATTCAAAGTTAACTTCACTAGATCTGAATGTCTTGTAATCAATGATCAACAAGAAGTAGTTATGAGAGGAATCAGATCAAAAGACAACTGTTACATGTGGAATCTGAGAACACCAACCTCTCATCCGTATGTTCCATGACAAAGATGAAAAGGAGGTCAAGTTGTGGCACCAAAAACTAGGACATCTGCATCTCAGAGGAATGAAAAAGATCATCTCAATGGAGGCTGTCAGAGGGATACCAAGACTTCACATTGATGAAGGAAGGGTGTGTGGTGAGTGCCAGGTTGGAAAGCAAACCAGAATGTCACACCCAATGTCTAGACATCAGACCACATCTAAAGTACTGGAGCTGCTGCACATGGACTTGATGGGGCCTATGCAGGTTGAAAGCCTTGGTGGAAAAAGATATGCCTATGTTGTTGTGGATGACTTCTCCATTTACCGGATAAACTTCATCAAAGAAAATCAAGTGTTTGATGTCTTTAAGGAGTTGTGCAAAAGACTTGAGAGAGAAGGAAGTCGTATTGTCAGAATAAGAAGTGACCATGGAAAAGAATTTGAGAATAGCAAGTTTGATGAATTCTGTTCCTCAGAAGGGATCAACCATGAGTTCTCTTCTCCTATAACACCACAACAAAATGGGGTTGTGGAAAGAAAGAATAGGACTATACAGGAATCTGCCAGAGCAATGATTCATGCTAAGAAACTTCCTATTCATTTTTGGGCTGAAGCTATGAATACAGCTTGCTATGTTCACAACAGGGTTACCTTAAGAAAGGGAACTGTCTCCACCCTGTATGAGCTATGGAAAGGAAGAAAACCAACTGTGAAATACTTTCATGTGTTTGGGAGCAAATGCTATATTCTGACAGATCGTGATCAAAGGAGAAAAATGGATTCTAAGAGTGATGAAGGCATTTTTCTAGGATACTCCAAACAAGAGCATATAGGGTATTCAACCCGAACCTGTGTTATGATGGAGTCTATTAATGTCATTGTTGATGATCATTATCAGGAGCACAATGTCCCATATGATGTTGAGACATGGTTTGAGACATCACCTCAAGTACCTGATAAGGAAAATGTTCCTACTCCTACTTCACCTAAATCTGAACCTGAGGAAGCAAACAAAGATCCCTCAATCAGATTCGAAGATCATCCAAAGGATCTCATCATTGAGACCCAACCAAAGGTGTTGTTACAAGATCCAGAGAACTGCTCTCAAACTCCGCTTCGTGTCAAAATAGAGCCAAAGAATGTCAAAGAAGCTCTATGTGATGAATTTTGGATTGGAGCAATGCAAGAGGAATTGAACCAGTTCAAGCAACATGAAGTATGGGAATTAGTTCCTAGACCAGAAGGAACCAACATCATTGGCACTAAGTGGATCTACAAGAATAAGTCTGATGCAGAAGGGACTGTCACCAGGAATAAAGCAAGACTTGTTGCTCAGGGTTACACTCAAGTGGAGGGAATTGACTTTGATGAGACCTTTGCACCGTGGCTAGACCGAATCAATCAGCTTCTACTAGGAGTTGCTTGCATTCAAATTCAAATTATTTCATGGATGTGAAAAGTGCCTTCCTAAATGGCTACTTAAATGAGGAAGTATATGTAGAACAGCCTAAGGGATTTGTGGATCCAAGTTTTCCTGAACATGTCTACAGATTAAGGAAAGCCCTATATGGTCTAAAACAAGCTCCTAGGGCCTGGTATGAAAGGTGACCAAGTTTCTTCAGACAAAGGCAGGAAAGGAGGATTGGATAAAACTCTCTTTGTCAAGAATGAAGGTGGAAAGGTTATGGTGGCTCAAATCTATGTTGATGACATAGTATTTGGAGGAATG
Source organism: Vicia sativa (assembly GCA_021764765.1). NCBI lineage: Eukaryota > Viridiplantae > Streptophyta > Magnoliopsida > Fabales > Fabaceae > Vicia > Vicia sativa. The sequence goes on along the minus strand of CM038797.1, from coordinate 59,519,676 downwards.
TCAGAGACAATGGTGAAACAATTTGCCAATCAAATGCAAGCAGAGTTTGAAATGAGTCTCATGGGAGAGTTAACTTACTTCCTTGGATTGCAAGTCACACAGATGGAAGATTCAACATTTCTTTCACAAAGCAAGTATGCAAGGAATATTGTCAAGAAGTTTGGAATGGAGAATGCCAGCCATAAAAGGACTCCTGCTCCTACACATTTGAAGTTGACCAAGGATGCAAGTGGAGAAAAGGTTGATCAAAGTTTATATAGAAGCATGATAGGGAGCTTGTTGTACCTAACAGCCAGCAGACCTGACATTGCTTATGCAGTTGGGGTATGTGCAAGATATCAAGCTGAGCCTAAAGTAAGTCACATTAACCAGGTGAAAAGAATCCTGAAATATGTGTGTGGAACTTGCAATTATGGTATCCTATATTCCCATGGATGTGAACCAATTCTGTCTGGATACTGTGATGCTGACTGGGCTGGGAGTGCTGATGAAAAGTACCTCTGGAGGATGCTTCTTCTTGGGAAACAATCTTGTTTCTTGGTTTAGCAAGAAGCAAAACTGTGTGTCCCTATCCACTGCTGAAGCTGAATACATAGCAGCTGGTAGCAGTTGTTCTCAAATGGTCTGGATGAAGCATATGCTGTCTGAGTACAATGTCACACAGGATGTCATGACATTGTACTGTGACAATCTGAGTGCTATTAATATATCAAAGAATCCTATACAACACAGTAGGACTAAGCACATAGACATCAGACATCACTTCATCAGAGAACTTGTGGAGGAGAAGGTGATTAAATTGGATCATGTAGTCACAGAACTTCAACTGGCTGACATTTTTACCAAGGCTCTTGATGCTAGTCAATTTGAAAACTTAAGGAGCAAACTGGGCATTTGTCAGTATGAGGAATTGTAGCAATTAAGATTGCCTCCAAGAAAGGGAAGAGACCATTTATTAATTATAAGTGGGTCAGTTGATTATTTGCCTCTTATTTTTATAGGGTTCAAGAATGTGAAAAGACTCCTCCATATAATAGCCTTTTCATTTGAAAGTATCATACCTTCTCCATCCAACAGATACTCTCAACCGCTTCGTCACTCTTGGTCTCTGATTCTCAACCTTTCCCAGAGAAATATGTCTTCCTCATCCTCCTCAGACTCTGACTGTTCATCTCCCACCATGGCTGAGATTAGGGCATTTGCTGAAGCCATGGATATTGAACCTGTGAAGGTCTCCCCTCAACGTTCAATGGCAACTGACTCTCAGAATCAGCATGCACAAAAGGATCAAGGTTCATCAGCGTCTACTGGTAAGACTACCGCTCTTCGCTCCCCTTGAGATAAGAAATAGGGAAGGTACCAAGTATGTAGAGGAAGCCATTGCTAGGATAGTCACCAGAATCCTAGACGAACATCACTCTGTTCCTGGAATTTCAGTTCCCCTTAATCAAAGACCTGCTAGCCCTAGTTTAGCAAATGATCCAGATGTCACAAAGAATGTCATGACATCTGATGATCACGTCCAGGCAACTCATGTGAACCCTGATTCTTCTGATTTCCCTGTCAAAGCAAAGGGAGGTATTTCTGGTTCTCAAGTTGAGCAAATAACCAGAACTGGAACTTCCTCAAAGAAGTATAGAGCTAAATTTGCTGGTTGTTCAAAATGCAAAAGGACACCAATGCCCAAGAAAAGGAAAGCTCCTGAACCTGCAAAGCCTGAACAAGCTTCTGATAAGGCAGATGATGCTGATGCTGCTGACAAAGAAGATGCCTCTTCAGCAGAGGAGAGCAACTAATTAAGTTGCTGTGTTGCTTTCTTTATCTGTTTTGTATTCTGTCCATTTCCCTGTTGCTGTTATTTGTATTCTGTTCTGTTTTGTGTCCATTTGTTCTTCTTTTTGGATGACTGTAAACATTGTCCTGACTGTGATGTATCCCTGTTATACTTGCTGGTACTTAATTACTTGCTGGTATATTATTTTTTTTGTTGCTGATGACACTTTTGATTAAAAGGTTTGGGGACAATTGTATGGTTTCCTTTGGCCCTTTATGGCTAAAAAGGGGGAGAAGAACTACTGTGTTAACAGTAGTATGGGATTTTGGGAACTTGTATTGCATGTTGGTGTGAGGGCAATTGTATGTGGGAAATTGTGGGACTTGTGTATAGGTAGACTTTATCTTCTCTTAGTTCTAGTTACTTGAAGCTTAGGAAAGCTTAGGAAAACTTGGAACTAGGTTGTTAGTCTTCTGCTGCATTTTGTACTGATAGGTCTAGTAGTTTTAGCCAAAAATGTGCCAAAGGGGAGTTTGTTAGTGTTTTAAGTTGGCATCAATTTTGGTAAAACTAGGCTTTAGAAATGTCTTGATAGATGTCATGACATTCGAGATTGAAGATAAATCCTATGGACAAGGATGGTAAAAGTACATCGAGCAGGAAGCTAAAGTCATGCTGGAAATTCAGAAAATCGATGTCATAATGATGTTATGACATTCAAGTGACATTCTGCTCGAGAATCGCTTTTCTGAGATTTTCAGAAGTTTGTTGAGCATTTTATTTATGTTTTTCTGTTATTAGAAAGCATGCTCACGTGGCTGCTAGGTTAATCTTAATTAAACCTAAAATTGGTTGTTGAACAAACCATGTTTTTAGGAGAGAATTAAGTAAACCCTAGCTATCTTTATGGAAGCCAAAACTCAAGATTCGTGGATCGCTTCTATATAAAGAATTCAACCCACTTACAGCCACGCCTCGGATTCCATTGAAGACATTGAAGGCTTTTGTTTGTGTACTGTTAAGGTTAGTAACAGTTGGTATTGTGTAATTCTAGTTTCTCTTGTGAGCCAAGCAACTATCAATTGATAAGTGCATTGGACTAGGATTTGTTGTAAGGGTAGTTTATCACTCAAAGCTTTAAAGCACGAGTGTTTGTCTCTTGATTAAAGCTTTGAAGCAAGATCAAGATATTTTATTGAAGTGTGTCTTCACAATTCAATTAGTCAATAGGTTGATATCACTGCGGTGATTGAGGGGGAGTGAGTAGGAACTCAGATCTAAGTAGGACTTAGGTTGAAGTGTCATTGGGTAGGGATTAAGTGAGGAGTTGTAAACGGGTGAGTTTAACTCTGATTTGATACTACTAATAGTGAATTTCCTCCCTGGCTTGGTAGCCTCCAGACGTAGGTTTGTTAGAACCGAACTGGGTGAACAACTTATTGTGTTATTTACTGCTTTCTATATTTACTGTGTGAATTGTCAAAGCAGTGTCAGATACTGTGTCATAACATTCTCTGTGACATTAAGTATCTGCTGCCAGGAATTTCATTTACCATGCCCCAAGCGTGTATGAACCTTCGTCGGTAATTCTGGAGATCGTGGTTGTAGTTGAACACAATATCTTGGAGAAGCATATCATGTGGACCATCTCTTCGAGCAAAACCAAACTGACGTAGAGCTAGAGAAGGGTTGTAGGTAATACCTCCCCTTATACCAAGTAGCGGTACATTAGGGAATTCTCCACAACGCTCAATGAATGTGAAGTCCTTTTGAGAGAAAAGACTCCAACGGATATCGGAATGAGAGAGTGACATTAACCTTTGAGACCACTTCAACCTTTGTTCATTCTTCAAAACTGATGGAGGAAGGTGCGAAATAAACCACCTGGAAAGTAACGGTATGCAACACATGAGAGTCCCTTGTCTCTTAGTAGTACGAATGTGGAGAGAATGTAGGATATCTCCAAGTAAAGTAGGCACAGGATTGCGGGTAAGAAACAACTTGATGGCGTTGACATCTATAAATTGATCCGAGTTAGGAAATAGAACCAAACCATAGATCAATAGGGCCACAATGTCTTCAAATGCATGGAAACTCATAACTTTGAGGAATTCTCGGGCTTTCTTAATTAGGAACTTAGCAAGTAAACCCTTAACTCCGCTTCTGGTTTCCCAATTGGCTTCAATGTCTGAGCGCTTAAGATGTAAGGCGGATGCGATGTCTTCAGACTTAGGAACCTTTTCTAAACCGGTGAATGGCATTTGGTCAAGAATAGGTACCCCAAGTAGCTTAGAGAACTCTTCCAAGGTAGGAACCAACTGATAATCTGGGAATGTAAAGCAATGGTGTTTCGGATCAAAGAACTGGAATAGGACATGCATCATATCTTCTTCAAAACCGGAGATAACCAAATCAAGTAAATAACCATGTCTTTGGATGAACTGAGCATGGTCGGGAATTTCTGAAACCAATTCTTTGAGCTGAGAAGGTATACCCATGAAGTTGATCCGGATAGTCTTTCTAGAAGCCATAATCCCTACAAAACAGAGCAAAGATAAATCCCTAGGTCCTTGAAATAGTTAGAAATGATATGCAATGCAAATGATGTCATGATGTCATGTTTAGCACACACAAACAATTCACACAATGAGCCTAGGTTTAAGGCTTGCAAGAGGTATAGGTGATTACCCCACCAAAAGTTCGAGTTGGTTCATCCTGTCCTATAATAGTAACCGGGTTCTAGGAATCTCACATCACTGATCTTTCTCGTAGGCGTTTATTTCAATACGACTACCAAGTGGTCGACCGAAAATATCCCAAAAGTTTGATCTCAATGAGCGTAGCATCGAGTATCAACCAACCTTAGTCTGCACCAAAGCCGACCATCTCACTACCTTCTAATGGATAAGATGGGTCAATTAAGGTTCTAAAAGTTTAGTTAGCGCTTGATGACACCACGCAGAAGCCAAATACTATCCTCAACTTGGAAATGAAGAGTATCAGGATATCCAAAGTGTCACGCTAACGTAGCCATCATGTTGACCGTTTTGATATACGTCTAACGGTCGCGACGATTTATTGCTACTTACCTAAAAGGAAACCGGATCCGTGTAGGATCCCCACAAATATAATACCCAAGCAACCCTTAAAGATAAAGCAAGCAAGTCAAACAGAAAACAGTAAAGATGATCTATAAATCCCTAAGGCATTCTCTCTTTAGGGTGTCTCCCCGGCAGAGTCGCCAGTGCTGTAATACGGTGAACTGACTTTTTAGTGTTTTTGTATCGCAAATGTGCGGATAGCAAGAGTCGCCACCGACTTTTATTTTTATCCATTTAAGGGAAGGTAAAAGTACAGAAAAAGACCTTCGTTAGATTCTGAGTAAGGGAGAAGGTTATGGGAAGGGAAGGTATTAGCACCCCTTTCCATCCGTAGTTATCTACGGGCTCTTAGTTGCTCTTAGATCATCTTTAAAATTGTGCTTTCGGTGTGTTTGACAAAAATGTTTTGAAAAGGCATTTCACTTTGACTTTGTAATGATTCATGTAGGAATGTATACAAAGTGTTTGGAAATGTTTTGTTTTGAAAAGAGTTTGAACTTTGACAAAAGTGTATGGTGCGAAAAGTATTTTGATAGAGCAAGCAACTGAAAGTCTTATTACCTACTCAGAATTGGTCGTTTTCGTATTGTTTTACGTTCATTTAGAATAGTGTCATCCATACCATTAGTTGGTAGGTAACCCCATTCGTTGGATGTAAGCAGGGGACATTCGAAGGGACATCGTATGGTCATAGAAGGCAACTTGTAGGAAGTATCCTAGCGCATTCGAAGGGACTATCATCATTTTTCGTAGGCGACAATCGAGGGTCAAGATCATGTATTCGGAGGCGACATCGTGGGTCTATGATCTTTGTATCGAAGGGACTATGATGATCTTTTTGAAGGCAACGGTGCTAGAATACCTCTACGTTCGAGGGACATAACCATTTAAATTCGTAAAGGCAACGAGAGAGAATTACCCTAAGGGGTGCATGTGTGAAAAGAGTGTGTCGATTTCAGATATTTTATCTTTGGAAATTAGTGGGCTATGTTCATTATTATCTTGCCATACACGCCTAGTTACTAGCAGTTTATAAGTGCGGAAATTAAAATGCGGAATGTAAAGTGCAGAAAGGTAAATGTCCTACGCTATTACATGGCTTTGGGGCAGATACATAATTTAAACTTTGCGGAAAATAAAAGCCTAATTTAAACTATTACATCCCATAGACAGTTACATTATTGGAAAAAATAAAATGATAAAGAAGAATCGTCTGAATCGATCAACCTGTAAAAGAATGAGAACTCGGAAGATACGAGATGAATCGAATAAGAGAAAAAAATGTTAGAAAAATGCAAGTTTTAAAATAAGAAAAATATGACATGCTGGAAATAATATAAATATGCTAAAATAATTTTTTTGGGATTTTTTGGATGCAATTTAATAATTAAAAATGAATTAAAAGTGATTTAAATGCAAAATTATGAATAAAAATAAATATGCATGCAAAATTGTATTTTTTAATTTATTAAATTAAATAAATATTTTCTGAAAATAATGTAAAAAGAAAAATAATTTTTGGTGATTTTTTAATGCATAATAAAAATATTGAAAAGAAATTAAAATAGGTGAAAATATTAAATAAATTAAAAAAAAACAAGAAAATATGAAAATAGTTGAAGTTTGCAAAAGAAAAGAAAGAACCGGTCCCAGGCTGAATCGAACTTGTGACCTTGAAGGGTATCTACACACAGTGAGCGCCTTAACCACTAGGCCATGTGACACTTGGTGTTTCTGAAGTGAAAACCAAACGCCTTTGAATGATTACGTGTCCCTGGATTATATTCAAACTGAGTCAGCGTGCGTGGACCCCATCTGTTTTTGAATGGACGAATCAGAGAACGCGAAACCGCCACGCATACCGCCTCGAGTCAACGAGTCACGACGCCGAGCCCTAGCTCCGTTTTCTCCTACCGCCGATTTCTAACCGCAAAATACGATCAATAAACAAGAAAGAAGGACCTTATCCCCCTAAATCAACCATGGCGAACACGATGGTGGTGTTATTTTTTCCTGAAAGTTCCTCTAACTATCGGTTCGAAACTCAACAGCTCTGAAACCCTAAACATGGCATTGTGAGATTTAGACGTTCAACCTTGCTAGCGATTGCCCAGATCGAGTCTATGGAGTCTCATGAACACAAAAAAAAACATTAGAATCGATTAACACAAGCAGAATAATCAAATGCAAAAATCAAAAAAAATTTGAATAGGTATGTATATATATGCATCGATTCTGGATGGTTTGATCAATGCCAATAGTGCATTCTTACTCAAACTTACCCTCTGAGCACGATGGAATGATGTTTGAGGGCTGAAAGCGGCTGGATTTTGAAATTCTATTTTCTCAAGTTTCTTGAAATTTTTTGCAAGAATAAGGGTTTGGCTTGAGCTAGGGTTTCGTGCTTGTCATCCATGATGTTTGGTATTTATAGAGAATTTGATGGCAAAGAGAGTGAAAAAAGATTGATCATTGAATGTGTAATATTTTCTCTTTAAAACAAATCAAATCTTTGAAAAAAAGTGATTTTCCTTCCATGTAAGAGGCTAGCACGAATTTGGTAATTGCTATGGGCTATCTTGGACTCCAAGCATGATATAAATCCAACCCATTTGAAAAAATATATTATTTTCATATTTTATATAATTTATTTTTGAATTAAATGTTCTAAAATTCAAAGATAAATCATAAAAATAGAAAATCACCATGGCCAAGCATTTATGGGTCAAGAATAATGTCATGAACAAGTTTGGATCAAAAGATTTTAGGCCCATTTGGAAAATTTTGCATTTTGACCAAAATGTCCTTTTGTGCAATTGTCCAAAATTGCCCAACTTCTTAATAGTGTATCTTGCTCAATTTTCCTCATTTTTGAGTGTTCTTGGACTTTTTGGAAAGCTCTAGGAGTCCTCTAACCAACCTTTTTGGTCTCATCTCAATTGGAGTTTCCATGCTCAATATATCTTCAAAACAAAAAGTTGACTTTTTGTTGACTTTGAAAATGACCTGTAATGTCTTGAGCCATACCTCTCAAATGAAGCATTTTTTGGACATTCTTGTGAGACATGAAGTTGTAGAGAATTGAATTTCCTTCAAAACAAGAGGTGGTGGAAAAATTTCTGAGAAAGTATGAAGAAGTTATGATCACCAAAGTTCATTGACTTTTCACCTAGAAACCCTAATTTAGAAAGTTTGACTTTTGAGCAAATCTTGAGTTTTCTTGATGAATCATGATCAACCCTTGATCAAATGAGGAATATAACTTCAAAATGAGTATGTTGACCAAAAATTATAAAGTTTGACTGTATGTTGACCACAGTTGACCTTTTGTCCAATACAACTGATTTTCAACCATCTGAGCAATTGTCTGAGGAAACTTGACTTGTAAGGCTTGAAACTTGACATGGAGAATCTTTGAAGCATATGAGGAGGCATGAATACCATTGGAGATGTTGGAAGCTCATCTTGATCTGAGAATTGCCAAACCCTAGTTTGGGTTGATTGTCTAGGAGAGAGTTTGTCTGATCAACTCTTGAGGAATCCTTGAGTATGGATGTATGAAATATCTTGAGAAGATGGAGGGAAAATTTTGGGGTATGACACCAGCCATACCCTATAGCTTCCTCTTGATCTTCATACAAGGACCCTCGATGACCCTCGATGACCCTCGGAATGCCTCCTCTTGGGCTAACAATACAAGGACCCATGGGCTTCTTAAAAGCATCCCTTTAATCCAATCAATTTCTCCTCGAGATTTAGACATCTATCATCTCTATGGAAGAAGTATCTCATCTATCACATCACATACAGTCAAAACTCTTTTCAAACTCTTTTTAAACTCTTTTCAAACAAAAACATCTCTTAATTGTAAGTGGTAACGCTTGTACACTCAAGCAAAACACCCAATACTTACAGTTAAAGATTCAATCTTTTTTCAAACATCTTTCTTAAACATGTAAGTGGTAACGCTTGTACACTCAAGCAAAGCACCTAATGCTTACGATGAAAGATTTTTAATCAATCAAACTTTTCAAAATGTATGTGATGAAATAGATTAGATACATTTTTCAATAAGATGACATTTGTCTGTCTCTTACTAACATCCCGTTGCTTTCCACTAGCATAAGTGGGAACTACGATTGCTCTGACTTTCTCAACATCCTTTTGAGAATACGTAGGCACAAGGTCTCATCCTTACCGAGCAAATTTCTATCTCCCTCAGACCAACAAACCATATAACCCTTTAGATCCGAGCTACAAATGCTCTGATTCCCACTAGGGGATATGTATGCAGAAGATCCACAGATCTTTGCGAGCACAATAATAACAAAACCTAGGATCCCACATAATCTGTCTTTCTTAAAATCCCAAAGGAGAAACTTTCCCAATCATAGAAATAGCAATTAAAACACACAAACATATCAAATATATTCATATATAAAGCTATAGATAACTATATATATTTAGGGTGCTCCATCTATTCCCTTTATATAACAATCCCCCTTACTCAGAATCTCCCCAATGCGTTGCGTCTAGTTTGCGCTAGTCGTTACGCATACCAATATCAATTGAGGGTATTTCAGCTTTCCCCTTTTTCATAATCATTAAATCATCTTTCTTGTGTTGAAAATAATAAAGCTTGATGCTCGCGGCATCTTTATAAACAAATCAAAAGAGTAAATCGTTTCGAGCCAGAGAATCCGAATTCACGTTCGCATCCTCTAGCGCGTCACCTTTTAACGCGAATAGGAAAAATGGCAACTCTGCTGGGGAGTACACTGAAATTTTGATTTTTCAAGATAGAAAACGCGTTACTCTGCTCGAGAGCATCAAGCTTTTTTGTTTTCAAAAAGAAAAGAAAGGGGATAAGCTTTTATGTTTTGCATATATCTGTTTTTCTTTATTGTGTGTTTTCGCGATTTCATCTGATGGAAAGAAATCCTAACCCGGATTTAAGAAACATTTTTAAAGATCTAGGTGGAGGTATTAATACGTGAGAAGTTCAATGCTTATGAAGTTAATATCTCCCGCTCAGTGGAGGTTGTCTTGGGGGTATTGTGTTTAGCAAGTATTTGCGAAGACGCTGTGCTTTCGAGGGAACTCGAGAAGCTGAGTGGGCTGTAGAACACATAACCCATCCTGGTCATTAGGATGTAGTGCAGAGATTATTCGGGTGTAAGCCTAGAGTAATTGTCATGCGAGACTGCGATCAGGCGAGTTTCTCTTGAAAAATATTATTGGACCATCGAGTATTCAACAAATCCGATAATATTTCAAAGAGGAGTGTTGAGCCTGTATTATCAATAGAACCTGTTTCACAGATGAATAAGCCCTTAGAACTTAACCACGTTGATTCTTATCGTTGGCTTCATGCTCGTGACTTCGAACGCTTGCCTATGTGTATAACTACTAACCATGTTTGCCGCATTCATGCATTCATTCATTCAAAAAAAAAAATTCATTTCTCTTCCCATTTCCAAAGAATTTAGAGATTTTTCTTTGTAAAATATTTTAGGTTAGAGTGATGGACGTCAGAGGAAGATTCACCAAAAGATACAGTTTTAGAATTCCTGATGTAGGAAAGTTGAAAGAGTTAGCATCCTTGGTAGAAGATCCCTCGGATTTCAGAAAATGCTATGGAACTCTTTTAACTCTTCTGAACGCTAACGTTGATGAAGGACTTCTCAAAACTTTCGTTCAGTTTTACGATCCAGTCTATCGCTGTTTCACTTTCCCTGATTATCAGTTGATGCCTACTTTGGAAGAGTATGCGCATATCCTAGGTATCTCAGTATCCGACAAAGTGCCTTTCAATGGTTTGGAAGCCATTCCCAAGTCACCAGTCATTGCAACGATGACTCACTTAAAGAAATCTGAGATAGACAAAAACCTAACTACCAGAGGAAAACTCTTAGGACTAACTTCAAAGTTCCTAATGGAAAAGGCTCTTAAATTCTCTACAGCCGGTAGTATGGTAGCCTTTGAAGCTATTTTAGCTTTGCTCCTCTATGGATTGGTGTTGTTTCCCAACGTCCCAAATTTCGTTGATATCAACGCCATAAGGATCTTTCTGATTGGAAATCCCGTTCCCACCTTGCTTGGTGACACGTACGTCTCTATTCATCACAGGAATCGTCAAGGAGACGGAACTATCGTGTGTTGTGTACCTCTGTTTTTCAAATGGATTACCTCACATTTGCCTAAATCTCCTATCTTCCGTGAAAACAAAGACGAGTGGCATTGGTCAAGAAGACTCATGTCTCTTACAAACGACGATATCCATTGGTATACCTTGGCAAACAATGAGATGGAAATCATTGAGAGCTGTGGAGAATTTGCCAACGTACCTCTCATTGGTACGAAGAGAGGAATCAACTACAACCCTTTCCTGGCAAGACGTCAACTCGGATACGCAAACTCTAGTAAACCTCTTGGTTTCACTGTAGAAAGTTACTTCTATCACGAAGGAGAGGATTCCCAAGGATTGAAAGCTAGGATGATCAAAGCTTGGCATCATATCCGAAAGAAAGAAAAAGGGAAGGCAAAGAATTGTGTAGCCATGGAAACCTACACTCCTTGGGTAAAGAAAAGAGCGAAGGAATTTCGAATGCCTTACGCTTATGAGGATCCCATGTTCTCAATTGCTTCCAAATCAACAAATTTTCCCGTTGAAGCTGTGGGAGAATACCAAGAAGCCTTGACCAAAATAAGGTTTGAGAAAGAAGCTTTGGAAAACAAATTCCTTAAGACTAATCTTGAGAATGAGAAGCTCAAGAAGCAAGTCAAAGATCATTAAAAAACGCTTTACTTCCAAGATGAATGGCTCATGGAAAAGGATGAGAAGATTCGTCAGAAGGATAACGCAATCCAGAGATACGTCAAAGAAAGGAAAAGAAAGCTTGAGCAGATGACAACCAGCGATCCCACTCCCAACGAATGGAAGAGAGTCATCAGCAAGCTAAAAGCCGAGAAAGCTGAACTAAAAGCTCGTTATGGAAAGGAAATCCTGAAGTTGAAGCTGCATCAAGCCTTTGGATCTTCATCCGATGAAGACGTTTAATTAGTTCAATTTAGTTTGTAATTTTATCATTTAATTTATCATTTGTGTGAGCAATGCTCCAACAAAAAACAATTGTTGTAATCTTCTTCCATTTAATCAATAAAAGTGTTTTTTCCATCCAAATATTTGCCAGAAATATCTCTTTTAGCATTAAATTCTTTGGAAAGTTCTTTTCTTTACAATCATAATCATGCATCATACTTTGCATTTAAGTCTATTGTCTAGAGTCTGATACCTGAACAGTTTCATACTTACACAGCTTGCACAGATTGAACAGATAGGAAAAGATCGTCAAACTGTCGCGTCTTAGAGTTTCTCGACCGCGTCCACAGCCGACTCGAACATACGACACAAGATCGAAAAGAAGAAAAGTAATGGAAGGATTTGAGCAAGAGAACGTTGAACTCCGTAGCACGGTAACAACATTGCAAGAAGAAGTGGAGAGACTCACATCTTTGGTCAACTCATTTTCCACAGCGCAAAGTCAACAAGCAGCATCGAGCAGTCAAAATCAACCAGCAATTTCAGAGGATACTACTACTCCAGTTTCAACTGCCGCAGCTAGTAGCTCGCTCTTCAGTATGCCAGAAGGCTATCCATGGGGCATGCCTTTTAACTTTGGCATCGGAATTCGCCAACCGACTTCTCAAACAACCTCGCTTGAAATACCTACTTTGCAGCAAAACTCTACATTTACTCCGCAACGTGGAGTAACTCTTCCACAAGTAACAATGCCGGTTTCTCAACCGATCATGACGAACTCAGCTTCCGTAGTACACACTACCTTAGACGAAGAAGTTCATCATACTCCAGGCAGTAACTCAAATCCACGCGGTTCAATGGAAAATCTCCAGGAACAGCTCCACAAAATGCAGCTCGAGATAAAAACAATTCGTGGAAAAGAATTGTTTGGGAAAAACGCCCAGGATCTGTGCTTAGTTCCTCGCGTAAGAATACCCGCAAAATTCAAAGTCCCTGACTTTGAAAAATACAAAGGAAACTCCTGTCCGCAAAGTCATCTCACGATGTATGCCAGGAAAATGTCTACATACAATGAAGATCACCAGTTGTTAATCCACTACTTCCAAGATAGTCTCACCGGTGCCGCACTGAAGTGGTACATGGGTTTAGACAGCACGAATATCCAAACATTCAACGACTTAGGTGAAGCCTTTGTCCAGCAATACAAGTTTAACTTGGATATGGCTCCTGATAGGGATCAACTCCGTTCCATGTCTCAGAAAGAAAGGGAGACATTCAAGGAATATGCACAACGATGGAGGGAAATTGCTTCCCAAGTCAACCCACCATTGGAAGAGAAGGAGATGACTAAGGTATTCTTGAATACTCTAGGCTCATTCTACTATGAGCGAATGATCGCTAGTGCTCCCGGATATTTCACTGAGATGGTGAGCATGGGAATGCGATTAGAAGAGGGGGTTCGAACTGGACGCCTAACCAAGGAAGCAGGATCTTCTAGTGGAACAAAGAAGGTTGGAACCAGTTTTCCAAGGAAGAAAGAACATGACATAGGAATGGTATCCCGAGGGAAACCGCGTAAGAATGTCATTCAACAACGACAGGTAGCTTCCCTAGCACCCGCCGTCAACACAAATCCAAACACAAGAATTGCTCCGCAATTCCAACAAATTCAACAAAATCAACAAACTCAACAGCCTCGTCAATGTGCTCGTAGTCAGAATCAAAACCGACGCCTCGGGTTACGCAATTTGACCCGATCCCAATGACGTACACGTAACTTTACCTGCGCTAATAGAAAAGAATCGACATGCATAAGGTCACCACCTCCGGTTCCAGAAATTACCATGGTGGTACAAAATGACGTATTTGCCCTTTTCACCAAGGGCACCAGCCATGACCTTGAGCATTGTATAGCATTAAAGGCGAAGTACGAGATTAGTAAGATCTAATCTTCTTTCCTTCGAAATACAAGTCCGAATGTGCAAGCCAATCCGCTTCCTACAGTGGGCACTCGAAGTTTGATATGAGAAATACAGATGTGTATCTTATTACTGACGTAAACTGATCGAGGAAACTTGGTGCATCTTCATGAAACATACATACAATGAGCACCTTCACTAAGCACAATTACATGATCCGCTCCAAGAATATTCAAGGATGTTCCACCATAAGAGCAGATATCCAGATTTGTTAGACATCGGTGATCTACAAGTTTACGTAAAGAGATGATCATGACGTAAATATGAGAGGCATTTTCCACATGAGCTTTTAGTCTCGATATCAACTCGGAAAACCCGTAAACGCATCATCCCTTGTTTCAACATACCCAAGCATGTGGAGATTGAATGCAAGTTCCAAGACCCGTAGTCTCCTTTGGTAATTTGCCTACGGGTCTGTTCCATACGCTCTACCAAAGCAATTCCTTACCAATACAATGCAACCCTGATAGAGGATGGGAAGAAGAAACCCATGCCTACTCTTCCAGCTAATGTCAATATAACAGAAATAGGACGAGTAACACGAAGTGGGCGAGTGCACACTCTATTTCCACCAAGACCACCTACAGTTCCTGTTGCCCGACAAAATCCAGTTAACATATCTTCCGAAAATCCTGCAACGATTCCAGTTGTTAACCCGAGCACAAATGTTGGTTCTCCTGATAGAGCCAACGCCAACGCAGATTTTGATGAGATACTAAAGTTAATCAAAAAGAGCGAATACCGAGTCGTGGATCAGCTGATGCAGACTCCTTCCAAAATTTCAATATTGTCTCTACTCCTCAACTCCGAAGCTCACCGAGAAGCTTTGATGAGAGTACTAGACCAGGCTTATGTGGATCACGATGTGACTACAGACCAGTTTGGAGGGATCGTCTCCAACATAACAGCTTGCAATAATCTAAGCTTCAGTGACGAGGAACTTCCAGAAAAAGGGAAAGATCACAACTTGGCCCTCCACATCTCAATGATCCGCCAATCGATTCGTCCAATGTATTGGTAGATACAGTTCATCTTTGAACGTAATGCCGAAAACGACACTCGCTCGCTTACAAAGGACGCCAATGAAGTTCAACGACATAATAGTAAGAGCTTTCGATGGATCAAGGAAGTCTTATTGGGAAGTTGATCTCCGATGACAATTGGCCCACACTTTTCAAATTACTTTCCAAGTTATGGATGTACCACCGCTACTGCCTACTAGGAAGACCTTGGATCCACGATGCAGAGCAGAACTACTCTCCATCGAAATTAAAATTCACATAAATGGAAAGTTGGTGACCATCGGTGAACAAGCTTTACTTGTAAGTCATCTATCCAGTTTCTCTTTCATCACAGCTAATGACATTGAAGGAACGCATCTCCCAGAAAATCCGTTAGAAGATGAATCTACCAACAAAAACAGATCATCTATCTCTTCGTATAAAGAAGCTGCACAAATGGTGAAAGATGGCAATACTAAAGGATGGGGACAAGTTATCAAACCTGTCAAGAACGAAACAAAAGCCGGACTCGGGTTCACACCCGTATTCTCCAAAGACAAGCAAAAGGATGAAACACTTCGTCCAATCAAAGAAGTTTTCAGCAGTGGGGGCTTCCTAAATCCTGTTCTCCAAGAGGTTAGCGTTGTAACCATCGAAGAAGATGAAGACGATCCATCTGAATCTGAAGAATGGAGCACTTATTTAAACAGCTCTGAGTATGTGTCTCAAGAGTAGTCATATGCGCCGACTGATCAATTCAAAGACATGTCCCTGCAACAATATGAAAATCCACCTGTCCCTGCTGAAGTTTGAGATACCTTGGGAGAACCAAGTGGCAAATTCGACTACATGGTGAAATACACTGCGCCAGAAAGCTCGAAAATCATAATCGAAGATATCCAACCCACAGGATGGGGTGATTCTTTTGATTATCCTGGTCAAATAGAAGAGGTATACTCGTCTTCTCAAACTAATCAACAGATCGAGATTCCAAATGAAGATCTCTGCTTCAACACGCCTGTGGAATTCACTGAACCAGATCCTGGTTACCACTACATCAACATGATCACTGAAGATCAAGAGTGCGACTCGGGATACGATCTAGAAAGTGTCGCTGACAACGAGTCTCTTCACTCGGAAGACTGGAAGGTACATCCCCAATATTCAACACAAAGATCAACAGGAAGTACACATGCTATATCTCATACTTCCCGATCTGTGAATCAAGAGGATCGCTTTAGCAGCACAAAGGGCAAGGGCCATCGTCCAGAGTCTTCAAAGCCTGCTCAAACAGCAACCAAAGTCTACTCAAGGGTTAAACCAAGCGGAAAATTACCTGAGTACCTCGACTTCCAAGGAGTTCGTCATTACTGGAAACCCGTTGAAGTTCGGACTAATGTTCATAGCTCTAAGTAGTTTATCTTTGCTTTTGTTTTGAACTCTCACTTCGCCCAAAGTGTAGAGATGTTTTATAGGGTTTTAGCTTTTAAATAATTTCTCTTCGTCTTGCCCAAGGCGAATGAGTTTGTGTTTTAGGGCTCTGTTTTATAGTGTAAATTATAAATAAAACGCGGTGTTTTGTTTCTACACTGTGTGTTTATTTTCATTTTACCCTTTTCTTGGAAATGATAATCCTAAAAAACACATAAATAAAAAAAATCTTCAAAATTTTTTTATTAATCTGCATACACTTTTACCTTAACTTTCTTCAAAAAAAAATGATGACAAAGAGTTAATTAATCAAACATAAATCAAATATGCAAATTAACATATGGACAAATCCATTGAAAGCAATAACTCTATGCTCTCTCCCAACTTTGAAATTCCCTGTGAAGTCGCCGAGGAAGAAGTTGAAGAAGAGATCCCAGATGAAATTTCCCGACTGCTAAGACACGAGGAAAGGATCATTCAGCCTCACAAATAACCTCTAGAAGCAATCAATTTGGGTTCTGAGGAAGATAAAAAAGAAGTAAATATCGGAGCTTCACTCGACAGCACTGTCAAGGGCAAACCGGTAAATCTTCTCAAAGAGTATGTTGATGTGTTCGCTTGGTCTTACCAAGACATGCCAGTTTAGATACCAGATCGTGGAGCATCACCGTTAAAAAACCAGAGTGCCCGCCAGTTAAACAAAAACTAAGGAGAGTTCACCCTGAAATGGCTGATAAAATCAAAAAGATCGTCCAGAAGATGGTCATCACTTACAAAGACTAGCACGAAATGCTGCCATTTGCTCTGCATGGGTATCGTACTTCAGTATGCACTTCAATAGGGGCAACTCCTTTTTCTTTAGTATACGGCATGGAAGCAGTGCTCCCCGTAGAAGTTGAGATCCCATCAATGAGAGTTCTCATGGAAACAAAGTTATCTGAGGCAGAATGGTGTCAAAGCAGATACGATCAACTGAACTTAATTGAAGAAAAGCGCCTGACCGCTCTGTGTCATGGACAACTCTATCAAAGAAGAATGAAGAAAGCTTTCGACAAGAAGGTCCGACCTCGTGAATTCCGAGAAGGCGACCTCGTGCTTAAAAATATTATGTCTTTTCAACCAGATTCTAGGGGCAAATGGACTCCTAATTACGAAGGCCCATACATCGTCAAAAGAAGCTTTTCTGGCGGTGCTATGACTCTCACAACCATGGACGGTGATGAACTCCCGCATCCTGTGAATGCTGATGCAGTCAAGAAATACTTTGTCTAAAAAAAATAAAAATAAAAAGAACAGCTCGTTAAGTCGAAAACCCAAAAAGGGCGGCTTAGGCAAAAAAGAGCGTCTCGGTGGATTGAAAACCTGAAAAGGCGATCCAGCAAAATTAGAGACAATAAATGAAATTATCCCGATAGATTGAAAACCGAAAAGGCAATCTAGGCAAAAACAAGGATACAAAAACGAAAGTAATCGCATCACCATACTTCATTACTCAAGAGTTTTCCATCAACGGATCTTCAATCAACTTTTCTGAAGCGACAAGCACAGTTGGGATTCAAAGTTGTTAGGGATAATAGCGCTTATTTGCTTTCAATGTAGCCTTTTCCCAATAAATTATCATTTCCAACTCTTGTAAATAGCTCATGGAATCCCGCCTTCGGCTGATTACCATTCTATTCAATAAAATTTGAGTCTTGTACCTTTTGTTTGCAATTCCTACTTTATTCTGTTTTGCAAAATAACGCTTTTATTGTGAAAATCACCTTTTGAAACTAAAATGTTTTAAATGAATTTTACTTCAAAATTTTTGAAACAAAAGCAAAATTTTCCTTTGAACTATGAACACAAAGAACTTCAGCTTTCTCCGTAAGTGTTTCAATCTCAAGGATAAAAACAATCACTGTAAGTCTTTTCTCTCAAAGAAATCATCAAAGGACGGTATTCTTATCCCAAAAAAGAATCCCCGCCAAGTTGCCAATGAAATGCCTTTCTCTGAAAGTTTAAAGCATGCAACTCAAATTCCTCATCGGTGAACGTCTGCACCATTGCTGCAACTTTCACCGAATATTTGTTCGAACTGTGACGTGGTCCTTTTCCCAGATATCTCTTTAGTGTCTTTGTCAAGTATTGTTAGCATGCATATAACATTCATGACATTCATACATAATAGCATCATTCGTGCATTTTTGCATTCCTTGAAATGTTTGCTTTCATATCACTGGTGTAAATCACGCTTACTCATGTAAGTACAAGTCCCCGAGAATATCTCCAAACAGAGAAAAAATACATCTTTTCCCCAACGGAGTATTCCCAAACAGAGAAATGCATTTTCTTCTCTCCACCACATTCCCCAGCAAAGATCATTCCTCATTGGGAATAATGTCTTGATTGACTTTTTCTTTCCAGTTTATTCCTGGATAGAACGCTGTCTATAATCAACAAAGCAATAAGCAATAGCCTCATCATCTGAGCCGCTTATCTTTCTCTTCATTCATAAAATTGTCATAAAAGTTTGTCTTCTCAACAAAGTCAAAATCATGACTATACGAGAAATTTCCCAGCAGTTGTCTTTCTGTCTAAAAGAAAACCTGTGTCTTCCAATCAAAATGCCCGCATCTTCTCAAAAGAGAGATCCTCGGCAAGATTGTATCCAAAAAGGCAAAATTCATTTGAGTTCTGTTTCTTTCATCTGTCTGTTATTCACAAAGCTGAATATACAACAATTTTCTAAAGATTTGCCTTGTTATAGTTATCACTTTGCTGATAATTGGTAATATCTTTAAAGCCCATTTGAAATCTGTTTCTTTCATTTGTCCGTTATTCACAAAGCTGAATGCATAGCAAATTTTTTCTCAAGATTTACCTTGTTATAGTTATCACTTCACGATAATTGGTAACATCTTCTAATTCATTACCATGAACTATCACAAAGTCGATAATTGGTAATATCATTTCCACTTACCTTAAACATTGTCACGAGGTCGATGAAGGTAATCTCTTTGTTTCCCAAAGTGAAAATGATATTCACATATTTTGTGAATCTTTCTTTCAAATAGGACGTATTCACAAATTTCCCCACCGTGTCATTTCCTTGGTATTTCTCTGGTGGAACTTTTCAATCATTTTGCATCATCCGCATCTTTTGGTATCTTAGGTCCAAAATTTATGATTTCGATATTTAAGTCTCTTTACACCTATCAAAACGAAGATATTCATCTTCATCTCTCAGGTTAAAGAAACTTAAATAGGGGCATCTGTCATACCCCAAATTTTGACCTAATATACCACTTTACATTTGCATCATTTGCATAACTAACAGCTCAGACAACATTAATTGGGTGTGGATTTCACAGGTCAAAATTAGGGTTTCATCAGATTTTCATCTGATTCAAGAGGAAATCAATTAGGGTTTGAGTTTTTCTCACCTCATTTGATCTATCTTGATCAAATCATCAACTTCAATCTTCAGATATCCATTTTTTCTCACAGATCAATCGAGGATCGACCAATTAGGGTTTTGATCGGGCTTGAGTTTTCTCTGACTTTTTGAACAAGAAATGACTTTTTTGGATAGAGATTGGTCATTATATCTTAGATACAACATCTTGACCTAATTTCTGGGTTCAAAACATCACAGAAATTCACAGACTTCATCAGTCAATTTCAGAAACGTCTAATGAAAATTCATCTGCACTGAAAAGTCAAACTTTGACTTTTGATCAAATTTTTCAAAACAAAACCTTTTACAACTTCAAAATACTTCAAATGATCCATCATGATCATAAAAAATCAAAGAATTTGGAAAAGTCAACAAAAAGTCAAAAGTTTTCATACTTAGAAAATTTTCTAAGTGTTGAAATTTCTTATTTTTTCCAAACTTCATGCCATTTTTTCACCTAGTTCCATTTTGAATTGGAAAAAACTCAAAACATGAAAGTTGTAGCTTGTGAAACAAGCTTTCCAAAATGTCCAAGAACTCTCAAATCCATGGAGTCTAGATATACTTTTGAAATTGAAACATAAGGCTCCATGAAACTTGATTTTTCAAAAGTCAAAACTTCAATTATAGGTCATTTTGAGTTTTCTTCATCAAGAAGCAATATAACCTTGCCAAATGGATTGATTGAACTGATAAATATCAGCTTGGAAGTAATAATTGAGATGAGATAGGATCAAAGTAAAAACAAGCACATGGTTAAAAAAGGAAACTTCCTTTTCCTTTACAAATGTCATTCTTACCCCTTAAGCTATCTTTGATTTACCAAAAGCTTGTACTTGTTGCCTAACATTTCAGAACCATTTGCCTATAAATTGATCACCAATTCAAGTTCAAAACCACACCAAAGCAATGCAAGTTCATGCTTTCACTTTCCATCTTTGAAAAATCAAGAATCATATGTCAAATTGCCAAAACTTGCATTTTTGAAATTTGATGAAAACCATGATAAACTTTGGTGTCTAACATGCTTTGATATCCATTTGAAACTTGTTTGAACATTAAAACCAATCCAAGAAACACTGAAAACCAGTTTTCACATTTCATGCTCATAAACTTGCAAAACTGCCTAAACAATCGAATCCATAGCTTGGCTTGATTAAATTGAGTTATGATCATTCAAACACCATCCATAAACATCATGTACATGATCCAGACCATCAGCAGCTAACTGTAACACGATTAACATCAAAATCCAGTTTCCATTTTCAGTCTGTGCAGGTGGACTTGAGTAGCACGATCTAGAGCATCTCTGAGCAAGCAAGGTGATCCTACAGCTTCCATATAGGCCGTTGAAGCTCACACAATCAAGAAATCCGTTCTAGAAACACGTTTGCAGCTTCTTCGATTCTCACTTACACAGGTATGAACACCAACTTCGAACTCTATGATTCCTTGCATCAATTGAAAAAAACTCATGGCCGATCTCTTTCTGCACTCATAACGATGAATAGCCCTCAATAAAATCAAAGAATCATCAACTACATATCATTTAATTTGAAATTTTCAGTTTAGGGTTCATAGTGTTCTTCAAAACTTAAAACATTCTGGGCTTAAAATAAATACAATTAACAAGTACCATCGTGTTCGTGATGAAAAACCGAGCAAGTTTCATTTTTACTTCATCCAATTTCGTTGAGAAACGAAGATTGTAGCTGGAATTGATGAATCTGAAGATCAAAACGAAGAACATAGCTTGCGCGCGTGTTCTTAAGTTTAAATTTTAAAAACTTTCCAATATCATATCAACACGTGTTATTGTCCACTAAACACAAACACGCGTTTGGCTCAGTGGTAGCTTGCTCGCCCTTAAGGCTTTCTGACACGTGGTCACCCCTTTGGTCATGGGTTCAACTCCCATCAGGACCATTTCTTTTTCAAGCTTTTCCAATTTTTCATGTTTTTTTTACAAAACTTCACAATTTTTTTTAACCAATCAAAACTCCTTATTTTAAGGTGATTTTTTGGACACTTGTCAATAAATACATTTATTTCATGATAGTTCAAAAATTTTCAGAAAAAACTTTCATCTGATTATATTTTAATCAAGCCGAAAACGACGTTCTGAACACTTTTTCAAACCTCCTTTTAAGGTGAAATTTTCAAGTTTTCGACTTCCGATTTTTTTCAAAACTTTTCATAAATGAACCTCACATTTCAAAACATTTTCAAAAACATTTTTCAAAACATTTCATCAAAACTTACATCTTTTACCACGATCGATCCGATTTAAACGATAAAACTAAATTCATTTTCTCTCGAATTTCTCAATCGATCATGGGCCACCCTTATGGTGTAAGTCCCAATCTTTTTTTGTACATATTTAGTTTTACTTGTACATACTTAAATCATCATTGTCAATATTCAAACATAAACAAATTTCTTTCGTTTGTTTTCATTCGTTTGTTTATACACCGATACCATTGGTATTGAAAGGAGAAGAATTATTACCGATGAAACTGCTTTCAAACCAATGGGCCTCCCTCGCGGTGTAAGTCCCATAACATTATTTTATGTACATAATATTTCTTTGTACATATCCAACTCTCTTCAAATACATACAAATTTTTATCACATAACATGTATACTTTTTATACTCAATGATAAACTTGATCATTTGTTTTTCACTTCACTTGTGTATACACAAACAAAACATTCTTTATGTACATATTTTTGTACATATCAAATTCTTTTGTATTCATACAAACTTTTATCTGTACATAATATGATACTTTTCATGTATAAAATTCGATCGCTTGTTTCGCTTTCTCAGATATACATCAATACCATTGGTATTGAAAGGAGCATTATTCCTGTGAAACTGCTTTCAAACCAATGGGCCTCCCTTATGGTGTAAGTCCCAACCCTCCTATGTACATCCATCTTTCTCTGTACATAAATACTCGTTCGTGTACATATTTACTTCCTTGTACACAGTTCAAACTTGTAAATAATCAAGTTACGCTCGTTTTAAACGTTCGTTTCACAGACACTTGTTTATATTTCATAAACTTTTGTAAATAAACATCATTGCATTGTTTATATTTCCTTCATAAACTCATGTGAACACATATCACACACACACACACACTTGTTTATACAACTGTCTAGTTATAACATAAAAATTAGTCTAACCAATAGGTTCCCCACAGTTGTAGCCTCCGCTTGGGCTTCATACAAGATAATTCATCTTCAGCATGAGTTTAGCCTTCGCTTGGGCTTCATACAAGATAACTCTCCCCACGGAGTTTAGCCTCCTCTTAGGCTTCATATAAGAAAACTCATTCATATGAGTTTAGCCTCCGCTTAGGCTTCATATAAGACAATACTCCCCTGTTGAGTCAGCCTCCTCTTGGGCTTCGTTCAAAAGAACTCCTCATTGAGTTTAGCCTTCTATTGGGCATCATACAATGAAAGAGACAGAAAATCTCTTAACAGCCTCCTATTGGGCTTCCAATACAAAGAATCACCCGCGCTAAGATAGAACCCTGAAAGGAAGGTTTCCCGGTGAAATCACTTTCAAATCCCCAGAGAGTAAAATTTCCCGGTGAAATTGCTCTTAATTCCAAAAGGATGGTTTCTCGGTGAAATCCCTTTTAACACAAAGCCATCCATACCCTATAGCTTCCTCTTGAGCTTCATACAAGGACCCTCGATGACCCTCGGAATGCCTCCTCTTGGGCTAACAATACAAGGACCCATGGGCTTCTTAAAAGCATCCCTTTAATCCAATCAATTTCTCCTCGAGATTTAGACATCTATCATCTCTATGGAAGAAGTATCTCATCTATCACATCACATACAGTCAAAACTCTTTTCAAACTCTTTTTAAACTCTTTTCAAACAAAAACATCTCTTAATTGTAAGTGGTAACGCTTGTACACTCAAGCAAAACACCCAATACTTACAGTTAAAGATTCAATCTTTTTTCAAACATCTTTCTTAAACATGTAAGTGGTAACGCTTGTACACTCAAGCAAAGCACCTAATGCTTACGATGAAAGATTTTTAATCAATCAAACTTTTCAAAATGTATGTGATGAAATAGATTAGATACATTTTTCATTAAGATGACATTTGTCTGTCTCTTACTAACATCCCGTTGCTTTCCACTAGCATAAGTGGGAACTACGATTGCTCTGACTTTCTCAACATCCTTTTGAGAATACGTAGGCACAAGGTCTCATCCTTACCGAGCAAATTTCTATCTCCCTCAGACCAACAAACCATATAACCCTTTAGATCCGAGCTACAAATGCTCTGATTCCCACTAGGGGATATGTATGCAGAAGATCCACAGATCTTTGTGAGCACAATAATAACAAAACCTAGGATCCCACATAATCTGTCTTTCTTAAAATCCCAAAGGAGAAACTTTCCCAATCATAGAAATAGCAATTAAAACACACAAACATATCAAATATATTCATATATAAAGCTATAGATAACTATATATATTTAGGGTGCTCCATCTATTCCCTTTATATAACAATCCCCCTTACTCAGAATCTCCCCAATGCGTTGCGTCTAGTTTGCGCTAGTCGTTACGCATACCAATATCAATTGAGGGTATTTCAGCTTTCCCCTTTTTCATAATCATTAAATCATCTTTCTTGTGTTGAAAATAATAAAGCTTGATGCTCGCGGCATCTTTATAAACAAATCAAAAGAGTAAATCGTTTCGAGCCAGAGAATCCGAATTCACGTTCGCATCCTCTAGCGCGTCACATTTTAACGCGAACACTATTTCGCACTTACATTCTAGAAATCAATGTATAGGTCACAAGGTAATTTTTGTAATAGCGTAGTTACTTTCTGTCTTTACTTTCCGAACCTCCTATTATGTATCTGCCCCAAAGCCATGTAATAGCGTAGGACATTTATTTTTTTCACTTTACTTTTCTGTACTGAAATCACCCGGCTGAACCTCCGACTGATAGGGGTATATCAATGGAGTCGCCATCGAACCTCTTTTATCTCACGACGGAGAAAGGAAAACATCGAGTAAACCTGAATGGGAGAAGTCACGGTCCTATGACCGAGAGATCAAGAGAATCTTGGTAAGGGAGTTAGTTACGCGAGGGGAAGGGATTAGCATCCCACACGCCCGTAGTACTCTACGGTATCCACTTTCTAGTTCTAGCTAAAGGGTGTGTTATATCTATATATGCTTAATCGCTACAATGCATGCGAAAGAAAAGGGAAAATAAAGAAACCACGGGGAAAAGAAAGAAGTATTTACAAAGTTTGCTCGATCGAGCCCC
Organism: Vicia sativa; assembly: GCA_021764765.1. Taxonomy (NCBI): domain Eukaryota; kingdom Viridiplantae; phylum Streptophyta; class Magnoliopsida; order Fabales; family Fabaceae; genus Vicia; species Vicia sativa. The sequence goes on along the minus strand of CM038797.1, from coordinate 59,494,588 downwards.
GTGACAAGATGCCTACGTATTTCCGCGTGCAATGGGAAAGTCAGAGCGTCGTAGTTCGGCTCACTTGTTTTGGTGGGTTTTGTGTTTTTTACTTGTGAAAAGGTTTTAAACACAAAAGAAATAAGCGCGCAGAGGCAAAAAGAGTTTGTGTTGGTTGGTTGCTTTTACCTTGAGAAAGGTATTCAAACCATTATTAGGTGTTTTGTTTTTAAAGGGAAAAGAAAAGAAAGTTTTAGTTTTATTACATGTATGGATGCAAAAGTAACTAGCAAAACAAAAGGGAAACTAGCTAACTACTGTAACACGGTGAACTGACTTTGTAGGTTTTTTGTATCGCAAATGTGCGGATAGCAAGAGTCGCCACCGACTATTCTTTTATCCAATTAAGGGAAGGTAAAAAGTACAGAAAAAGACCTTCGTTAGATTCTGAGTAAGGGAGAAGGTTATGAAAAGGGAAGGTATTAGCACCCCTTTCCATCCGTAGTTATCTACGGGCTCTTAGTTGCTCTTAGATCACTTTAAAAAAAATGTGCTTTCTGTGTGTTTGACAAAAATGTTTTGAAAAGGCATTTCGCTTTGACTTTGTAATGATTCATGTAGGAATGTATACAAAGTGTTTGGAAATGTTTTGTTTTGAAAAGAGTTTGAACTTTGACAAAAGTGTATGGTGCGAAAAGTATTTTGATAGAGCAAGCAACTGAAAGTCTTATTACCTACTCAGAATTGGTCGTTTTCGTATTGTTTTACGTTCATTTAGAATAGTGTCATCCATACCATTAGTTGGTAGGTAACCCCATTCGTTGGATGTAAGCGGGACATTCGAAGGGACATCGTATGGTCATAGAAGGCAACTTGTAGGAAGTATCCTAGCACATTCGAAGGGACTATCATCATTTTTCGTAGGCGGCAATCGAGGGTCAAGATCATGTATTCGGAGGCGACATCGTGGGTCTATGATCTTTGTATCGAAGGGACTATGATGATTTGTTTTGAAGGCAACGGTGCTAGGATACCTCTACGTTCGAGGGACATGACCATTTGTATTCGTAAAGGCAACGAGAGAGAATTACCCTAAGGGGTGCGTGTGTGAAAGAGTGTGTAAAATTCAGATATGTTATCTTGAAAATTAGAGTGAGCTATGTTGATTTTAGTCTTGCCATACACGCCTAGTTACTAGCAGTTTATAGGGTGCGGAAATTAAAATGCGGAAATGTAAAATACGGAAAGATAAATCCTACGCTATTACATGGCTTTGGGGCAGATACATAATTTAAACTTGCGGAAAATAAAAGCCCTAATTAACTATTACATCCCATGAGCAATTACATTATTGGAAAAAAAAAAACAGTAAAAAATCGTCCGAAACGGGATAACCTGTGAAAAGATGAGAAATCGAAAAATACGAGAGAAATCGAATAAGAGAAAAATGTTAGTAAAAATGCAAATGTTTAGATGAGAAAAATATTTCATGCAGGAAATAACATAAATATGCTAAAATAATTTTTTGGGATTTTTTAGATGCAATTTAATAATTAAAAACTAATTAAAAGTGATTTAAATGGTAAATTATGAATAAAAATAAATATGCATGCAAAATAGTATTTTTTAATTTTATAAATTAAATAAACATTTTATTGAAAATAAATGCAAAAGAAAAATATTTTTTGATGATTTTTGATGCATGAATAAAAATATTGAAAAGAATTAAAATGCATGAGATATATTAAATAAATAAGAAAATATGAAAAAGTTTGAAGTTTGTAAAAAAATGGTCTTGTGAAAGACCTTGAGGGGCCCGACCAAGTGCCATTTGGTGTTGGAAAAGTTGAAAACAAAGAAAGGACCCCACCAAATATGAATGGATGAATCAGAGATCAGCTTCGCGCCACGCCAGCCCACACCGGTCAAGCAAACGTCAACGACGCTGGAGCCCTAGCTCCGGTCGTCTTCTCCGGCCAACCTGAAAACGAAGCAAGCAAAATACGAACGATAAATGGGAAAGGGGGACCCTACCCCCCTAAATCGACCCTCCTGAATCCATTGGTGGCATTAGTTTTGGCTAAAAACACTTGTATAAGGCTGTTCGATTCAAACATTAATGCCCTAACCATGGCGTTTCGAGTTTCACACGTTTAAGCTTACATGAGATGGGTTGTTCTTGACCTAATAAACGTCCTGAGTCCATACAAACACACGAAAAACATTAATGGTGCATGGATCATAAAAATCGAAAATAAGAAAATTCCAAACCGGTGAGAGCTGGATATCGCGATCTGGGCAGTCTGGGCTTGGTGCAAGGATAGGTTTCGACTCCTGGGATCCTCAAGAACAAGATTGGATGGATGGCTTGCCTTGAAAATTGCTGAAACTAGGAATTCAAATTTTCCAACTTTTGAGAAAAATTTGGCAAAGTGAGGGCTGTGTATGGGGCTAGGGTTTCGTGTCCTTGGCTGTATGTATTGCTTGGTATTTATAGAGGAATTTGAGAGGGGAAAAACAAGGAAAAAAGATTGGATCATGAATGTGCATTTATGTTTTTTCAAATAAAATCAAATATTGGAAAAAATTTGATTTTCTCATCAATGTAAAGGCTAGCACGAAATTGGTAAGAATCATGGGCTTCCTTGGACCTCAAGCATGATATAAAATCATTCCTTTTGAAAAAATACTTTATTTTCATATTTTATATAATTTAATTTTGAATTAAATGGTTTAAAATTCAAAAATAAATTAATAAAATAGAAAATTGTCATGGCCAAGCATTTATGGGTCACAAATAATGTCATGAACAAGTTTGGATCAAAAGATTATAGGCCCATTTGGAAAATTTTGCATTTTGACCAAAATGTCCTTTTGTGCAATTGTCCAAAATTGCCCAACTTCTGAATAGTGTATCTTGCTCAATTTTCCATATTTTTTAGTGTTCTTGGACTTTTGGGAAATCTCTAAGAGTCCTCTAACCAACCTTTTTGGTCTCATCTCAATTGGAGTTTCCATGCTCAATATATCTTCAAAACAAAATGTTGACTTTTTGTTGACTTTGAAAAGGACCTGTAATGTTTTGATCCATACCTCTCAAATGAAGCATTTTTTGAACATTCTTGTGAGACATGAAGTTGTAGAGAATTGAATTTCCTTCAAAATGAGCTTTGGTGGGAAAATTTCTGATAAAGTACGAAGAAGTTATGATCAGTCAAAGTTTGGTTGACTTTTCACCTAGAAACCCTAATTTAGAAAGTTTGACTTTTGAGCAAATCTTGAGTTTTCTTGATGAATCATGATCAAACCTTGATCAAATGATGAATGTAACTTCAAAATGAGGATGTTGACCAAAAATCATGAAGTTTGACTGCATGTTGACCACAGTTGACTTTTTATCCAATACAACTGATTTTCAACCATCTGAGCAATTGTCTGAGGAAATTTGATCTGTGAGGCTTGAAACTTGACATGGAGAACATTTGAAGCATATGAGGAGGCATGATGACCATTAGAGATGTTAGAAATACATCTTGAGCTGAGAATTGCCAAACCCTAGTTTGGGTTGATTGTCTAGGAGAGGGTTTGTCTGATCAACCTTTGAGGAATCCTTGAGTATGGATGTATGGAATGTCTTGAGAAGATGGAGGGAAAATTTTGGGGTATGACAACTACTAACCCTAATGTTGTCATACGAAGGTTGGATCTATGGTTGAGGATGTAAGGGAATCTCTACCTATGTTGACATGCAAAGGATGTGGATCCTAATGTCTAGGCTAAAGAACCTATCCTAACCGAGCACCTGGGGAAATCAAACAAACAAAACACAATCCACAAGTAAAATCGCCCTAAACGGGTCTTTAAATAAACCAGAGGGGTTCCTGAACATGCTCCAACTGCGGAAGCCCCATCATGCATCTCTATTCCTACTTCTCATGACAAAAGAAAGCTGTAAAGCCCTAACTCTAATGATATCTAGGAAAGCTGTAAGAGAATGCAGTAAGTGGTATAGAAACTACCGAACGGATATAGAATCCGAAGAGCACTGCAAGCTAATGAAAATACTCCGGAAAACTTCAAGTACTGCAGCAATGCAATAAAAGTAAACCGGTGAGAATTTCTCAAAGCATCAAAATAAGCAAAATATGTGTCAATACGCATCCGAAGCGACAATGCCTGCAAGAACAAGATTAGACCGAACAAAACGGGATAGGAGGGATGCACACGTGGGTGTACAAGCAAAACACCTGCAAGAAGGGAGTTAGACCCAAAAGGCAAGCAAAAGAAAGTGTATGTGTATATACAAGAATCAGAGGAAAGTGTCGTATGCATATGCAACACAAGCTCCTGCATCAAACAAAACCCAAACAGTAGCTAGGCATGGCTAGAGCGTCTACTGTTTGCTGTTAGAATCGAGAAAGAACAGAAAAATGCATCAACACATGCCGCGCTAAGCCTGCTATACCGCGCTAAGCGTGACCCAAATAGAGGCCAACACGCTTAGCGTGCCCTGGACCGGGCTAAGCGCGACCTGCAAAACAAAAGTCAGAATGTTTGGCGCTTAGCGCGCTCCTGGTGGCGCTAAGCACGATCTGCAACCTGCAAAAATGTCATTTTTTGATCCGGACCACCTGTTCATAATGTTCTCATGCCAAAATTCGATCCATACAGTTAGGCCACAGTCCCACAGCAGATAAGATTGCATGAACATGCGAGGAATGCAAATCGAAATGATAAAACCAATGTTCATGTGAAGAATATGTGCATGAACATGCGAGGAATATAAATCGAAATGATAAAACCAATGTTCATATGAAGAGTGTGTGCATCAATATGCAAGGAATGCGAATCAAATCGATAAAACCAATGTTCATGTGAAGAGTGTATGCATGAACATGCGAGGAATGCAAATCGAATCGATAAAACCAATGTTCATGTGAAGAGTGTATGCATGAACATGCGAGGAATGCAAATCGAATCGATAAAACCAATGTTCATGTGAAGAGTGTATGCATGAACATGTCAAGAACGCAAGTGAAATTCACAATTCTAATGTTTGTATAGAAGTAAACGATGCACAAACATGTTAAGGATGTGAGTCACAATAACAATCCTAGTGTTCATATTCAAGGAAGATGTATGAACATGCCAAGGATGCGAGTTACGATAACAATCCTAATGCTCATATGCAAGGAAACGATGCAAGCAAGTCATGTTACCTAGACATATTAGAAGCTTTCATTTAAATCTAGGTTACACATTAACATAAACACTTGAAATGCATATGAAATGGATTCATATACAATGCATTGCGTGCCTAATAATCAAGATGCTTGGATGTCTACATGTCGAATGCGTTATGAACGCAAATTATGCTTCAAGTCACCATGGATCAACACAACTCGATCAAACTAAATGCTCTCTAATGTATGAGCATGTGATAGATGATGCAAAATGCATGAATTTGTGACTTATATGCAAGGAAGATACAAATGCACATGAGTATATGCATGCTATGTACAAAAAATCTTCAGTCCGACACGAATAAGGTTTCAAAATCCAATTCAAATCAAGGAATTCAAGAGTACAAGTTCAAGAATCGGGATCTACATTGAATTTGCATGCAATTTCAGTATTCAATTTCAAGAAAAGATGAAAGTCAATAACAACTTAAAATAAGTGCTTAATTGAACCTAACGCTTACTTGAACTTGAAGTTTGAATCAAATTGTAGAGGAATACCTTGTGCTCTTCGAAGAAAATACCAAATCAGTAGCGAATTGATGATAATCTTCAAAATTAACCTTGAATTCTTGAGAAAACTTGAAGTCTTCAATGGAGGATTGAAGAAGATGAAGGAGAAATCCTTGAATCTTGAAATGGAAGAGAAAATCAAGATGAAACCGTTCCTTCAGTGTCAAATGCTTGCAGAAGAAGGAGATGAAGATGGAGATTCAAATAGGAGAAGCTGTGATGGAAGAAAACCAGAAATTACAGGGCCCGCTTAGCGCGGGAGGCGCGCTTAGTGCGGTTTGTGGCTGAGGTAGGTGTTGAGCAGAGGTCCGGTGGCGGCCCGTGGTGGTTACTTGGAGGGAAAATTGCAATTTGAACTTTGTTTCTGAGTTTTGCTTTGGATCGTTGAGAGAATTAGAGTGAGGTTGGTATTGAAAATCAAGAAAATGATGGTCCCCCCCCCCCTTTGTGAAGAGAAAAAATCTATTTATAGTTTAGGAATTGGGCCTAAGAACCATAATCAAGCCTAATCATGATTATCCAAATAATTTTCATAATTAATCTGAAACAGCTAAATCCATGCGAAATTCGAAGTCGGACTGTAAACGAAAAGTGTCCGGAATGTGATTTTGCTTGCATAAATCAAAATTCCGACTCGATCCGGTGAATGGTCAAGAAAATATGAATTTTTGAAGTTTCAGCACCATATTTTACACCACTGACGCATGCAGAATTTTATTTGCGCTCTTCCGAGATAATGCCTCGAATGAGGGTCTTCTTATCAGAATTTGCAAATGAGTATCTCAGAGACAATCAAAGCTAACGAAATTTGTGAACTTTTGGCACTAGTCCCATCTTGTTTTGATGAAAATCGAGCAAGGTATGATTTTTTGAACTCCGCACATTAGATGAAAATTACTCGGTTCAGCTCAAAATCAACTCCAAAGAACGAAATTCTGGTATTGATCGGTGAGGAATCAGCTACCGAGTTGCAAATGAAAGTTGTAGAGGGTTTCGACACGGAATTTTAGAAATTAGTCCCGCTCAATTCCGAGTTTTCGGCTAGGAGATATGGCCTGTTTAGTGGGCAGAACGTGGGGTTCAGCGCTAAAATGCAACATAGTCCATTGGAGAAAACAATTTCTTCGGAGATCTTCCTCGCAAAGTCTGCTTTCGGACTTCAAATGAAAGTTATAGACAATAATGAGAAGGGAATGTCGGTCGAAAGTTGTCAGAAAATACCCAACGAGCTGAGGGATACACCTTCTGAAGTGCTCAAAGTGTGCCGAAAACTCGAAATTCACTTATTGAGAAATAAGCGAGTAAGCCCTTTTCTTGTTGGCCAATCGGAATGCCTCGAACATGGTAACCTCATGATGAATGCTTATGCATGTGACTACATGTATGCAATTGGATTATAAGTCAAAAATGCAAAAAATCAGAGGGTAAATCTTGGGGTACAACAACTTCCCCTATTCAATCATCCTCAAGCTTGAGAGCAAGGTTGGCGTCTGCCTTCCGGGCGACAAGGTGTGAGGTGATTGAATACTGAAATGGACTCAAAATTTACACTCCGAATCCAAAGATCTTCACTAGAGAAAGAATATGTTGCACCAGAGCTTAACCGGGTTACAACAAGAAGAAGCACAGAATAAATGCTATATTCTGCACACAAAAAAGTACAGGTGTATTCCCGACCCGAAAGAAGAATTGGCCTCTACCTAATTCAATCCACAATGTCAGGGGAGAGTTGACACGCAAGCGGAAGCAAAGACTAGATACGCTAACCGGACTAACCACGTTACGCCATAAAGTAACTAAACGATCGCGATGCAAAGACCGGAAAACGCCGATTAGGCTTTACGGAGGAGAGAAACAAGAGCATTCTTGTTCTCAAGAAAAGACCCACACTACCAGGGGAGAGCTTGCATGCTAGTGGAAATGAAGACTAGATACACTGACTAGATTAACCATATTACGCCAGGGAAATAAGAGGATCTGTGACGCAAAGACTAAAAAGTGCCGATTAGACTTTACTAACTCAGAACGCTATACTCTGAGGGGAGAAACAAGTGTATTCTTGTTCTCGAAAAGATATAGGGGGAGGACCTGACCTAAGGACGTTGCACCAGGGGATGTGCTGGCAGTTTCAACAAAGACGAAGACTAGAAATGCTGACCAAACTCCACACATAATACAAAGCGATATGTATCATGCGCATAGGAGGGAGCGTACTACCCCGACCTGTTCAAGAATCGGTAGTGAATCAACTCTTGTGCGGAAAAGAGAAAACAAGTGTAGGGCTTGCTTCCAAAGTTGAAACGTGTTGCACCAGGGTCAGAACTGGTAGTTTCAACACCAATCAGGAGATAAAGGACATGTTGCGCCAGGAGACACCGGGACACAACGGATTCCCAGAGATACAGGGCATTACTGGGGATGAGATTTGCATTCCTAGCTTATAATTCTATCAGATGTATGACTTTCTTATGAATAAATGCTAATGCGATGATGCATGCTTTCAAAATTGTATAAATTGAATGAACTGGCGACCCTGATCACCGGATTGTTCAACTGAATGGGGAAGCTCCACCGGGGAACAAAGGATTAGTAGGCAATCTGAACCTTGCCAAATAAGCTTGTTGAAAAGTTGATGCCATGGGAAACTTGTCTGTTGGACAAAAATCTGCTAGGGGAAACAAAGGAGATATTTGAAGAAGATCTTCCATCGTTAACCATCACAACTTCGGCTGGAGAAATAGCGATGTGCTGCTACACTAGGGATACCTAGAAAAACGTGTTCCACTCTAGCTGGGGAAGAAATGACACAAACTGGCACTCTCACCAAGGATACTGAAGAATGCGAACCTGCTGGGGATGATTGTCTGCGAACAAAGGCTTGCGTCGCCCCCACAGGGGATAAGGGAATGCGACACACTCAACGTTTGATGAACATCCATTGGGGAATTTCCACCAAGACGGACACTGCTGACCTGTACTGAAGATCGATGAGACGCATGGCAATGATCCTCGTCTATATGTACTGGGGATAGGAAAGAAAGACTCCAATGGGGATGACGATCTCCTGGAGATCGCTTGTGTCTAGAGATGGACCCACGGGGAGACACAACTAGGGAAACATCAGAGGGGCTCTGATCGATCTCCAAATTAGTGCATCCGGATGTCTGCCAACGAGAAATAACTCCTGCAATAGTGTTAGTGGAGTATCCCTGGCATGACGCAACAGACCTATCTGTCGTCCAGGTCACTCGAGTCTCAGAATAATATTCAAAAGTTTCTGATCATGGTAAAACCAATAATGTTCATATATGCAAAATTTTACCACAAAACTTTGAACGTACTTTGCAAACAAATCAGTAAATGCAAGAGATTAATTGACAAGCAAAAACTCATTTTATTGATTGAACATAGGCCTGTAAATAGGCAAGTACAATAGGAAGCAATTCCTGAAATGAGGCAATTGCAAAAGTAAAATAAGAGGAAAACTAAAACGCATGGCAATGCGACAATGAATCTTCATTGGGTTTCAACCCCGCTATCACCCTTATAACTCCAACTATCTCATCACTTTGCTTTTCCCGAAAAAGGTGATTGGCTTGATCACTTCCCTTCGGAGAAGCTCGAGATGTTGGCACAAGGTGCGACCGTTGATCAACTAAGCATGCCTATGCATAGTATCCCTTGACTACGTCCGCGTTCACGGGTAGTGGGAGATCTTCTCCGTCCATTGTTGCAAGCATCATGGCGCTACCCGAGAAGACTTTCTTCACCACAAACGGCCCTTCATAATTTGGCGTCCACTTGCCCTGGGGAAGAATTATTCTCTTTAGCACGAGATCACCAGGCTGGTAATTTTGAGGTCACACTCTCTTGTCATATGCTCTTTTCATCCTCTGTTGGAAAATTTTTCCATGACCGGCAACTGCCAACCGTTTCTCGTCAATCAGGCATAACTGGTCTAAGCAGTTCTGTACCCACTCCTCTTCATCAAGCTCGGCATCTTTCATGATTCTTAATGAAGGGATCTGCACTTCGATTGGAAGCACGACTTTCATGCCATAAACAAGAGAAAATGGGGTTGCCTATGTTGAAGTGCGAGCAGTAGTTCTGTAACCATGCAAAGCGAAGGGAAACATCTCTTGTCAATCCCGATAGGTTACTACCATCTTCTGCACAATCTTCTTAATGTTCTTATTTGCCGCTTCAACAGCCCCGTTCATCTTAGGGCGGTACGGGGACAAATTGTGGTGCTTTATCTTGAAGGACTCACAAAGCTCCTTCATCATCTTGTTGTTAAGATTCGACCCATTATTTGTGATAATCTTGTCAGGAGTCCCATAACATCATATGATATTATGCTTGATAAAACGAGCAACCACCTGTTTGGTGACGCTTGCGTAGGATGCTACTTCAACCCACTTGGTGAAATAATCTATTGCAACCAAAATGAAGTGATGCCCGTTGGACGCTATCGGCTCAATCTTTCCAATCATATCAATGCCCCACATAGTAAATGGCCAATGAGAGGTTAAAACATTCAAAGGCGATGGTGGCACATGCAACATTCAAAGGTGATGGTGGCACATGCACCTTGTCAGTATATACTTGGCATTTGTAACAAACTCGGGCATGATTAAAGCAATCAACCTCCATGGTTGACCAGTAATACCCAGCTCGCAAGATCTTTTTAGCCATAGTGTGCCCACTAGAATGAGTTTCGAATGAGCCCTCATGCATCTCTTCGATGATCTTTGCAGCTTCATCTTTACCAACACATCTGAGCAACAACCCGTCGTGATGTCTACGGAATAGCACACCGTTGTTAAGGAAGAACTTTACCGAGAATCTTCTCAAGAATTTCTTATCTGTCACAGAAGCTTCCTCAGGATACTCTTGAGTTTCAAGATATCGCTTGACATCATAAAACCATGGATTTCCATCTTTCTCCGCTTCAATCTCGAAACAAAAAGCTGGTTCATCCAATCTCTGAATAGTTATCGAAGGCACTTCATTAGCCCATTTGACTTTAAACATGGATGCTAGGGTGGCCAAAGCATCAGCCAGGTTTTTCTCTTCTCGTGAGATGTGGTTAAAAGTGATTTCCTCGAAGTAAGGGATCAATTTCATCACATGCTCCCGATAAGGAATCAAATTTGGGTGACAAGTCTCCCAATCACCGTTAATCTGGCAAATCACAAGTGCAGAATCTCCATACACTTTCAGATGCTTAATCCTCAAGTCAATCGCCGCCTCGATACCAAAGATGCAAGCCTCGTACTCAGCCATGTTATTGGTGCAATCAAAGCATATTCGAGCTGTGAACGGGATATGATGATCGTCCGGAGTAGTGATTATCGCACCAACACCATTGCCCAACGCATTAGAGGCTCCGTCAAAAACCAAAGACCATTTGGATCCTGGTTCGGGTCCCTCATCTAGACCTGGGATGTTACAATCCCGGATGTACATGATATCCTCATTTGGAAATTCAAACCTCATTGGCTGATAATCGTCCACAGGCCGGTAAGCCACATAATCTGCCAACACACTACTCTTGATATCTTTCTGAGTAGTATACTGGATGTCATACTCTGTTAAGATCATTTGCCACATGGAGATCCGGCCTGTCAAAGCTGGATTCTCAAATATGTACTTGATTGGATCCATCTTGGATACCAATAAGGTTGTGTGAGTCAACATATACTGCCTCAGTCGGCGAGCAGCCCATGCTAAAGCACAACAAGTTTTCTCGAGCAGTGAGTATTTTGTTTCACCGTCGGTAAACTTTTTGCTTAGGTAGAATATTGCATGCTCTTTTCGACCAAACTCGTCATGTTGGCCCAGCACGCACCCCATTGAGCTTTCAAGCATTGTCAAATACATGATCAACGGCCTTCCCTCCACGGGAGGCATGAGAATCGGAGGTTCCTGCAGATATTCTTTTAACTTATCGAATGCGACTTGACAATCGTCATTCCACCTGACCATCTGATCCTTTCTTAGCGACTTGAAGATAGGTTTGCATGTGGCAGTCATATGAGAGATGAATCTAGAGATGTAGTTTAACCTCCCTAGAAAGTCGCAGACCTCTTTCTCTGTTCTTGGTTCAGGAATTTCTTGAATTACTTTTACTTTAGCAGGATCAACCTCGATGCCTCTCTCACTTACAACGAAACCTAACAGTCTTCCAGATCGTACGCCAAACGTACATTTGTTTGGATTCAGCCTCAGTCTAAATTTCCTCAGCCTATCAAACAACTTCTGTAGATGTACCAGATGCTCTTCTTCATCCTAAGATTTAGCAATCATGTCGTCGACATATACCTCAATCTTTTTGTGAATCATATCATGAAAAAGAGTTACCATTGCACGCTGGTATGTTTCCCCGGCATTCTTCAATCCGAAAGGCATCACCTTGTAACAAAAGGTCCCCCATGGGGTAATGAAATTTTTTTTTGCCATTTCTTCCGGTGCCATCTTGATCTGATTATACTCGGAAAATCCATCCATGAACGAAAACACTTTTGCATGAGCTGTATTATCCACCAATATGTCGATGTGGGGAAGCGGAAAGTCATCCTTCAGACTTGCTCTGTTCAGATCCCTATAATCCACACACATCCTAACCTTGCCGTCTTTCTTGGGCACAGGCATAATGTTGGCAACACACGGGGGATAAGAGATAACTTTCAAAAGGCCTGCATCAAGTTGTTTCTGGACTTCCTCTTTGATCTTCTTAGACATCTCAAGATGAGTTCTTCAAAGTTTCTGCTTAACAGGAGGACAGTCTTCTTTCAAAGGTAGTTTGTGCACAACGATATCGGTATCCAACCCAGGCATGTCTTCATAAGACTAGGTGAAGATATCTGAATACTCTCGGAGTAGTTCAATCAATCTTTGTTTCATGTTGTCTTCTAAAGCGGCCCCAACTTTAACCTCTCTAATCACATCAGAACTGCCCAGATTCACTTTCTCAATCTCTTCTTGATGCGGTTGGATAACTTTCTCCTCTTGCTCTAACATTCTTGCTATCTCCTTAGGGAGTTCACAATCTTCCTCGCCTTCCTCTTCGGCTTGGTTGATCGGATTATCGAAGTCATAAAGAGTGACAGCAGAGTCGTTATCAAAGGGATCTGAAATTCATGGCAGCAGATACGTGATATCTCAGAGAATGTTATAACACCGTATCTGACAAACTGTTTAACAATTCACACAGTACTTTAAAACAATAAAGAACACAATCAATTGTTTACCCAGTTCAGTGTGTAACTACACCTACATTTGGGGGCTACCAAGCCAGGGAGGAAATCCACTATAAGCAGTATTAATTCAGGAATAAACCAACCAGTTTACTTCCTTCACTTAAGACCTACCCAATGCAACTTCAATCTAAGTCCTACTTAGACCTGAGTTCCTACTCACTCCCCCTCAATCACAGCAGTGATATCAACTTATTGGTTAATTGAATTGTGAAGACACTCTTCAATAAACATACTTGATTTTGCTTCAAAGCTTTAATCAAGAGACACAACACTCGTGCTTCAAAGATTTGAGTAATAAACAACCCTTACAAACAAATCTTAATCCAAGACACTTATCAAATGATAATTGCTTGGCTCACAAGAATAACTAGAACAGAATTAACAACAGTCTGCTTTCTTCAACACAGTAAAGACGCTGCAGTATAATCAGGGTTTCTTCATATTATAGAAGCAGTAAAGTCTTCAACTTGGGCTTCCATAATTATAGCTAGGGTTAAACAAAGTTAACCTAAAGACTTGGTATTTACAACAAACCAATTAGGGTTAAAACAATGTTAACCTCAAAGCCACGTGAGCATATGATCTAACAATATAATCTATAATAAAATTTCAACACGAAAATCTCGAAAAGTAAATCGCATAGCGAATGTTACCTGAATGTCATAACATTGGTCATGACATCAATCATTCTTCTTGCAGATTTCCAGCATAACAGTTCACAACCAGTCTGAGTTGTACCTGTATAATCCTTCTCCTACAGAATTTATCTTCAATTCTGAATGTCATGACATCAGTCAAGACATTGACATAAACTAGTTTTACCAAAAATTAAAGCCAACATAAAAACACTTACAGGATCCATTAGGAGTGTGGGATTATATCTGCATGATTGATTTTAATGCTTATTTTAGTTTTTTTAGATGATAAAATAAAAATAAAGCATTGCCATTTTGCGTTTCAAAATTGTGATGTAAAATGGAAGGAAAAGGAACAAAACATTTGAATGAAAAAACGTTCTTTATTTTATGATAAAAAGGTTGCATATGCAAACATGGTGGCCCTACATATGACTCGATGTGCCTTGGGCAGAGCACAGGAATTATTGTATGATAATAGAAACAAAAGAAAATTACTCTTTGACCATCGTGACTAGGACGCAATCTTCCGAGGTCCAATTTTTGAGCTCCATGCCAGGGACACTGGGGCGGATCCACTTGTCAATATCAAACTCATTATCAGAATCATCCACGGCATTTGCTTGTCCAGGATTGATGTCGGCACTAGAGAACCTTACAGGAGTAGCCAAGTTGGGTGCTTTAAAAATCTGAAGGTGCAGAACAGGGTCAAAACCCTACCCGAACTTGTTGAATTTGGGTGCTACCTCCACCACACGGCCCCAACCTTCAGGGCGTCCAGCCTCGACCACAGCTTTTGCATCTCTCAAAGATGCCATGGAAGATTCCGGTCTGTCTTTCTTGACCTTCTCCTATTGAGGGGTATTCAACATGTACATTGTCTCAAAGCCTTGAAATGGAGTCTCATGAATCTTACCATCAACCCCAACATACCGGAAAGAAGTAAGATGGCTCACAATGTATTCTTCTTCAGCGTAAACTGTGATAGTTTTCCCTTCAACAGGGTATTTCAACTTCTAGTGAAGAGTGGATGTGACCGATCCAGCTTTGTGAATCCATGGACGTCCATGACAAAGAATGTTGTAACGAAAAGCTGAGGGCCGACTTTGATGGGGAGGTCCAATTCTCCAAAAACAGAACGTCTGGAACCATCAAATGCTTTAACAACCAGATCACTAGGCCGGAGTTCAAGACCACCATAGTCGATCTTCATCATTGCTGATTTGGGAATTACATTGAGAGAGGAACCAGTATCAACCAACACTCACGACAAAGTAGTGCCCCAATATTCCATGGAGATATGAAACGCTTTATTATTGTTCCGACCCTCCGGCGGAAGATCACAATCAGTAAACCCTAATCCGTTGTTAGCCGAAATGCTTGCACACACATTTTCAAACTACCCCACAGATATCTCTTGCGGCACGAAAGTAGTGCTCAACATGTTCATCAAAGAATTTCTATGCACTCTTGAATCTCGTAGCAAAGAGAGAATAGAAATTTTAGCAGGCGTCTGAGCAAGCTGATCAATTACCCGAAGTCACTTTTGCGGATGAACTTCATAATCTCCTCTACATCCTTTTCCAGGTCCGGATTGGCACTTTGCAAATCTGGCTGTTTCATGGGCTGCTTGCCCTTAGCTTTAGCAACAACTTCTGCATTGAGTTGTATTGCTAGATTAGAGAAAATTCGTCCACTTCGGGTCATACCACCACTCCCAGTAATGTTATCAGTGCTAGCAATGTCCAACATGTCATCCTTCTTATCAGAGGAAGAGACATCCTCTTGTTTCACACCATGATAATAGACATCCGACCCATAATGCCATGGCACAGCCTTATCACTTTCATGTGGCAAAGGATCGGGCTTTGTAATTGCCAACGGAACTGGTTTTGTCGGTGCAGATATAACAATCGGAGAATAAGGAATAGTAATCACAGATACATCACGTGCCTCAACCTTTTTATCCTTTCTAATCCCATCGAATTGCAACTGGCCGTCATCAATCAAACACTGAATATCAACCTTCATATTTACACAACCATTTGAACAATGCTCACGTCTCTCACAAACAGCTTCACAACCAGGAAAGACACCTATCTTGATCAAGTACTCTTTGACACAAGGCAGTGGTGTTTTCACCAAATCAACATCTGTTATCAGATTAAGGGCCTCATCATCTTCCATCACGACTTGAACAGCCCCATGACGCGGCACCGGATTCTGGGTAACATTAGGTCCAACAACTTGTGGTCGAGCCTCCAATTCAATAGTCTTTGAATCAATAAGGTCTTGCACTTTGCATTACAGTTCTCAATGCCATGCCCCAACGTTCCAGAATAGAACTCACAGCTAGCATTAGCATCATAGTTTCTGGGACGTTTATCCAGGTGGTTTATTTCCCCCCTTCCTCGATCAGTGATGAAGAATGAACAATGTTTGAAATGGTCTCAAAGATTGATATCACTCTCTCATTCAGATATCCGTTGGTGTCTCTACTCTCAAAACGAATTCACTTTCATTGAGCGTTGTGGCACGGTCAATGTGGATTTTTTTTAAATTTTTATTTATTTAATTAGTGACATGGCATTTATTGCTTTAGCTTTTATATGAAGCATATAAAATATCTCAAAAATTTAGTACAAGAAGGATTCGAACCCAAGATCCATTGCATTTTCACCCACCTCATTACCACTCAGCCATTATCTTCTATTTGTTAATATGTTTATAAAAAATAAAATATCTCTAACTAAATTCTCCTTCCTCATCAAAATCTCCAAACTGAACATTTTCAAACAAATGTCTTTTAAGCCCTTCATCTCTCTTCTGAAGCTTAGACTAGTAACGTGGAAAATAAAGAAAGCTCCATAGAGTAAGCTTATTTCTCTTCTGCACAAGCTCATTGACTTCTCTTATGTGTTTCTCTAAGCTCGTCGTCCATTACTGATCCAACCGCACCTCCACTCAGTAGATTTGCCATGGCTATGCTACTTTTTCTCTCATGGAATCACTCGAATAAAAGGAAAACCACACATTGGTTCAGCCGAAGGATTTCAACTTGAAAAACCTTGAATCATCTGTGCCTCAGAGTGTTACAAAGTACATCAAACACCTGCAAAGTGAGACACAGAGGCTTGGCATTGAGAAGTGATACATCAAACACATGATTAATATTCTTCAGTCCCATGTGGAATCTCAAGCCATGATGAATTGTTCAAATGTTTGGTTTGTTCTAAGGTTTTTGGTTTTGCCCAAGCATTAGGTTGTCACAAGAAATCTCACCAATATGCAATGGTTCTAGGAGATGCAGATAAAATGATGGTTAGGGTTTTAAATTGGGGAAGAAGATGTAATAAGATTTTGGATTGTTGTTATGATTAATTGAATTGTATATTAATTGAGTGTGGGGAAATAATGTTCAACAAAAAACAACTAGCTGAGTGGTTGGATGAATGCTTCAACAAGCAGTTGTTCCAGGGTTTGAATACCATTGGAACCCCAATTTTTTGAGATATTTTACATGGTTTCATATTAAAGCTACTTGGGCATGAGATAAGGGGGCGATTAAAAAAAACTTTATCGGGGTTTAAAATCAAAACTCGCTAACATTACAGGGGGACTTATATATTTAACCCTAAAAATATTGAAGAGAAAAAATAAGTCAGAAATTTTGAGAATTTAAGTGAGCGGTCGACTACTCCAGAAAAGCAGGTCGGCGTAACATAACTTGGGCATGAGGGATGAGCATAAAATTCTGAATGCGCCGACCGCACCAGGGGATTGTGTCAATGCAACTTTGATTTTTCTTGATTCCCAGGATGAGTCGACCAGAAGGATCGACACAACACAACCCATCGGAGCAACATTTAAGTCGACGCATGGTGCATTTTTGTGCCAAAAATTGATTTTCTCCAAGTTTCTATCTCATTCCTTTGTGCTAAGATTTTCCAATGTAGCTCACATGAGATTGAGGATATGAGAGAGGTTTTGTCATCACGAAAACAAGAATCTTACCCTCTCTCTCTCACACACACACATATAATGCAAGTTGCAAATTTTCAGTGACTCCGCCACTGTCATACATTTATATGAAGCCAACTCTTCAAAAAATCTACTTATTGAGCACCTAAATAACCTTTGCAGGAGTAATAATATATACCTCTCTTTTTTTTCTTCATCTGCAGTCCAATACTTACTCCACCACATGATGAAATGGATCACCCTCACAAGGTGTAATAGAATAAATATCTTGTGCAAGAATCAACCACAATAATTGTTAGTTATCTTCAACCATAACTTGAAGTAGGATGAAAGTTGAACAAGAAGATACTTCTTACCCTGCACCAATACGAGCTATTTCTCTTGCAGAAACTTAGAAGTATTATGGTTCTTATCTATTGATTTTGATGAAAGTTAAGAGGAAAAAATAGAGACCAACCATATATTTGAACAAATTGTAAAGGGATGAAGAATGGTAATGCCATTTATAGAAGTAATAAAACAACCTTCAATTTCCACTAGCTTGAAAATATAAACAATGTGACACTCTAACTCAACTTTAACAACTGAAATTCTGGTATATAGATAAAAAATTTCCTAACACATTGAGACAATTATCTTTGTTTAATGTAAAAAGGACAAGGCAAAGCATATTGATACCATCCTTACTAGTTAAAATTCGTGACAAATGTTCAAACATCTTATACAACATGTTGATCAATAAAGAAACAAAACTGAACAGTACAGAAAAATAATAACACACAGATGTGATGACCCAGTTTGGTGTACAACAACACCTACTATGGAGGCTACCAAGCCAAAAAATAAGTCCACTATCAACAATATTAGTTCAAAGCTAAACTCTCCAGTTTAAAATTTCTTGCCTAATCCCCTACCCAATGCAAATTCTACCTAGGTTCTCCCTAAATATGAGAAATTAACACTTCACTTCCTAAATATATATATATATATATATAGCAATTACAATCTGTTCAGTCAAGCCTCTTGACTAACAAACATACTTGGATTTGCTTCAAAGTTTCATTCAAGAACAATACATGATTCATTACCTAAAGGCTTCTGAATCTGTATACACACCTATGTCTTCCACAATGCATCAAATCGATGCATAAGGTGACTTACACCATAAGAGAGTACTCGACTCTCAGAATACTAAAACCTTATTTATATATTACAATGTTATACGAGGTATAGTTATTAAGCCCTAGGTCTAAACATTTCTTTTATAATATTCAATGTACTGGACTTCGGCTTCAAATCACTTCTAACACATTGCAATTAAGGAAGTAGAAATATATCCTAAATCATAGGAATTCAATTATTAGTTTCCTAAATTATCTCCATAATTAGAAACTAAACAATCTCCTAAAATTCAGCTTAAATCTTTTCAATTTTCAAACTGTGTGCCACATTAGATAGCACAATATTCTAGAATATTAAGCATCTGAAATATATCAATTTAATCCAACTGTCTAGTTGGTCACATGTGCGATGGCGAAGCAAGAGGAAAGAGTTTTCTTGAAGAGTAAGTCATGACCCTGTATAGGGAAAAAATAATATCATAAGAAACATACCAGCCTAATAGAGTAATTACTGCAAGGAGTGGAAGAGATTCAACGCGTTAAGGAACATGTAAGGAAATAGGCTAGACTAGATTTTTCAAGAAAATCATCATGATTTGCATTAAATTCCACACACGTTCCTTTCCCACTAAATGATCAAGCTTTCATAACTTTGGTGTTTTGACGTCTCTAGGGTCATTTGAAACACAGGCTACTCAAGAGACATTTAGTAAAGGGTGATGACTCACTTATAACTAAGGGAATCACCTCCTAACTGAGGGACTCACTAGACACACATGTTTACTTAGTCCCTAACTAATGGGAACATGTCATGACTTAACCAGATGCCTATATTTACTTAGTCCATAACTACATGTCCAGAGTCATGCCCATGACTCCCTAAAAAGTATGATGTCGACAATTCATATAGTCAAGGTGTAGCGGTTACCACTTCTTAGAATTCCCTTAAATCTAGGCCCATGGGCCTATATAAATACCTCATCTTTGAAATGAGGGAGAATAACTCACAGCGTATATTAAATACCTAAAGATATAAAGCTTCTCGCCTCACGTGAGCTTGCTCTCTCCACAGCCAAAAAGACCACCAAAGAGAATTTCTCACCACCATGGGCATGTCCTCAATCACATAAAATCACTAAGGTCTCTGACCACCTCTACCAACATAGAGGTGCCATGCATTTTTTATTTTATTTTTTGAGAAGTACCAATTGTTGTTTCAAACACAACATGTGAGGCAAGGACATGGTCAGATATAATGCTTTAAGCTTTACCCACATCAATGTTGCGGTATTCTCCATGATGACTCTATTTAGAAAGTTATCTCTAAGACACAAGATAATGACACTTCTAGAATTATCCATTATCTCGGTCTTCTCTACTTTTGTTAGGTGTTCAGTCATCGATGTCTCACTCTTCAATGTTTCAATACAATTCTCTTGATCTAATATTGCTTGCATATTCACTCTCCACGAGTCAAAAATGTTGTATTAGAATAACTTATCGATCTTCTATTTATAATTCATGGTGCTCACTTCTAAAAAAAATTCCTTTGTCAAACGATGAACGCCACTTGTTGTGAAAACTCTAATAAATATAGTGCATTTGTTGATAGCTTCAAACACACAAATATATTTAATATATGAGACAAAGAACAATAGCAACCAAAACAAATATTAAAAAAAAATAGTAATTTTCCAAGTGTGAAGGAAAATCCACAACAAGAAAGAAGTAGATAAAAGATAAAAAATATATAAATAAAGAAACACATTTACCCAATTAAATGGGGAGAAAACAGATCTTGGAACAAAATTTACTATACTTTAAAAAATTGTTACAATAAATTATAAAAGAATTGTAAAAAAAAATAGTGAAACCAAATTCACATGAATAAACTCTATTTTCTATCACATATTTTCTAAATATTTTTAACTCACTTATATGAATCACATAAATAATATATGTTTAGAAATGTTTCTTAATACTCTTAATTAAATAACTCTGTTTGCTTTTAATTTCAAAAACACAATTACATAAGTTTCTATCATTCAAAAGTTTTAAGACAGATACTTATATATATATATATATATATATATATATATATACAGAGAGAGAGAGAGAGGGATCAAATTACACCCGAAGAGTTACACTCGCTCAAAAACGTCACTTCAGATTAATATTTTTTAAAACCAACCGTTGGATTGTAACATATAATCATATAGATCTTCGGGTGTAATTTGATCTCTCCTTATATATATATATATATATATATATATATATATATATATATATATATATGTGTGTGTGTGTGTGTGTGTGTGATGAATGCTTGATTGATAGTAAATTATCATATTAAAACATGGCATTTATCTTACTGAAATGACAAAGTATTTGCATAAAAACCCTAATTATTGAATAGATATGGTTTGTACATGTTTACTTTGACTTTGTGTGTCTCTTGTGCAGGTTTTGGCCATTGAAGAAAAACCAAAAAATAGACACTTCGCTAAGGGAAAGTTGTAGTGAACAGTTCGCTTAGCAAACCTCCAGCGAAGTCAAAACAAAAGATACAAAATCCAAAAGGAAGCATGATTCGCTTAGAGAATAATAGTGCGCTTAGAGAAACCAAGATAGAAAGGAAATCATCCAGTTTCTCCAACAACAAATAACAGCGCAAGAAGTTCGCTTAGTGAGCTAAAGTTCGCTTAGCGAACTATGGCAGTTTTAGGAAGATATTTTTGAAGCGCCTCGAAAAAATCATCATCATTTATTTCGATTAAAATGAAGTCGTCATCGAACTTTTATTTATTCCAAAGATGGAAAGGGAAAATATTGAATAAAACTCACAAGAAAAGAGATAAGACGGTCTACAAGACCAAAGATATGGATTCGAGAGTCGGTTATGCAAGGGGAAGGTATTAGCATCCCTCATGAAGCAACTCCTTTTTCAAAAATCATTTGATTTTCAAAAATAAGTGAAATCGCCACCTAATTTTATTTGTTCCAAAAGGAACGGGAAAATATAGATAAAACCCCACAGATGCGGATAAGGCGGTCTACGACCAAAAACATGGAATCGGGAGTCGGTTATGTAAGAGGAAGGTATTAGCACCTCTTACATCCATCGTACTCGATGGGACCCGTTTAATTCAAAGTGTGTGTGTGTATATTCGCTAATCTCTAAGTTATAATCGAAAAAGAAACGGAATTTATTTATTATTATTTTGAGTTTGGCACGGTTTCGAAACCGTGTGCCTACGTATTCCCTTGTGCAATTGGAAAGTCAAAACTCTGTAGTTCCTCTCAAAAAAGGTTTTAAGTTTGTTGTATTTGATTTTATAAGAAAAATCGTGCATTAGACATTTCAAATGCTTGAACTTGGACTTGTTTAGTTTGTTTGAAAAGCTTAAGTCCTCGTTCGCATTTGAAATGGCTATTGCGTACTCTTTGTAAGAAAAGAGTTTTAATGGTCGCATATGAGCGATAAAAGAGTTTGAGTGAGTTATTTTATTTTTATGTGGGAGACAAGTATTGGACCATAAGCGTTCAACGGCTAACGCCCCAATTACTCAGATGAGTGGACAGAAACATCCTAATCATCTTTTTTTATCCAAAAGTTTATTAAGAAAAATAAAGCGAAACAATGTCTGCTTAATAGATCCATTTATGAAACCAAACGTACAGTCGAGGGTCGATACAGGACTGACTACCATATGTTTGGGAGGAGGGAGAAGTAGAATATTTATTTATGAAAATATTTTGAAAAGAAACTCGATGTTGGATCGAGATTTAGAACTTTAATTACGAAAGTGTTTTTGAGATACGCGTGGAGATGAAAAGTGGAATCAAGTTATGATTAATTAAGTATATGGACTTAATTAACCTCGTGAGGATAGGTGCTCATATCCCCAACCATGATACCCTGGTGCATGGAAGATTGGTATATGGACCAATGATATTTTCGGGTTATGATTAATTAAAGCAACAAGGGCTTTAATTAACCTTGTGAGGATGGCCATGCCCATCCCCAACTATGAGACCCTTTAAGAAATTGGCTTATGAGCCAATCAAAAGAAATCAGATTAATTTTATATTAATTGTGTGTGAAATATACAATGGTGAATAAATATAGCATAAGCGAATAAATAAACCATTATCATACAATATAGTCAGAAATTTAAATAATTATTAGGAAAGATCTTTTCTACTTGATAAAAAATCAACTAATAGTTTAATCGATAAATTATCAAATAAAAACTATCATAACTAATTATTATTTAATACGTCGAACAAAAAATTAAATTATTTGCATAAAATAAATTAAAAGATGAGAGTTTAGAATTAGCCTGTATTGAAGCAATCTGGGAGGTGCGAAAAGAAATCCAGAGATAACAAATCTTGAGCCCAAATAAAGGGCTCAATAAGTCTTCGGAAAAAAATCCAGCATGGAACACCGAGAGCAGATACATCATAGAGGGTTAAATCTGATCGCTTGATCGGAATATCAATAAAACTTTGAAAAGAAAGGACCATGAGAGGGCAAGACAACATGTTATAAACAAATACTAAAATAAATAAATAAAGTTTTTATTTTTTTATAAAATTAAAGTTTTTTTTTTAATTAAGGGGTGGTGACAAGTGTCACCACCATACTAACCTAGACTAAAACTTAATTAATTAAAATAAAAAAAAACAGAAAAGGTTAATTAACTAAAAAAGAAAAAAGCATACAACATGCAAACGGTTCATTTTGTATTTCCGCTTCTCTCTCTAAATGAAACACAATCTCTCATCTCTCTCTAAACCTCTGGTCGCCGGAAATCGCCCTCGTGGCGACGGCGGCGGCGGCTTAACCTAGAAACCCGATTTATCTACACTCTTCGATTCGTTTTCTTCTTCTGATTACTAATATGCAATTCGTTTTTTCAGATAACCCACGATTTGTCTTAGATCTAAAAGGGGATACTGAAACCCTAACTTCCTATTTGTGAAAAACAGTGGCAATGGCGGTCTGATATGTGGCGAACGATGATGAATGAAAGGGGAGAAGGAAAGGAATGAAGCCTGTATCTCCTTGACTCGATTGAGAACCTTTCGGGTGAGATCGTTCTTTTGTTTTCTGTCTTTTCCTCGTTTTCTTTCTCGATTTAGAATCTTGATTTCTGGAGAGAAAAAAATCTCTGAAGGGTTTTTTGGGTAGGAAAGTGATGAAGAAAGGGTTGATAGTTTTAGGGTTTTTGTCTGGCTTACTGATTATCTGTGTGAACGATGGCTATGATTATGGTTTTCTGTTTGGAACTGGTTGGCCCTGGTTTTTGTGATTTTCTGTTGGTTTGGAACAATGGCTTACTGGGATATCAATTGGTTTCTGGTTTTTGAGAACTTGGCTTTTTTCTGGTTCTTGGCTGTTTGTTTTGATTTGATTTTGAACAGATGTTGCCTTGGTTTTGGAACAGAATGGTTGCTTGGTTTTGGAACATAATGGTTGCTTGGTTATGATTTGATTTCTGGTTTTTGAGAAAAATCCTTATCTTGTTGTAGTTTCTGGTTTTTTGTAACTGAGAAGGCTGTGTATTTGAACTAAGGTTGGCTGCTATGTTTTGCTTCTGTTCTCTTTATCTCTTGGTGAAAACTCTCTTTGGAACTAGTAGTTTTTCCCTTTTTCTGATGCTGCCTGCTGCCTATTGCTTGTGTTGCTTACCTTGCCCCTTTTAGCCATAACCTACTGTTGCTTTTTCCATTGGCTTTATTGTCTTGGCATTTTGGTTTTTTGTCTGCTCTGCTCCTGCTACTCTCTGCTATGTTGATAACCATAGTGTTTTTTTTGGGTTAAAAACCTTTACTTTACTTGCTGCCTGTGCTGATAACCATGATGCCTTTGGGTTTACTTAGTGCTTGTGCTGCCTAATATTGTAACTATGAGGAAAAACTGAGTTATAGCCTCATTTGTGAACCAAATTACTTTGTGATTTGCAAATGAAGCTCTTTTTAGCCAATGATTAATCTTGAACTTAGATTATGAGGCTTGGTATGATTTAAAACTCTTTAAACCTGATTCTTGCCAGAAATCCCTAATGATGAGATTGTTACACTTAAACTCTCTGTTAAAAATCCTTGTTTATGTAATAATTGTTTAGTACTAACACTTTTTGCTTTGATTTCATGTGTTGTTGGATGAGTTTGAAGGGACCAAATAGACGCCTTGAAGCAAGTATTGAAACCGTGACCATTTGGAAGCTTGAAGGAAGACAAAGATTCATTCAAAACCTAGGGACAAGCCTTAGAAAAACTTGTAGCATTACATATAAGATGTGCACATTTTGTAATATTTTTGTAACTTGAATTTTGTAATAAAATTGTAATAAAGCAAATTGTACTTTCAACTTTTGGAGCTTATAATTCCATGGCATTGTAAACTTTGTAGAAATTGGGATAAATGAAAATATGCATATTGGACTCAAAAGAATGATGGAATTAATCTTAACTTGAATCCTCTTTGCTTGAAATGAGTGAAATGAGTAATTTACCCATTATGAACCGAATAAACTCCTTACAAATATATTTTTCTTCTAATGAATTTGAATTCAAAATAACAAGTAATTTCCCTCTAATGAACTTGAATTCCAAAAACAAAATGATTCCTTTTGAATTCCAAATTATACTCAATGACAGCTTGAATCAAAAATATTGAATCAATAATAAACCAATAATTCTCTTAGAAACCCAACACAATCCTTTTCATGAAAGTCCCCCCCCATAGAATCTCTTCTGAAACTTATGATAAAACAAGTACTTAATTGAGATATCTTGAGGCTTAAGAAGCCTTGGTAACTGATTAAACAAAAAAATACGAAAGCCATCTTGGATTGACTGAAAATACAACCAAATCCCACAATCTGATGGAAACTGGGAAGGTATGAGTAATTTGATCTCATCACAGTGAATGAATATCTATGATGAAAATAAGCCATTGAAGTAAAATGAAGAGGGAAAATTTTGGTGTGCGACACCTCACATCCATCGTACTCGATCGGAACTGTTTAGTTCATATGTGTGTTGTGTGTTATCATAATAATGCTATCTTCTAATTAATGATCAAGAAAGGAGAGGGAAGAAAGGGTTTTTAGTTTTAGTATGTTGAGTTCGCCATGGATTCGAAACCTTGTGCCTACATATTCACTCGTGCAATGGGAAAGTCAGAACTGCGTAGTTCTTCTAAGAAATGCTTGTTTGTTGATTGATTTTAGATGAAGAGACAAGTCATAATTTTTAAAGGAGAAGACTCGTCTAAATGCCCACAAGGTGTGATAAAGAATAAAGGACTAAGTACCAACATGAGGGAGGGTTTGAGAACGCCTCTAGTACTCAAGTGAAGAAGTCGAAAATCATGGGGATAGAGGAAGAACATCTCAATTATAAATGAATCATGTCTAATATTAAAAAAGGTTTTAAAAGTAAAAAGGGTGCTCGGATGCACAAAAATCTTGAATGAGTTAAGATTGATTGAGTGGGTGAAAAGTACTGAAACATTAGGCTATCATCTAATGATTCAAATACTAGAAATTAAACGAGCGAGTTCATCCAATCGTCTATCATCCCAAAAAAAAACTTTATTGTGAAATTAGTGAAGTGAAACAGAGTTCAGGTTATTAAGAGTCTTTAAACAATTGGTCTAGCGTCCAACGATTTAACGACTCAGAGTTCATTTGGCACAAGTTTTAAACAATTGACCTAGCGACCAACGATTTAAATACTCGGAGTTTATTATGAAAAATATTTTTGGAAAGTCACTCGATGTTGGATCGAGGTTTGTAACTTTGATTATGAAAGTCTTTTGATGTTGGTTTATGGATAGAATTTGATCGGGTCATGATTAACCAAGGGTCGTACTTGATTAACCTCGTGAGAGCAGGTGCTCCTACTCCCAGCCATGAAACCCTTTTGCATGGAAAACTTGGTATATAGACCAAGATAAGTGATTCGGGTTATGATTAACCAAGGTAGAAACTTGATTAATCTTATGAGAATGGCCATGCCCAAACTCAACTATGAAACCCTTTTTGAAAGGCTTGGTATGTGGACCAAGAGGATATGAGAATCCAATTGAAGAAGTAAGGAGGTAAGAAATCAAGCGAGCCCATACAAGGTGGCTATATGTATGTTCCTAGAAAGTGGGACTAGCGTGGCACTAGTATTCTAAACGACTGATTGGAACAATCGGTTGGATAGTTGTCGCTGTAGAAAAGTCCATGACCAAACTATGAATGTGTGGGAGTGTGCACTGTGTATGTATACCTGCTCATTGATGAGGAGCCCAAGAGGAGGCTATGTGTTTTGATATGATATAGGCGTAATTAAGCAATAATTAAAACTTTCAAAGAAATAAAATTCTAAGCTATTTGTAACACGGTGAACTGACTTTGTAGGATTTTTGTATCCAAATGTGCGGATAGCAAGAGTCGCCACCGACTTTTATTTTTATCCAATTAAGGGAAGGTAAAAGTAACAGAAAAAGACCTTCGTTAGATTCTGAGTTCGGAGAATGGTTATGAAAAGGGAAGGTATTAGCACCCTTTCCATCCGTAGTTATCTACGGCTCTTAGTTGCTCTAGATCACTTTTAAAATTGCTTTTGTGTTTGACAAAAATGTTTTGAAAAAGGCATTTCGCTTTGACTTTGTAATGACTCATGTAGGAGTGTATACAAAGTGTTCGGAAATGTTTCGTTTTTGAAAAGAAAGTTTGAACTTTGAAAAAAAGTGTGTGGTGTGAAAAGCATTTGGTTTAGAGCAAGCAACTAAAAGACTTATTTACCCACTCGAATTGGTCGTTTCGACTTCTACGTTCCTTTAGAATAGCGCTAGCCATACCATTAGTTAGTAGGTAGCTCCATTCGTTGGATGTAAGCGGACATTCGAAGGGACATCGGATGGTCATAGAAGGCAACTTGTAGGAAGTATCCTAGCACATTCGAAGGGACTATCATCATTTTTCGTAGGCAACAATCGAGGGTCAAGATCATGTATTCGGAGGCGACATCGTGGGTCTTATGATCTTTGTATCGAAGGGACTATGATGATTTGTTTGGAGGCAACGGTGCTAGAATACCTCTACGTTCGAGGGACTTGACCATTTTGAATTCGAAAGGCATCGAGAGAGAATTACCCTAAGGGGTGCGTGTGTGATAGAAGTGTGTTGAATTCAGAATATGTTATCTTGAAGATTAGTGTGAGCTATGTCCAATTATTATCTTGCCATACACGCCTAATTACTAGCAATTTATAGGGTGCGGAAATTAAAATGCGGAATGTAAAGTGCGGAAAGATAAATGTCCTACGCTATTACAAGGCTTTGGGGCAGCTACACAATTTAAAAATGCGGAAAATAAAATCCTAAATTAAACTATTACATCCCAAGAACAGTTACATTATTGGAAAAAATAAAACGATAAAAGAGAACGTCTGAATCGGAGCAACCTGTGAAAGAATAAGAAAATCGGAAAATATGATAAAATCGAAATAAGAGAAAATGTTAGAAAAAATGCAATTTTTTATATGAGGAAATTAATATATGCTGGAAATAAGATAAATATGCTAAAATAAATTTTGGGATTTTTTAGATGCAATTTAATAATTAAAAACTAATTAACAATGATTTAAATGCAAAATTATAAATAAAAATAAATATGCATGCAAAAATATATTTTTTAATTTATTAAATTAAATAAAGATTTTTATGAAATAAATGCAAAAAGAAAATATTTTTTAGTAATTTTTTAATGCAGAATAAAAATTATGAAAAGAAATTAAAACAATGCAAAAATATTAGAAAATATAATAAAATATGAAAATATGAAGAAGTTGAGAAAAAGAAGCAAAACTGGTGCCCATAGGGATCGAACCCATGACCAGGGAGAGTATCCATGAACAATCCACGCCTTAACCAACTGAGCCATGTCTGCTTCACTGTTTGAGATCCGGAGTGAGTGGGTTAAACACGCGTCGCTCTCCCACTGCCTCGTCTCCGCGCCAAACTTCATCTTCCTCGATTTGAATTTTTGAGACTTTAGCGTCGGCTTTTGCTCGACGCTACAGCCCTGGCTAAAACGAAAATCAAGCACACATAATATAAATTAATTCTAAAGCCATGGTTCGATTCAGGGCATCATTCCGGATGCGTTGGTACTAGTCTCGTGGTCCAATTTTTCTGTTTTAGCAAAGCCCTAATTCGAGGTTACAAACCCTAACTATGGCATATCGAGCTCCAGGCTATGGAAATGCAATCAAACAACCCAGAATGCTTGCAAACTTATCACTGATCATAAAAACAACAACAAATCGCGTTAATAATGCATGAATGTTAGAAATCGAATTTGGAAAAAGTTTGACAAACCGAATTCTGATTTGCTCGATTCTTGATGTTTTTGAATGATATAAGAGTCTGGATCGACTCTAAAGACCTCAAGGAATGCAATGGAATCCTCAAAATCGGCTGTGGATGGCTGGAACTAGGATTGCTAGTAGCTTCAAGCACACGGTTTTTTCAGTTTGAGAATAGGGTTTCCAAGGCCAATTTTTTCGTCCCTTGCAATTGAGATGCATCAAGTATATATGCTGGATGGATTTGGGATTGAATTTGGAAAGAATTAATCAATATTCAATGGAAATCAAATTTGATATTCTCATGAAATCAAATTTTCAAACTTTGTCCAATTTCAATCCAATCTTGCCAAATTTGATCTAATTTCGAAATTGCTGGCATTTATGGGTTGATTGGATCACAAGAAAGCAATAAAAATCAATCTTCCATTTAATTTTGATTTTATAATTTATTTTAAGATTTAATTTGCATTTAAATGAATAAATTACAAATTAAATAGAAAAATAAACCAAAAATTCGTGGCATTGGGCTTGGACATTCCTAATTGCATGAGGAACAAGTTAGGATGAAGAAAAAGTAGGCCCATTTGCAAAAGATTTGATTTTTTGAAGTATCTCTCTTTGTGCATTCCTTCAAAATTGCCCAACTTGTGGATGGTGTAACTTGCTCAATTTTCCACATTTTTGAATGTTCTTGGACTTTTTGGAAATCTCTAAGAGTCCTCTAACCAATGTCTTTGGTCTCATGTCAATTGGAGTTACCATGCTCAATATATCTTCAAATCAAAAAGTTGACTTTTTGTTGACTTTGAAAATGACCTGTAATGTTTTGAGCTATACCTCTCAAATGAAGCATTTTTTGGACATTCTTGTGAGACATGAAGTTGTAGAGAATTGAATTTCCTTCAAAATGAGCTTTGGTGGGAAAATTTCGAGAAAGTATGAGAAAGTTATGATCACCAAAGTTCGTTGACTTTTCACCTAGAAACCCTAATTTAGAAAGTTTGACTTTTGAGCAAATCTTGAGTTTTCTTGATGAATCATGATCAACCCTTGATCAAATGATGAATGTAACTTCAAAATGAGGATGTTGACCAAAAATTATGAAGTTTGAGTATGTTGACCACGTTGACTTTTGTCCAAGATACACGATTTTCAACCATCTGAGCAATTGCCTGAGGAAACTTGACTTGTGAAGCTTGAAACTTGACATGGAGAATCTTTGAAGCATATGAGGAGGCATGAAGACCATTGGAGATGTTGGAAATTCATCTTGACTTGAGAGATACCAAACCCTAGTTTGGGTTGATTGTCTAGGAGAGAGTTTGTCTGATCAACTCTTGAGAAATCCTTGACCATAGATGTATGAAATCTCTTGAATATATGGAGGGCAAATTTTGGGGTATGACACTATTACAAATCATATGGGGATGGGGATACAAGTTTATGAATGGGAATGTATCAAATCGAAAAGTGCGATAAAGACTAAATAAGCAAGCAATACAACCAAATCAAATTAATACAAATAACTAAAAATAATTCCATCGCGTGGTGCGAGAAAATGCTTCAAGTAGTCTTCAAGACGTCGGAAAAAGCTTCACGTATCATATGAATATCAGAAAAAAGATCTCTGCATCAGTTGGTTAGAACCAAGCAATAAAACAAATGAAATATGGAAGTGGATGCTTAATTAATTAACTTAAAAGTTGATTAAGTTAATTAATTTAGTTAGGAAAAACTAATTATTCGAAACTAATTAATTTTTAGTAACCAAATTAAATAACTAAATCGACTTTCAATTAATTAATTAAAAGTAATAAAGTAGCATGAAGTGAAGGTGAGAGCTTAATCGATTAATCAAGAGTTGATTAACTTAATTAATCGAATTAAAAAAAATGAATTAGTAAACTGATTCATTTTTAATAACAAAATTAAATAATTAAATCAAAACTAACTTAATCTATTAAGCTTGGATAAAAGATGGGAAGCGGAAGCATTGTCTTAAAGAACCTTGCACAAACTAGCAAGCAAGTTAGAAATTACAAGGTAAAATCAGAATGATGAAGCTTGCATGATCGAAACACGGACAAACGAAGAACCAAACAATCAAGTTAGTATCCACTAGACAATTTAATCAATTGAAATTTGCATAACGAAAACAAAAATCAAGAATTATTGTCCCACTCAAGCTCAAGATATGACAAATTGATTTCAAAGCGAGATACATCCTATTACACTAAATCCGGGTAGCCAAGGCAATGATAGAGTGATGCTTAAAGAAATTCATTTCAACCATGCTCAATGACTCAAAGAAATAACAAGCAAACACCATAACCAAATTGACCTTCCATTTTTCACAATCGAATTACCTTCAAACCATTTCAATACCTCCTTCAAATGAGCTTAAACAAGCATGACAGCAGCAAAAATTCAACGTGATTTAACACAAACAAACCAGATTTTTTCAATTTCCAAACTTAACACACAACAACTTGCAATTTTACTCAAAAACGAAATCAGAACAAAAACATAACTTGCAATTTTACTCCGAACGAAATCAGAACAAAAATAAACCAGAATTTAACTGTGGTTGTTTTACAACGAAGGTGAAGGGAGAAAAAAGAATAGGGTCGGAAATGGAAGAGCGAAGGAGGTTGAGGAATGAAGGTGTTTTGCGGAGAGAGTGGCGAGAGGGTTGAATGAAGACAGAGGGAGTGAAGTATGGAATGGTTCTGGTAAGTTGAAGATGGAGGGTATGATTCTTCTGGATGGTGACGAGAGTGTGGGAGTTTATGGATGATGGTGGTGGTGATAGAAGAAGAGAGACGCGAGGGAGACGAAATGGAGTATGTTATGGAGGGTGGAGATTCTGATGGAAGATGTATGAATATGGTGAGGGCGAAGGTGAGCGACAGAGGGATATGGTTGTGAGGTTGAAGTGAAGGTATCGCGTTGACGAAGATGAAGATAGTGTATCGCTTTTTATATATTTTTTGGATTCAGATCTATATCATCTGCCTCCTTCCATTTTTTTTTTTGAATCGTAGCCAAGTTATAATTAATATATATATATATATATATATATATATATATATATATATATATATATATATATATATATATATATATAGATCAATTACACTCGAAGAGTTACACCATAAGTTATACTCGCTCAAAAATATCATTTCAGATTAATATTTTTTAAAATCAACCGTTGGATTGAAACATACCATCATATATATCATACATATAAAGCTTGAGATTAATCTATAATGATTTACTATACGATCAAGATATCCAAAGATTAACGTCAAAATGGACTTTCATATAACGTTAATTTTGATGTAGTTCAATGGCATAGTAAATCATTATAGATTAATCTCAAACTTTATAGGTATGATCTATATGATGATATGTTTCAACCCAACTTGATTTTAAAAATATTAATCCAAAGTAACGCTGTACTCTTAAATTTATATATATATATATATATATATATATATATATATATATATATATATATATATATATATATATATATACCCAAAATCAGGTTAAAATAATTATGATAATACCCAAAATGACCCTAATGATAAATTGGGCTATAAGTCTCCATCCAATAAATACATGCTATCTAAAACTATTTTTATTTTTATTTTTGGAGATAAAAAATGGACACTTAAAATTGTCAAAAACGATATAAATCGAACACTAAAATTAACCAAAAAAAGAGAAACGAATATATTAAAATAAACTACGGGTCTCAAAGATTGAAGAAAAATTATAGAAAGATCTAAATTGAAATAAAATGATAATAAAGAATATACGGCTGTAAAACACTTACGGTTAAGAACGAGACTTCAAAATGTACCGAAAGATTAGAGAGAGCACATTTTCATCATCTACGCGAAACATAGATTCATAAAGCAGTGAGTAAAAAGCAAAAACTTGAAATATTTTCCTGCTAATTTTTCGCACAGTGTCGAATCGCTTTTAACGGTCTGTCTATAAAATAGAAATATCAATATCATTGACATATAAACAACTTAAAACGATGCAAGAAGCAGGTAAGGAGATAAAAATAAATGAAGTAAAATAACAGGTATTTTACAACTACAAAACATTGTAAATTTTGGTTTAAATTGACTTTTGGTCAACTTAAATACGACGAAATGATGCAAATGCGATGTGTAAATGATCGTTTAATGTCAATGGCCTAATGGAAGCATATGCAGGTGAATGTGAAGCCTAAGCTAGATAAAATCGAGATAGGAGGGCAAATTTTGGGGTGCAACAATTTTGAATAGACTTAAGGCTGAAGAAAGGAAGTTCTCTTAGGGAGCCAAACTTCGCTTAGCGAACTATTGGTGGTTTCAAGTGGACAAGTTTATTTGAAAACTTAGCTCTGAATCAAGGACTTCGCTTAGCAAATTATAGTTCGCTTAGCAAACTCAGACGGCCAAAACTGCTATAAATAAAGCAGAACTCAACACAGTTAGGACATTTCATTTTTTATCAATTGTAATACACTCTGTAATATCAGTAGAATAGTTGTGAAGGAGGTTGGAAGGAGAAGAAGGTGGATTCACATCAAGAGTCGGGAAATCTTCGTTGATGTCATTTCACCTCAATTCTTCCATTTTGCTTCAAGCTACCATGAGTAGCTAAATCCCTCTCTTGTTGGAATTGGTCATAGTTCACCAAAACAGTATGTATTTACTTTAAACATGGTGTTGTATACAATTTATGTTTGAATCATTATCGTTGTTATCTTTGTGTTACCGTTTATTTTATGGATTGAATTGATATTGGCAAATACGGTTCTAATCTCGATCGAAGATAACAACTATTAAATTCTAACTACTAGACATAGAGTTAGGTTTAATATTCATTAAGTATTGAATCGTAATACTATCATATTGTTTAATAGGCTGAGAAATCATCGATTAAACCATAAGGTAGAAATTGCATCTAAGTTTAGACATGAACTTTATTTGTGTGCAATACGTGATGATAATGAAACATTCTTAAAATTGTGTATAACTGAATTCTTATATGCATATTGAACTAGTGGATGAAAATAAATTCCCAACAAGTCTATCTCTCTGAACTTTACCTTTCGTTATTTACGTATTTTACTTTTCGTCACTTATAAACCAACCAATCTTGAAACTTATGCTTAGAAAAATAGAAATTATTGAATAGTTTTGATATTGCTCTATTGTCATTCATACCACTTTATTCACTTCAGTAATTGTGTGTCTTTTAAATAGTTTTTAAGATGTAGGTGTCTTATGATCAATCCATGACTAATTTCTTGAGAATTTGTCCTCTTCAACCAATTTGGGAAAGGCAGGAGTGGAAGACCAATTTCACATAAATCAACAAAAGTGCAATGGTAGGGATTTAAATTTGAAAGAATTGACCAAACCAAGGTATGTTTTTATTTTTTTCGTAGCATTTATTATGAGTATGACATGAGTAATTTGCATAAAACCAGTTCATTCAATCCTTTGCCATAACATGTTTTCCTTATGAATCACTTAGTTCCTAAACAAGAAAAGTGAGGTAACCTTCCATTGTTCACCATATGCTTAGGAGACTGACAAATTTATATTTTAACTCGTTTGATTCATGTTTAATATTGCAATCATGTTGATTATAGTAAAGAAATAGAATGGATCAAGACATTTATTTGATAATTGAGCATAACTAGCAAGCCAAATTGTAACCTCATATGTCCCTGTGAGTAGTGATCATTTGAAAACCACTTTTGAGCCATATGAAATAAATCCTTCATATATTAACTAAACAAATGCATTAAGTAGATCACTTAGTAAATATTGCTCTATTGCTTTACAAATCATAAAAGTTCATATATGATAGATCCTATTTTTCTTGAATTGAACCTTGAAACCATTGATATTTTGTACAAAATCTTGAAGAGCGTTCATAGAGAAGTAGAGTTTTGTTCAAGTTGGGGAGGAAAAGAAAGAGGTTTGGTTCAAAAGAAACAAATGAAAAGTGGTAAGAATAAAAAGGAAATGAATGAAAAATAAATATGAAAAGAATGAACAAATGAATATCAAAGAAGAATGAATCAAAAGAAAAAACCAAAGAAATTTTTTGTAGAGTAACATGAATTCAAGATGTAAGTCTTATGTATGCTCTTCTAAAGAAGAAAAATCAAAAACCACTTTGTTTACATTAGCCATAAGAAATAACACTTCTTTGGTACCTTGGCCACATTACAACCATGAACAGACCTTAGTGATCTTTGTCTTTACATATCAACATGTTTTGTTTAGATGAATGCATGAATTAATCAAGATGTTAGCAAGTTTGTCATGTGATAGATCAAAATACCTCATCATTTTCACTTATGCAAAAAAAAGTGTGATAGGTGTGATTCATAACTAACATGTTTATTGCTTTGGATTACTTGACATGAATTTTATGAAGAAGAATCTTATCATAAACTTGTCTAAATGCTAGGAAGGTACTAAGCATGGAAATCTTGTTTATGCAATTCAATATAGTAACCTTGAACTTGGTTACTTCTTTGAAAAAATTTGGTTGATTATGTGAATGATGGTATAGAAACTCTGCTCTTGCATCGCTTTGATTGAGGACAAACAAAGATTCAAGTTGGAGAGAGTTTGATGAATTCTTGATTCATAGTAAATTATCACATTAAAACATGGCATTTATCTTACTTAAATGACAAAGTTCTTACATAAAACCCCAATTATTAAATAGATATGGTTTGTACATGTTTACTTTGGCTTTGGGTGTCTTTTGTGCAGGTTGTTGGTTCTATTGATTGGCAGCAATTTTGGTAAAACATTATGCTCATAAATAACTTGAAGTTTACTGAAGTAGAAGATGTCACAACAGATGTCCTGACATGTGAAACTGACAGAAGTGGAGAACTTTTAGGAAGTCAGTTTGTTTGTTATTCGTATGCTTCGACTAAGGAAGCTTGAGAAATGCCTTTAGCAAGTTACTTGGAGATTTAATGTTCCGCTTTCATGGAGAAAAGACAGGAGGCGCTGAAGACTTGTGAGTAAAGAAAACCTAGTTGTTGTTACTCTATTTAAAGGCCGCAAACCCTGTTTTGTAGTTTGGTCATTCTAGTTTTAGAGAGTTTAGTTTTTAATTATTGGTTGTTCATTGTTTTGGTTGTTAATTGTCTATTATGAGCCTCTCGAGTATTTCTACTTAAGAATGACGACTTTTGAGTTGTAAGTTTTCAATCACCATAAGTTTTGAAGCAAGTGTGATTGTGTGTCTTTGAAGAGTGTCTTCAGTTTTAGTTGTTTTTAGTATCACAGGTTGTGGTACTGAGGGAGTGAGTGAAGGTTCTCATATCTAAGTGTGGTATCTTAGGTAGAAGGGTCATTGGGTAGTTTGATTAAGTGAGGAGGTGTAAATAGGGAAGGTTTAGCTCCGAATTAATACTACTAATAGTGAACTTCATCCTTGGCTTGGAAGCCCCCAAACGTAGGTTAGTTAGAACCGAACTGGGTTAACAACTCTCTGTGTTTTTATTGCTTTTTGCACTGTTATATTTTGTTCTATTTAATTGTGTTCAAAGAAGATATAAGTGTCGTGACATTACCTTCGATATCTCATATCTAATACCAGAATTTCACAGGTTTTGACCATTGAAGAAAACCCAGAAAATAGACACTTCGCTAAGCGAAAGTTGCAAAATCCAGAAGGAAAACTTATTCGCTTAACGAATAATATTTAGCTTAGCGAATAATGGTTTGCTTAGCGAAATCAAGACATAAAGGAAATCATCCAGTTTCGCCAGCAGCGAACAGCAGCGCAAGAAGTTCGTTTAGCGAGCTAAAGTTCGCTTAGCGAACTATGGCGGTTTCAGGAAGATATTTTGAAAAGACTTAAGGCTGAAGAAAATAAGTTTTCTTAGCGAGTCAAACTTCGCTTTGAACTATTGGCGGTTTTAAGTGGACAAGTTAATTTGAAAACTTAGCTCATAAGCAAGGACTCCACTTAGCAAAGTATAGTCCGCTTAGCGAATTCAGGTGGCCAGAACTGCTACAAATAAAGCAGAACTCAGCACAGTCAAGGTATTTTAGTTTTTATCAATTGTAATACACTCTGTAATATTAGTAGAATAGTTATGAAGGAGGTTGTAAGGAGAAGAAGGTGGATTCACATCAAGAGTCAGGAAATCGTCGTTGATGTCATTTCACCTCAATTCTTCCATTTTGCTTCAAGCTACCATGAGTAGCTAAATCCCTCTCTTGTTGGGATTGGTCGTAGTTCACCAAAACACTATGTATTTACTTTAATCATGGCGTTATATACAACTTATGTTTGAATCATTATCGTTGTTATCTTTGTTTTACCATTTATTTCATGGATTGAATTGATATTGACAAATACAATTCTAATCGCGACCTAAGATAACAACTATTAAATTATAACTGCTAGACATAGAGTTAGGTTTAATATTCATTAAGTATTGAATCGTTATACTATTGTATTGTTTAATAGACTGAGAAATCATCGATTAAACCATAAGGTAGAAATCGCATCGAAGTTTAGACATGAACTTTGCTTGTGTGCAATACGTGACGATAATGAAACATTCTTAAAATTGTGTTTAACTGATTTCTTATATGCATCTTGAATCGGTAGATGAAAATCAATTCGCAACAAGTTTGTCTCTCTGAACTTTACCTTTTGTTATTTACGTATTTTACTTTTCGTCACTTATAAACCAACCAATCTTAAAATTAATGCTTAAAAAAATTAAAATCATTAAACGATTTTGATATCGCTCCAATCCCTACCGATACGATAAAAATAATGCTTCATTTGATTTTATACAACATCAATATGCTCATGTGCTATATTGCTTTTAAACCGTAACTATAAACATATATGTTTCACATAGTAGCGACATAAACATATAACAAACAAATTATCAATATTTAAAAGGGTTAATAGCCTTCTACCCCCTGCCATATGAGCGTGTTTTGATTTTTTTCCCCTTAAAAAATTTTTTAGTCGTCCGACCTTAACAAATAAAGATTCCAGCTCCAAAGACCCTGATGCATTTTTTTAGAAAAGATTCTATTATTTTGCCTATGTGGCAATCCACATGGCTTTTCTCTTTATTTTTGAATTATTTTTTAAATTCAAGTGACATTTTTATTAATTCTCATTTATTTAATTTTTTTAAACATTATTTTTTTTTAACTTTTTTATAATAATTTTTCTACGTTTTATTAAATTATTTTTATTATTTATTACTTAATTCTTTTTTACGTTTTTTTAATTTTTTTAATTTTTTACACTGAATTATTTTTATTTTATGAAATTATTTTTATTTAATTAATACTTCTTAGAATTATTTATATAATAATAATAATAATAATAATAAAAATAATAATAATAATAATAATAGAAAATTATTTATTATTTGGAACTATTTACTAAAATCTCAATCAGTTTAATTCAATTTTAAATTTAATCGTTAATAATTTAAAATTTAAAAATAAATAATTTTATTATTGTTTTAAAGAGTTAAGATCTGAATTGAATTCTATATATACAGATGTTTTGATGACGATAGTTTATATCATTAACTTTTTCAAATTAAATTTATTAAATAATTAAATTTAAATTCATATCCAAAAAAAAATTAGAGAGAAGACTTGTTTTAAAAACAACTTGACAATAAGAAATAATATGTTTTAATTCTTTTAAAGTTAAACTGAAAACAACTCACTATAAATATAATTTCTACTGTAATAGTTATGAGTATAAAAATTTAATTAATTTATTATTATTTGGATCAATTTTATGTCACTTATATATAAAAGTATAATATATTTATTTTAACTTGAAAATTAAAAACAATGATTAATTTTATAATCAAATTCTAATTATACTTGACATTTTGATTATACTTGATATTTTGAAATATATTGTGATCATGATTTTGAATTGTCTTTAAAATTGGATTAAATATAATCTGTGTTAATTTTTAAATTTAAAGATACTAATTTTAATTTCATAAAATTATGTTTTTTAAAAAATAGTGTTATAATATATCATTATGTTTGTAACTTGTTTCGTTAGTGGTATCCAATACCAAAGATTGAAATTTGTACAAAATAGAAGAAAAGTATTTGATTTTAAATATCAAAACAAACAATTATATCAGTGTGTATTTTAATTATTCTCTAATTTCTATCAAATAAAAGTATATATTTATAAGTTCTATTCTATTTAAAGTTAATTTTATTTTGGGATATGTTTTAAGAAGGAAGTTATGATGTCTAAAGATTTTAAGATCAAAATAATTTATTTTAAATATAAAATATTATTTTATTTTGGGTAATAACGTTTTTAATATTTATTGTCTAATTTTAAAGTGTTAACTAAATATAATTTATAATCTATCCATAAAAATTCTGAAATGTTACAAAATTTAATACAATTACTTTTAAATATAGTTATTCTTATATAAATAATTCTAAGAAATATTAATTAAATAAAAATAATTTTATAAAATAAAATAATTACAAAAATTCTTTTAAAAAAAATAAAAATAATTCAGCGTAAAAAATTAATAAAAACATAAAAAATTAAATAATAAATAATAAAAATAATTTAATAAAACGTAAAAGAATTATTATAAAAAAGTAAAAAGAAAATGTTTAAAAAAGTTAAATAAATGAGAATTAATAAAAATGCCACTTAGATTTGAAAAATAAAAAGAAAATAAAAAGAAAAGCCATGTGGATTGCCACATAGATAAAATAATATAATTTTTTCTTTAAAAAGATGTACCAGAGTCTTTAGAGATGAAATCTTTATTTGTTAAGGTCTAGCGGCTAAATTTTTCTTAAGAAAGAAAAATCAAAACACGCTCGTATGACAGGGATAAAAGGCTATTAACCCTATTTAGAATATACAACCATTTAAATCATGGAAATATTACGAGTAGTAAGTGGATCATGAAACATGAATGATCACATGTTGATGTTGAGGGGATTTGCAAAAATGACATACTTGGCCCACCTATGCACGGCAATGAATTTCACTTTTCTTTCTCCTTTTTATTTTTAATCTTCTTTCCTTTTCTCCTCTGGTTTTGTTTCCAACTAATTGTTGCGGAGCCAATATGAGTTTTGAAGCACATGGAACATTGTAATATGTTAATTAATGGGACGTTGAATTTTGTTAATGGCCCCTGCTTCTGGGAAAGCTCAGTCGCACTTTCACCTTAAATTATGATAGCACATTAATATGTCAATGACACGTTTGAGACTTAAAGTTAAGTCAATGACTCGAAATGTCGGTATATATTGGTATTTTTTATTTCTTATTTAAAGTTTAGCGAGTAAGTTTGTTTAATACGAAACTCTTAAAAAATTTATTAGTGAATCTTTAATACTTTAAGATAAACACAAATTATATAAAATTTGAGATTAATTTATAATAATTTACGATGTTATTGAACTACATCAAAATTAATGTTATATGAAATACTATTTTAACGTTAATTTTTGGATATCTTGATCGTATAGTAAATCATTATAGTTTAATCTCAAACTTTATAGGTATGATTTATATGATGATATGTTTGAATCTAACGGTTGATTTTAAAAAATATTAATTCGAAGTGACGTTTTTGAGCGAGTGTTACTCATGGTGTAACTCTTCGGGTGTAATTTGATTTCTATATATATATATATATATATATATATATATATATATATATATATATATATATATATATATATATATATATATATATATATATATATATATATATATATATATATATATAGATCAACTTACTCCAATAATAAGTTATTTTAACTTACTCCATCTTTATCTTTAAATTAGATCTAATCTAATGGTTAATGCTTATTGCAATTTTTAACCATTAGTTTAAATCTAATTTAAAGGTAGTAAATAAATTAGAAAAATTTCCTCTTTGAGTAAGTTGATCCCCACTTTTATATATATATATATATATATATATATATATATATATATATATATATATATATATATATATATATATATATATATATATATATATATATATATATATATATATATATATTTATTGGGGATCAACTTACTCCATTATCTTTATCTTTAAATTAGATCTAATTTAATGGTTAATGCTTATTGCAATTTTTAACAATTAGTTTAAATCTAATTTAAAGGTAGTAGAGTAAATTAGAAAAATTTACTCTTTGAGTAAGTTGATCCCACTTATATATATATATATATATATATATATATATATATATATATATATATATATATATATATATATATATATATATATATATATATATATATATATATATATATATATATATATATATATATATATATATATATATATATATATATATATATATATATATATATATATATAGGTTAGTACAATTCTCAAGTTAGTTACAAAGTCCAATATGAGTATCGTGAAAAATGGAGATCAAATAGCGTACCTTGAATCTCATATGCGCAGACTATATATGTTGAATCATCTTGATTGGGTCATGTATAATTGGACCCTCGTATTGAGCCTTTAGCCGACTGAAAACATCATCTAAGCATTTCTAGGAAGTTTCCATGATTCCTAGATTCTATTGACCCATCATGACCACGAAAAGCGAATCCTAGATACATAGAGGATGCCTCTTGATGGATACTCTGATCTATTTACCAACCATGCAATGAGAATACTACTTCACACAGATCTTCATTCTTTAATCCCGAAGCTCGTCTTTTTTGGCCAAAACATTGTATCCTTTTTCACTAATATGATAAGGGTTGAGTTCCACAAAGTTGTTTTCATGTCGATTTAATTCACTCTATTGCTAGCAACCAAAGTTTTTATCCAATGTTTCTCCCCTCTAATATGGCAATTACTTC
The DNA here is from genome assembly GCA_021764765.1 of Vicia sativa. Taxonomy (NCBI): domain Eukaryota; kingdom Viridiplantae; phylum Streptophyta; class Magnoliopsida; order Fabales; family Fabaceae; genus Vicia; species Vicia sativa. The sequence goes on along the minus strand of CM038797.1, from coordinate 59,452,540 downwards.
ACTCTATTGTTAGCAACCAAAGCTTTTTCCAATCAAATTCATAAAGTTTCTCCTCTCTAATATGACAAATACTCTAGCTCTGAAAAATGAAATCTCAATAAAGATAACTTGTTTGTCGACACAGTTACAAAACCCACTCGATGGACTATCCAGGGTTGCGATTGTGTGACTTTTTGGTGAAAAATGTATGGTAACTTTGGTGCATTTTTGGATGTTTTAGATAAACATTAAATTAAATAATCATAATAAATAATATGAGAGAAGAATTTTGGAGAGAGATAGAGAAAAAGACACCATATCTTTCCCTCATTATAGGTACCCAAGCCTAATCCGGACTATCTATATCCATACAAATGGGATGCATGCTCTATACAATTGCAATTTGCAAATCATTTTATTTTATTTTACTGTGTATCCTAGGTGTGTCAATCAGTGCAGTAATGAGATCGATTTGCACAATTTGAGAAGGATCGTCGTGAGAGCAGATTATAGTACTCACTCATGAACAATTACAGCTTAAAAAAGGTTAAAGAAAATATGTAACAAAGTTTCTTAATGTACATCAAAAGCACAGAATGATAAAATGGCATTAGCATTTCAGCTATTGAAGAAAAATGAGTAACTTCATATGATTGAAAAACAACAATATCTAAAAACCAACACTTAAGAACTACTAGATAATCGATAACAAACTATAGTCCTAAAATAGGTCCTTAATGAAAAAGTAATAAATAACCACCCAACATAAAGTCTTTAACAGAATAATCATGTGAACATGACAACAATATTAACTGGTAATCTTATAGAAACTGATTGAATTTCGTGCAAAGAGATCTTTTGCAGCTTCCACCGCCTCCGAAACAGTGAGATCTCCGTCAATACACGAGTCACGCAGAACGGTGAAAACAACTTTACGAGCATTTTTCGCACCTGTCACAATAAAACTCATGATTTAACCAGTAATCTTCACAAATATATATGATCTTCAAAATTAGGAAACATAATAATTAATGTTAAACCAACCTAAGTAGAAGAGTTCAGGAAATGCATAAGCATCAGTACTAAACATCACCTGCCATACAAAGTTTTCTCTCTATAAGACATGAATGAGAATTTAAAATAAGGTAAAAAAAACATTACTTTTTGAATTTAACAAAAAGTGGCAGTCGCATAAAGATTTTTGCAATTTCAATGGACACAGGTGTCGCGTCAATTGTTCGTCATAGTGTGAATTAAAAACACAATTTGTTCTTTAATATAAAAAAGAGTGATAACATTATCAATATCTGCATCTTCCTATACCGTTTTTTTGCAATCGCTGGCAATTTTTTAAAACCCTGACTGTTACCTTATTTAATGGTGCTTGCTCTAAAAGATCTTTCACCGCAAAAACCATGCCATGTACACTAAGCTTTGGAATTGCCAACCCAAAATCAAGGTAAACCTGAATAAGAAAATTGTGTTACATGCAATTCAAATGTACTAATTCAATAAACTGAGTTGTTATGTGTTTGCCTGGGAGTAGAGAGAAGCTAGATATGATGCTTCCTTTGAGAATGGATATGATGTATGAAGAAGAACAATTCTGCACTTTGTAAATCTCTTGTCCTCAAGAACATTGTGGAGATAAAGAGGGTTGGACACTCTTAGATTCAAACCTCTATCTCCAAAACTGATTCATTTTAGAAAGAAAAGTTTATGGTAAATTCATCTAAAAATGTATAGATATCAATAAATTAACAGTATAGAACAATTTAAAACAATTCAATACCCTGTGTGTATCTGCATTGGTAAGTCATGTGATTGAGCAAATTCTAAACTTATCAAGAAGATGTAATCAACCAGGTTCTTGTTTGCTACTAAGACTGGCTTCCAAACTGAATTATGAAAATAATCAGAACACATATATATTATAAAACCAAATTTTAGAAAACAATTCGTTACCGCTATAGCGGCTACGAAAAAACAGTATCGGAAAGGTCCGGTATCGATACCATTATTGACCTTTTTATGATGAAAAAATATTATTTAATTCACACTGCAACAACTACAATCAGTTTCGCTCGTAATAATTGTACCGACAGAAAGTGCGAAAGCCTTGACTAAACCGGGACCGTTATTTAAAACCTTCTATATAATAAAACCAATTTTCATTTTCTACTAACCTGCTAACACTTGTTGTAGAGCCTCCTCAGCTTCCATTTTAGTTACATTTATATTGATATCTAAACCAGAATAGTATGCTGCTACGCTTTTCAAACCAACTATCTCACCAGCAACCGTAACATTCATCATGTTAAGGAATCCAACTAAACATTCAACATTAGATATTTTCAACAACGAAGAATTTATTTTGTGTTTGTGTACAGAAAAAGAGAGAAAGAAGCTTTCGAAGGATATGATTCCAACTTGGATAGAAATGCAGTAGTGAATGAGTCCAGTGTCCAAGAATATCCATCTGCCAAACCCTTCATCAAGCATTAAAGTATAAATATAAGATAATATAACTAGAATAGTTGTCTAGTTTTAACCGTCTAAAAAACGGTCGGTTACAGCAAAAATGGCTGCAACAAAATCGGAAGGTGACAATACTAATACCGTTATTCACCTTCGCGCTGTAATAACTACAATCAGTATCACAACATACATACATACGTACGTACATACATACATATACCGACTAAAACCGCAAAAGTTTTTATGCGACCACGACTGTTATTTAAAATTTTTTAAGTTAGTGTTTGCAATAAGGATCTTACTTGATTGAGGATTTTCTCAGCTAGGCGCTCAATTCTTACGAGTCTAGGAACATGAGGAACAAAAGTCTTATGCCATTCAGTATCAATAATTTTGTCCAAATCTATTCCATCATCGAAGATTACTGTAGAGATTCTTGCAGCTTTGAAGCATGTTGAGGTAATAGATTCTAATCCAGAAACTCTTCTGTGTTCTTCAACAGCTTCCAAAGTTGGATCGCATCCATATAATTCAGCTACATCTCTTAGATTTCTCTGACATCACATAATGGGCGATCAAGGTTAAGAGTTGGGTTGATTTTATAAACACATATTTAAATAAATGGTTAGTACCTTATATTTTATTTTTAAAATTTATTCAATAATTAATCTGGACCATATACATTTATTATTCAATAATTTTAAAATTAAACTTACTTATAAATCGTTAGATCGAGATTGTCTGCAGTCAAAAAAACCACGCATTCATGCATAACTGTCCATTTGATCATGATCGTATGGTTTTAATTTAAAGCTGATAATTTTGAAGAATCTAAATCAATTTATTTTAAAGCATAAGATCAAGATCTAATGGTCAATAATATTTTGATAGTGTGAATGCAAAAAATTTCAACTGCAGATGATTCTATTTCCTGAAAATGTAAAGGATGTTGATAGTTACCTTGAAGGATTGAGAGTGTTGTGTTGAACGAAGAGCATCATCACCATGAGCTAGAGAAAAAGCATGGATAAAAGCAAAATTGGAATCAAGTGCAACTAAGTTGTGAGCATGACCATCCACAATTTCCATCTCCTCTATAGTTTTTTTCAACTCGCTGAAATCCATTCTCTCTCTTTTTCTTTCTCTTACCTCTCCCTTTGCATGCAGGAGTATTTAAATTGAGTCAGAGGAACAGTCACACCTCATTTATGGTCTAAGCTTTGAAAAGTACTCAAAAGTCAATTCACTGTTCACAACTAGGATTGGCAATTAAATTCATTAAAACAAAATCAATTAAATTTATCTATCAAAAAATTCATTCAATTCATTCATCAAATGAAAAATAAGTTAATGAATTGATACAATCCATCCGTTAAAACAAAATCCATCAAATTTATCCATCAAAAAATTCATCCATCAAATAAAAATTAAGTTAATGGATTAATTCAATCAATCCACCATATTTTAATGATCCAATGAATTATTCTTTAAATTAAATAAATCTATTTCTTTTTAATTAAAAAAAAATTTCTATAATAATAAAATATCCTTTAAAAAAACTGATTTTTTTATTAAAAAAAATTGATTTTTTTTAATAAAACTTAAAAACTATTTTTTTGAAAAAAAAGCAGATTTTCTTTACAAAAATGAAACTATTTTTTTATAATTGTTTTTTCTTTTAATTTTTTTTTAAGAAAAAACTAAAAGTTTATTTTTTTTTTCCGAAAAAGAAATCGAAAATTTATTTTTTTTGAAAAAAAAAACTAATTTTTTTCTTTTTAAAAAGTGAATTTTTTTTTTAAAAACTGAAAATTTTATTTTTTTTCCGAAAATAAAACTAGAAATCTTTTTAAATTTTTTTTTTTTTTAAAATAACTTAAACTTTTAATTTTAAAACTGAAAACAAATCGAAAAAAAACTAGAAATATTTTTTAAAAAAAAAGATGATTTATTTTTTTTTATAAAAACTAAAACTTTTTTTAAAAAATTGAATACTTTTTTTAAAACTGAAACTTTTTATTTATATATTTTTTGATGGATGGATATTCATCCATTAAAATGTTGTTGATGGATTTGATGAATTTTATTTTTAAATAGATGAATTGAATTAGATATATTTAAGGAAGTTTTAATGAATTAATGAATTATTTTGTTCCATCCATTAACAATCCAATCCATATCTATCAAATCCATCGATTTTGTCACCCGTACTCGCACCTCATTTATAAAACTAAGCTCTTTTACATTTGGTACTTTTAATTTAATAACAAAAATAAAATATAAATCACAATAAATGTAATTACTAGTAATTGTTGGTCTTACATTGTTTTCTTCACTAGGGATATTTTATATAGAATTTCAATTATTGAAATTCGGTTCCCCACATTTTCTTCTCTCCTTTTTTGAATATCTATTTGATTTGTATTGATGACCAGGTCAATAAAATAAATGGTTAAATATATATTTTTAGTTTTTTATAACCTTCAATTTTATTTTAGAAATTTCTTTTTCTATTTGGTGGACTCCTTTTAGACTCCTAATAGAAAATCCAAAATATCTTTAAGTTTCGCAAGAGCATTTGTGAAGTCGCTTCACAACAAGTTCCGCAAATTCAATTGCGAATTAACCCATAATTTATTAAAAACAAGGTGACTTCACAAGTGCACTTGCGAATTCACTTATAATTCCTTATTTCAAAAGTGCACTTATGAAGTATGTGTATTATTTTAGAAAACAAACAGAACAACCCTACCTCCTCTCTTTTCCATTCAAACAAACTCTTTCTTACATGCTACTCTAAACCCGAAACTCACAATTTTGTGCTCATCTATCTATTTGAACTAATTTCAAGTCATCCCAATTCATCTCCAAGCTCTAACAATTGTGTAAGTTTTCTCCAATTTATTTTGAATAACAATACAATTTTGTAATAGTTGATTAGGTTAGTCTGTAGTAATTAAATTGTGTATGTTAGTGTCAGATTAGGTAAATGTAGTTGATTGGGTGAAAAAATTGAGGTTTAGGTTGTTTACAGCAAGATGAAATCGATAACTGAAAATGGTTGTGTGCAGGGGATTTCGCAAGTGCACTTGCGAAGTCACCCTGGACCAGTTTCCCAAGTACACTTGTGAATTCTTGCCTGAGTTGTTTTTTTTAAAACCTAACAATTACAATTACTCTAAACTTTATATTTGCAGAGTTGGATAATAACTCATTTCCATCGCGTTCACGGTTTCGAACCACATGATGATTATACTAACAACATGCCAAGGGTTGCTAGGTATCTTCTCCACATAGTGAATCATAAAGTGGCATCGCACCGAATGTATCTTGATCACACCAACCATGATGACACCAATTAGATGTCGTTTGAGGATTACATAGAGGTTATCTCGTTCGATCCCATCTCTTTATACTCGGGGTGGCTAGCATGTGGATCTAACATTATGATCAAGTATCTGCCCGAGTGGTGTATCCGCCAATTTGGCTATGTGCAGATGATACCTAGATCTCCTTTTCATCCTGCTCCCGACATGATCGTACGGCAGGATCTCTACGACATCTTCGAGGATTGAGAGAATCATATGGTGTCACATGACCATCGGATGATGCATGCGTCCTAGAATTGACACTGTGTTGAGGGTTACGTGATATGGTTTTTTAACGTGTCACACCCTCTCATGACATCGGATGGTCCTAGATGTCCACCTAAGCCAGCTCATGAGGAACTCTTGGAGAACGAGCAGGCTCAGGATTATCATGCGATTGATCTACTGCCCATTTGTTAGCGGATCCGCCTACTTGAACAAGAGGCGTTGAATACAGGAATTATTGATACAGGCGGTCCTGAGGCAGTTATCGTATTTGAGAGGATCGTTAGTGAGGCATCTGGTGTATCGCAGTACCGCAAGCAGATTAGGGCATAGAGAATTAGGATTAGACATACGCAGTAGCCTGTGTTTTTTTTGATGTTGTTGTAGTAATACTTTTACCATATTTACTTTTCGCACAATTATTAATATTATTATTTATGAACATCTATTAATATTATTTATTGACCGTATTGTTACTACAACTAAGGAATTCAACTCTAAAACATTCAACTTTAGATAATTTGTTTATACTACTAAGAACTTATTTTTTGTGTGTTTGTGTAGAGAGACAAAGAGATTGATAGAAACTTTTGAATGATATGATCCCAACTTGGAGAGAAATACATTAGTGAATAGTCAGTCCAGTGTCCAAGTATATCCATTTGCCAAACCCTTCGTCAAGCATTAAAGTATAAATATAAGATAATATAACTAGAATAGTTATCTAGTTTTAACAGTCTAAAAAATGATCCGTTACAGCGAAAATGGCCGCAACAAAACGATATCGGAATGTGATGATATTGATATTGTTATTCACCTTCTCGCGGCAACGACTGCAATAAATATCACGACATATGTACCGACCAAAACTGCAAAAGTTTTTACGCAACCGCAACTGTTATATAAATTTTTTTAAGTCAGTGTTTGTGAATAAGGATCTTACTTGATTGAGGATTTTCTCAGCAAGGCGCTCAATTCTTACAAGTGTAGAAATATGAGGAACAAAAGTTTTATGCCACTCAGTGTCAATGATTTTGTCCAAATTTATTCCATCATCGAAGATTACTGTAGAGATTCTTGCAGCTTTGAAGCATGTTGAGGCAATAGATTCTAATCCAGAAACTTTTATGTGTTCTTCAACAACTTCTAAAGTTGAATTGCATCCATATAATTCAGCTACATCTTAGATTTTTCTGACGTAACATAATGAGCGATCATGGTTAAGAGTTGGGTCATTTTTATACACACATATTTAAATAAATGGCTAATTATATTAAATAAATGGTTAATACATTATATACAGGTCGTCTTTAATGGCATACAAGACGACTTATGTACATAGTCTCAAAATTTTCAAAATTAACTCATATATAATTAAATAGATATCATAAAATATTGTTTAGATAAATTGTGATTAAATATGACGTCTGACCTCCAAAATATTGAGGCAACTCTGATTATAAATAATATCTCTCTAAATCAACATCACCTAAAAATGTAAAGGATGTTGATAGATACCTTGAAGGATTGACAGTGTTGTGTTGAAGCAAGAGCATGATCACCATGAGCTAGAGAAAAAGCATGGATAAAGGCAAAGTTGGAGTCTGTGACACCCCGAAAATAATTCGGTAATTAAGTAACTATGGTTTTAATTATTAAATTAATTGAGAACATAATTTATTTAATATATTGAATTATTGAGACTAATTATGGAATTATTGTATATATGTTGAGTAAAGTGGGGTGTGAGGAGTAAAAGACTCTACTCACATTAATTGATTTATTGAATTTATGTTAAAAGGAATAAAAGGAATTAAATAAGAAAAAGAGGAAAAAGGAATCTTTTTGGAGAAAACAAGATACGTGAAGTGAGAAGAGAAGGAAAGAAGGAAAAAGACCTAGGAGCGTCAGAAGTCGAAGAACCCACAAGGTAAGGGGTGATTTCGATTGGTTATTGTTTATTATAGGTTTTGATTTTAATATTATGGATCATGGCATGTTAGGAAATCTATGTTTAGGAATTTCTAGGTTTCCATGGATGTGTACCTAATAGTGTCAGTTGGTGTCAGATTGAGTCTGTTTGTGTCAGAATATGTATGGAATACGATTAAGGTGTCAGTTAATGAATAGAGATGATGGAAAGAGGATAATTGATGTAGTGAATGATGCAAAATGATGTATTTTGGTGTTTCCAATGATGGGATTCGTATGGGTAAAAATGGGTTTAATTGAAAATGAAAGGATGCTGTCAAAAGTGCAGAAAATGACATTTTAACACGTGGGAACCGGTTCCTGTATGGGTAGGAACCGGGTTGCCCTTTGAAAAATTTGTAAAAACCTGAAAAATGTACTCAGGAACCGGTTCCTGTATGGGTAGGAACCGGGTTCCCATACATTTTTCCAGAAGCGCCTTTTTGAACTTCTGCAGGAACCGGTTCCTGTATAGGTAGGAACCGGGTTCTGCCTTATTTTTTTTAAAATTCTAAAACTTCGAAAATTCATAACTTTCAAATCGTAAGTCCGTTTTGAGCGCCGTTTTGGACGTTATTTCCTAAATTTAATGCTCTACCTTATGAAATGAAAATATTTTAGAAAACTTGAAATTATTTTGGAAAGGGTTGAATTTCGAAATAAATGATTATTAACTGACACATCAGGATGTATGTGTAGTAGAGGATCCTGTGTTGATGGGTGTACTGATAATGTGTAGATGAATAGCACGTTTATGCTGATGTTGATTGTATGCATGATTGGTTTGATATATCATGTTGATTGGTTTGCATGTTTATGCTGATGTTGATTGTATGCATGATTGGTTGATATATCATGTTGGATGGTTTGTTTCAGTTATGTTGAATTGATGTATTACATAGACTGATTAATGTTGCATGCTATTGATGTGCGTGCATATGCATTGTTTTGGTGAAGTTAATTCCCATTGTGCGGAATTTGATTGGATTGCCGATAACCGATACCCGAGTGAGGATGGGTGGTTAGGCTGGATTCGTGTCTGAGTGGTTATGGACGAATCGATGGTACTGTATCCGGTTGATGATGGATCAGTGTTGGGTGACTTGGTCACGAGTCGGTACCGCATGCATTGAGTCTGCATTATATTTATATGAAGTGGTAACATGTTAGGATGTCTTCCAGTGTTACTCTTCGTGATTGTTATGATTAAGCATGATGAATATGGTTGTGTGTGTGAATCTGAATTTATGTTAAGTGGGTGAAATAATATGCTTGTGATATATTATTGATTGAAAGACTTATAATATGTTTTAATTATGAGAAGTCTCACCCTTACTTTACCATTTCAGATTAAATTAGCAGCTGAGGAGTCGGTGAGGATGGCTCTAGAGCTTATCTTTTAGTCCGTGTGTCAGTGTCATGCTCTGATTAGATTGTAACACTGGGGAACGCTTAGTTAAGAGAATCATTATTGTTTAATTATTCTGGATTTGAATTCTTTGAGAACCTTGATGTTTTATTAAGTTTTGATTTTGGTATTTCCCCTGTGTAAGACATGGTCTTATAATGATTGAATTGTTGGATGATGATCCTCAGTGTAACATGGCTACTGTTTGAATGAAGTTTATTTTGATTATTAATTGTGACATCCCTTATTATACCGTGTTAACTCTGATTAAAAGATGATCTAGATATTAATTTAATTGATATATTCGGGGTATTTAGATGGGGTGTTACAATAGTGGTATCAGAGCATAGTCGGTCTTGTCCTGTGTCGTTATCCCTTTAGTATGCGACTAGTGTGAAGTGACATTGTCGATACTTGTGTGCTGATGTAGATTGTTTTGTTATGTTACAGAACAATGGCCGGAAGAGGTAACGGAAGGAACGATGATGCCATTGCGGAGGCTTTGGGAATGTTGGCTGGAGTGCTCGGAGGGAACCAGCAGGAGTCGCGATTGGCCGATGCACAATTGGGGAATTTTCGAGGAATAATCCTCCATTGTTCAAGGGCACGCATGATCCCGAAGGTGCTCAAGTGGTTGAAGGAGACCGAGAGGATCTTCGAGTGATTGATCGAGAGGGTCAAGGTGAGATATGGGACTCACATGTGGCCGAGGAAGTCGATGACCGGTGGGTTGCTACCGTAATCGGAAGAAGATGGTGTTGCATTGAATTGGTGTTCGGAGAGCTTTTCGAGGAGGTACTTTCCTGAGGACGTCAAAGGTAAGAAGGAGATTGAGTTTTGGAACTCAGGGTAACAAGACTGAGTATGCTCAAGTTTTCGAGTTAGCAAAGTATTATGCTCATTACCCTAACGATGCATGGAGAATTTTCCAAATGTATCAAGTTTGAGAATGGTCTTCGTGACGAGATTAAGGGTATTCGATCGTATCCAAGATTTTCTAACTGTTGATTGTAGTAGGATTCTTGAGGAGGATCTTGCTAACACTAAGTCGGATGCTCGAGGGTATGTTGATAGGAAAGGTAAGCAACAAATGGATCGTGGTAAGCCTTATGATAGGAATAATCGAGATCCGGTTGGAAGAAGTCCGTGGAGGAGATTCTAGTTCTTCCGCTAGGTGCTAGTGTGGTGAGACAGACATCGTATGGTGGACCGTAAGAGCAATGATAAGAAGTGTTTCAAGTGTGGAAAGTTCGCCATGTGGCCAATGACCGCAGAGTGAAAGTGGTGACTTGCTACAACCGTGGTGAAGAGGTCATACTGCCCTCGCACAAAGCCCAAGAAAGAGCAAGGTGGTAAAGTGTTTGCATTGTCGGATCGAGACTAAACCGATGATCGGTGATTAAAGGTACATGTTTTATTAATGGCATACCTTTGATTGCGATTATTGATACCGAGCTACGCATTCTTTTATTGCGTTAGATTGTGCTAAGAGATTGAATTTGGAAATTTCTAATATGGATGGAAGTATGGTTATTGATACTCCCGTCGGGTTCGACTACTTCGTATGTTTGTAGGAATTGTCTGTTGTGATTTTTGATAGGGGTTTCGGTATGGATTTAGTGTGCCTACCGCTAGAACAACTTGATATCATCCTTGGAATGAATCGTTGGAATTCAACCAGTTCATATCAACTGCTTTGAGAAGGTCATTTTTCCAAGAGGTTAAGATCGAAAATGAGATTATGTCGGTTAAGCGATGAACCTAGTGTGAAGGATGGTCTGTGGTGTTTATGTTGTATTCCGCGATCAAGCAAAGGAAAGGCAAGGAGTGATGGATTGCCAGTGAATGAATTTCCGGAGGTGTTTCCAAGACGTTAGTGAATGCCACCGAGAGAGAGGTAGAATTTACTATAGATTTGATTCCTAGAACTAGTCCGGTCGATGGCGCCTTATCGCATGTCGGCATCCGAATTAGCCGAATCAAGAAGCGTTAGAAGAATTGCTTGAGAAGAAGTTTATTCGTCCGAGTGTGTCGCCGTGGGTGCTCCAGTTATTGGTTAAGAAGAAGGAAGGTTCAATGAGGTTATGTGTTGACTACCGAGTTGAATAAAGTTACAATCAAGAATCGGTATCCTTTGCCGAGGATTGATGATTTGATGGATCAACTCGTTGGAGCTTGTGTATTTAGTAAGATTGATCCGAGATCCGGATATCATCGATTCGTAAAGTTAGAGGATATTCGAAACCGCATTCGAACGGTATGGACATTATGAATATTCCCGCCGCTTTGGAGTTACTAATGCACTGGTGTTTTCATGGAGTATATGAGCAGGATATTTCATCCGTATCTTGACAAGTTTGTAGTAGTGTTCATTGATGATATTCGATTTATTCGAAAAGCGAGGAGCATGCAACATCTCGAGTTGTGTTGGAATTCAAGGAAAAGAAACTTTATGCGAAGTTGTCCAAGTGTGAATTACGTTGAGGAGGTGAGTTTTCTTGGTCATGTAATTTCCAAGAATGGAATTGTGGATCCTACGAAGTAGAAGCGGTGTCTCGTGGGAAGCGCCAAAGAATGCTTCGAGATCCGTAGTTTTCTAGGTCTTGCAGTTACTACCTAAGTTTATTGAAGGATTTTCCAAATCGGGCGCTGTTGACTAAGTTGACCAGGAAGGGTCAGATATTTGTTTGGGATGTTGAATGTGAGAAAGGATTTCAAGAGCTGAAGAGGAGGTTGACAAGTGCTCCGATCTTGATTTTTCCAGATCCGACTAAGTCTTTTGTGATGTATTGTGACGCATCATTAATGGGATTAGGCGGTGTGTTGATGCAAGATAAGCAGGTTGTGGCTTATGCTTCGCGACAGTTGAAAGTGCATGAAAGGAATTATCCGACCCATGATTTAGAGTTGGCAGCTGTTGTGTTTGTTTTGAAGTTGTGGAGACATTATTTATATGGTTCTCGGTTTGAGGTATTCAGTGATCATAAGAGTTTGAGGTATCTCTTTGATCAGAAAGAGTTGAACATGAGGCAGAGAAGATGGTTGAAATTCTTAAAGGATTATGATTTCGGTTTGAATTATCATCCTGGTAAAGCAAACATGGTTGCAGATGCTTTGAGTAGAAAGTCTTTGCACATGTCGATGTTGATGGTTCGTGAGTTAGATTTGGTTGAGCAATTCAGAGATCTAAGTTTGGTTTGTGAAACTACTCCGAACAGTGTGAAATTGGGTATGTTGAAGCTGACTAGTGGTATTCTGGAAGAGATTAGAAATGGACAGAAATGATGTTGGTTTAGTTGATAAGTTGACGTTGATCAACCAAGGTCAAGGAGGCGAGTTCCGAATTAACGAGAACGGTGTTATGAGATTTGGTGATCGGGTGTGTGTCCTGGATGTTGCCGATATCAGGAAGAGTATTTTGGAAGAAGGACATCGTAGTGGGTTGAGCATTCATCCCGGTGCTACTAAAATGTACCATGATTTGAAGAAGTTGTTTTGGTGGCCTGGAATGAAAAAGGAAATTGCTGAGTTTGTGTATGCTTGTTTAGTTTGCCAGAAGTCGAAGATAGAGCATCAGAAACCATCAGAGTTGATGGAGCCCTTATTTGTTCCAGAATGGAAGTGGGATGGAATCTCTATGGATTTTGTGTCTGGTTTGCCAAGAATAGCTAAGAATTGTGATTCCATCTGGGTTATTGTGGATAGGTTGACAAAATCTGCTCACTTCGTTCCGATAAGAATGGATTATCCGATGGAGAGATTAGCAGAATTGTATGTCGAAAAGGTTGTAAGTTTTCATGGTATTCCGTCTAGCATTGTGTCAGATCGAGATCCGAGGTTTACATCTAAGTTCTGGACAGGATTGCAAGAAGCCTTGGGCACCAAGTTGCGTTTGAGTTCCGCTTATCATCCGCAGACAGATGGTCAGACGGAAAGAACGATTCAGTCGTTGGAAGATTTGCTGAGGGATTGTGTGTTAGAGAAGGGTGGAGCTTGGGATAGCTATCTGCCATTGATTGAGTTTACCTACAACAATAGCTTTCACTCGAGTATTGGTATGGCTCCATTTGAGGCATTGTATGGTAGGAGGTGTCGGACACCATTGTGTTGGTATGAAACTGGAGAGAGTGCTGTGAATGGACCGGAAATTGTTCAACAAACTTCGGAAAAGATTAAGATGATTCAGGAGAAGATGAGGACTTCTCAGAGTCGTCAGAAGAGTTACCATGATAAGAGGAGGAAAGACCTTGAGTTCAGTGAAGGAGAGCATGTGTTTATGCGAGTTACTCCGATGACTGGTATTGGTCGAGCTTTGAAGTCAAAGAAGTTGACTCCACGATTTATTGGTCCTTTTCAGATTACCAAAAGAGTTGGGAAGGTTGCATATCAGATTGCCTTGCCGCCGTCACTTGCGAATCTGCATGATGTTTTTCATGTGTCTCAGTTGAGGAAGTACATTGCTGATCCGTCTCATGAGATTCGGGTAGATGACATACAGGTACGGGAGAATTTGACTGTGGAAGCGGTACCTGCGAGGATTGAGGATCGGAAGTTGAAACAGTTGCGAGGCAAAGAGATTGCATTGGTAAGAGTGGCTTGGGGAGGACCAGCTGATGGAAATGTCACTTGGGAGCTGGAGAGTCAGATGAAGGACTCGTATCCCGAACTATTCGTCTGAGGTATGTTTTCGAGGACGATGTCATACCCCAAAATTTGCCCTCCATCTTCTCAAAAGATTTCATACATCTATGCTCAAAGATTCCTCAAGAGTTGATCAGACAAACTCTCTCCTAGACAATCGACCCAAACTAGGATTTGGTATCTCTCAAGTCAAGATGGATTTCCAACATCTCCAATGGTCTTCATGCCTCCTCATATGCTTCAAAGATTCTCCATGTCAAGTTTCAAGCTTCACAAGTCAAGTTTCCTCAGACAATTGCTCAGATGATTGAAAATCGGGTGTATTGGACAAAAAGTCAACTATGGTCAACATACAGTCAAACTTCATAATTTTTGGTCAACATCCTCATTTTGAAGTTACATTCATCAGTTGATCAAGGGTTGATCATGATTCATCAAGAAAACTCAAGATTTGCTCAAAAGTCAAACTTTCTAAATTAGGGTTTCTAGGTGAAAAGTCAACTGAACTTTGACTGATCATAACTTTCTCATACTTTCTCAGAAATTTTCCCACCAAAGCTCATTTTGAAGGAAATTCAATTCTCTACAACTTCATGTCTCACAAGAATGTCCAAAAAATGCTTCATTTGAGAGGTATAGCTCAAAACATTACAGGTCATTTTCAAAGCCAACAAAAAGTCAACTTTTTGTTTTGAGGATATTTTGAGCGTGGTAACTCCAATTGAGATGAGACCAAATACATTGGTTAGAGGACTCTTAGAGCTTTCCAAAAAGTCCAAGAACACTCAAAATGTGGAAAATTGAGCAAGATACACTATTCGAAGTTGGGCAATTTTGGACATTGCACAAAAGGACATTTTGGTCAAAATGCAAAATTTTCCAAATGGGCTTATAATCTTTTGATCCAAACTTGTTCATGACAATATTCTTGACCCATAAATGCTTGGCCATGGCAATTTTTTATTTTATTGATTTTATTTTGAATTTTAGAACATTTAATTCAAAATTAAATTATATAAAATATGAAAATCATATTTTTCCAAAAGTGATTTTATATGTTCCTTGAAGTCCAAGATAGCCCAATATACTTGCCAAATTCGTGCTTGATCTTGCATTGAAGAAGAAATCAATTTTTTTTCAAGAAAATTGATTTTATTTGAAAAATATTGAATGCTCCAAATCAAATCTTTTCCATTCCTTTTTTCCCTTCCAATCCTCTCTATAAATATCAAGCATCATAGCCAGCAAACCACACGAAACCCTAGCTCAAGCATAACCCTTACTCTTGCAAATTTTTTCAAGAATTCTTGAAAATTCGAATTTCAAATTGCAGCCATTCTCAGCCACTTCCAGCCATCCAAACGTGCTCAGGGGGTAAGTATGAGTAAGAATACATCATTGGTATTGATCAAAGCAAGCTGAATCGTGCCATATACATTCATACATATTCAAATATTTCTTGATTTTGCATTTTTAATATCTGCGTGTTTCAATTGATTCTAATGGTTTGAATGTGTTCATGAGGTTATACTTGACTAATCGGCCATCGTTTGAGAGGTTGAACGTGAGAATCGTGGTTTGCCATGTTTAGGTTTTTCGTGTCTTCATCGAACCGGTTGATACAGGCATTTTCGTGGCAAACTAATGCCACCATTGAGATCGCACCCTCGATTTAGGGGTAGGGTCTCCCTTTCTTGTTTATTTTGCGTTTTTTTTCAGGTTCAAGAATCATAGCTGCCGGAGAAGATGACCGGAGCCCTAGCTCCGACGCTGACTCAGGCGAAGACCGGTGGAAGGCTTGCGTGGCGCGATGGCTTCGCGCTCGCTCATCCGAGGGTCCACGCGCGTCGACTTTGGTTTTCAAACATCCCTGACGCGTCATCATTCAAATGCATTTGTTTTTCCCTTCAGAAACACCAAGTGTCAAGTGGCGTAGTGGTAGAAGCAAGCAATCTCAAGGTTTCACTCCTTGGCCTCCAGTTCGAACCTCACAGGGACCGGGTTTTGTTTTCTTTTTCAAAACTTGCATATTTTCAACTATTTTCATATTTTTCTATATTTTTAATATTTTCATGCTATTTTAATTGTTTTCATGATTTTTATTCTGCATTTAAAAATTACCAAAAACATTTTTTCTTTTTGCATTATTTTCAGAAAAACCTTTATTTAATTTAATAAATTTAAAAATATAATTTTTGCATGCATATTTATTTTATTTATAATTTGGCATTTAAATCATTATAAATTAGTTTTTAATTATTAAAACTTTTCCAAAAAATCCCAAAAAATTATTTTAGCTTATTTATCTTATTTCCAGCATGCATT
This sequence comes from Vicia sativa, assembly GCA_021764765.1. Lineage (NCBI taxonomy): Eukaryota > Viridiplantae > Streptophyta > Magnoliopsida > Fabales > Fabaceae > Vicia > Vicia sativa. The sequence goes on along the minus strand of CM038797.1, from coordinate 59,436,145 downwards.
AATTTTCTCATATTAAAAATTGCATTTTTTCTAACATTTTCTCTTATTTCGATTTCATCATATTTTCCGAATTTCTTATTCTTTCACAGGTTGCTCCATTTCGGACGTTTTCTTTTTATTATTCTATTTTTTCCAATAATGTAACTGCTCATGGGATGTAATAGTTTAAATTAGGCTTTTATTTTCCGCAAGTTTAAATTATGTATCTGCCCCAAAGCCATGTAATAGCGTAGGATTTATCTTTCCGCACTTTACATTCCGCATTTTACTTTCCGCACCCTTATCAATTGCTAGTAATTAGGCGTGTATGGCAAGATAATAATTGGACATAGCTCACATTAATCTTCAAGATAACATATTCTGAATTTGACACACTTCTATCACACACGCACCCCTTAGGGTAATTCTCTCTCGATGCCTTTCGAATTCAAAATGGTCATGTCCCTCGAACGTAGAGGTATTCTAGCACCATTGCCTTCCAAACGAATCATCATAGTCCCTTCGATACAAAGATCATAAGACCCACGATGTCGCCTCCGAATACATGATCTTGACCCTTCGATTGTCGCCTACGAAAAATGATGATAGTCCCTTCGATATGTGCTAGGATACCTCCTACAAGTTGCCTTCTATGACCATCCGATGTCCCTTCGAATGTCCCGCTTACATCCAACGAATGGAGCTACCTACTAACTAATGGTATGGCTAGCGCTATTCTAAAGGAATGTAGAAGTACAACAAAACGACCAATTCTGAGTGGGTAAATAAGTCTTTTAGTTGCTTGCTCTATCAAATGCTTTTCACACCACACACTTTTTCAAAGTTCAATTTCTTTCCAAAAACAAAACATTTCCGAACACTTTGTATACACTCCTACATGAGTCATTACAAAGTCAAAGCGAAATGCCTTTTCAAAACATCTTTTTCAAACACACAGAAAGCAAATTTTAAAAAGTTATCTAAGAGCAACTAAGAGCCCGTAGAATAAACTGCGGATGGAAAGGGGTGCTAATACCTTCCCTTTTCATAACCATTCTCCCGAACTCAGAATCTAACGAAGGTCTTTTTCTGTTACTTTTACCTTCCCTTAATTGGATAAAAATAAAAGTCGGTGGCGACTCTTGCTATCCGCACATTTGGATACAAAAATCCTACAAAGTCAGTTCACCGTATTACAGAACTGGCGACTCTGCTGGGGACACACCCAAAAGAGAGAATTGCCTTAGGGATTTCTAGATAACTTTTATTGCTTTCTGTTTGAATTGTATGCTTTATCTTTAAGGGTTGCTTGGGTATTATATTGTTGGGGGATCCTACACCCGGATCCGGGTTTCCTTTTAGGTAAGTGGCATTAGATCATCGCGACCGTTAGACGTAACTACGCGGTCAACATGATGGCTACGTTAGCGTGACACTTTGGTTGCCCGATACTCTTCATTCCCAAGTTGAAGAAAGTATTTGGCTTCGTGGTGTCATCAGCGCTAACTAAACTTTTAGAACCTTAATTGACCCATCTTGGCCATTAGAAGGTAGTGAGATGGCTTTGGTGTAGACCGAGGTTGGTTGATACTCGATGCTACGCTCATTGAGATCGACTTTTGGGACATTTTCGATCGACCACTTGGCCGTATTGAAATAAGCGCCTACGAAAGATCTATGATATGAGATTCCTAGAACCCGGTTACTATTATAGGACAGGATGAACCAACTCAAACTTTTGGTGGGATAATCACCTATACCTCATGCAAGCCTTAACCCTAGGCTCATTGAGTGAATTGTTTGTGTGTGCTAAACATGACATCATGACATCATTCGCATTGCATATCATTTCTAACTATTTCAAGGACCTAGGGATTTATCTTTGCTCTGTTTTGTAGGGATTATGGCTTCTAGAAAGACTATCCGAATCAACTTCATGGGTATCCCTTCTCAACTCAAAGATTTGGTTTCAGAAATTCCCGACCATACTCAGTTCATCAAAAGACATGGTTATCTACTTGATTTGGTTATCTCCGGTTTTGAAGAAGATATGATGCATGTCCTATTCCAGTTCTTTGATCCGAAACACCATTGCTTTACATTTCCATTATCGGTTCCTACCTTAGAAGAGTTCTCTAAGCTACTTGGGATACCTATTCTTGACCAAATGCCATTCACCGGTTTGGAAAAGGTTCCTAAGTTCGAAGACATTGCATCAGCTTTGCATCTTAAGCGTTCAGATATTGAAGCCAATTGGGAAACTAGAAGTGGAATTAAGGGTTTACTTTCCAAGTTCCTAATTAAGAAAGCCCGAGAATTCCTCAAAGTTATGAGTTTCCATGCATTTGAGAACATTGTTGCCTTGCTAATTTATGGTTTGGTTCTTTTTCCTAACTCGGATCAATTCATAGATGTCAATGCCATCAAGTTGTTTCTTACCCGCAATCCAGTGCCTACCTTACTTGGAGACATCCTACATTCTCTCCACGCTCGTACTACTAAGCGACAAGGAACTCTCATGTGTTGTATACCGTTACTTTCAAGGTGGTTTATTTCGCACCTTCCTCCATCAGTTTTGAAGAATGAACAAAGGTTGAGATGGTCTCAAAGATTGATGTCACTCTCTCATTCCGACATCCGTTGGAGTATTTTCTCTCAAAAGGACTTCACATTTATTGAGCGTTGTGGAGAATTCCCTAATGTACCACTACTCGGTATAAGGGAGGTATTACTTACAACCCTTCTCTAGCTCTACGTCGTTTGGTTTTGCTCGAGAGATGGTCCACATGATATGCTTCTCCAAGATATTGTGTTCGATTACAATCACGATCTCCAGAATTACCGACGAAGGTTTATACATGCTTGGGGCATGGTAAAGAAGACTGATACCAAGACTTTGGGGCACCAAAACTCCATTCCTTGGGAACCTTACCTCAAATGGGTGCGAGCTCGAGCTCAAAACCTCATGATGCCATTCACGCTGCTCTACCAAGAATTATGGAACTTTGCTATAGGTGACGTACCCTATGTGTTCTCCATCCCGACATGCCTACCGATTTTGAAGACTTGAAGAGATCCTGATTCAACTAAAAGAAGAAAGGATACCTTTGAAGCTCTGTTATACAAGTGAGAAGAAAGTCCTAGAGTTGACCAAGCTACTTCATGAGGAGCGAAATATCAACGCTTACATCGGCACCAAGAGGAAGCGCCCATGGGAGACATAGAGCTTTAGGATTTTTATGCTTTTCTTTTATTATTTTGAACTATCTCTTGTACTTAAAAAGAAAAAGAATAATAATGAGAAGTACTAATAAATGTTTGTTCATTGCTTGTTTAACAAATTTAAATCTCTTAGGTCCTTGAAAACATTGCATTGCATTCGCATAAACATTGCATATCATAGCATAAACATTGCATCACGGTACATTGAAGATTGGTTTTCTCATTTGCTCGCTATTTATTTTAGCGTAAATGGCTCTTGAGCAGATCACAAAGATCTTGTGCTCGAATGCTCGGCCAGAGATGTTCACCAACTTGGTCCAAGGCCAAGAAGATCCAAGAAGCTCATCAACAAGAAGAAGAAGGTTGTTGGTCTCCTCAACATGGGTAGACGTTTCAAAGGGGTCCTAAGGTGGTCAGATTGAGCTCTCAAGGAAGTGTCCATGCCGAGGGAGTACCAAGGGTGATGAAGGTGAGCATGAGCCAAAGAAAGGAGGAGAGGACCACTCGATTATAGCCAACACTGATGAAGATGACAAGTACAAACAACTTGAAGATCGTCGTCTGTGGAAAACCCGAAATGTCCGGCTGAATTTTGATGATCTAAGTCTTGTTCTCGTGTTGTGATTCCTCCCAAGTTCAAAGTTCCTTTTGCTAAGTATGATGGCATGTCCGCCCAAAGCTGCATTTGAAGTCCTATGTTCAAGATCAATCCCCACACCGATGATGTAAAGTTGTGGATGCACTATTTTCAAGAGAGTTTGTCCGAACCCGTTGGAATGGTACTATCACTAGAGAATGACCGTATCCGTACTTGGAGTGATTTGGTGATGCTTTCTGCAGATGAGTACAATGTTGAATTGACACCCACTCGCATGCAACTACAAAGCATGTCTATGGGTCGCGAGAAGGTCAAGGAGTATGCTCGAGTGGAGAGATCTAGCGAGTTCACCCACCCTTGTCCAATAGGAGTTGGTTGATATGTTTATGGGAACACCGACAGCCCATTCTTCAATCATCCGATTGGAAATTCTTCATCCGATTCACCGAAATGATATTGACAAAGCGCATTGAAGCTAGTATCGAGTGGGAAGATTCATGTAGAGACATCTTGAATCTGCAAGAGATCTTCCCTAAGAAAGAAGCCAATCTGTATGGTCGAAAAGCCGAGCCAAGACCGACCACGCTCAATCGTGGGGCGTTGTGATCTCCAATCCTACACCAAGACAACCTCACGAGACAACGCGTGTAGCAACGCGCCCAAGACGCACGAAGATCAACATGCCTTTGTCGCAAGCCTTGCAACACATGTTGAAAGCGAATTAATTACTTTGAGGGATCCTCCTCGAATATCAACACTTCCTCTCAAATACAATCCTAATGCTAAGTGTGCTTACCATTCCAACAGCCAGGCACGACAACGACAATTGTTGGGCTCAAGAACAAGATTCAAGATATGATTGAAGCTAAGCATTGAGTTTGACCCTCTGTTGAGACTCGAATGTGATCAACGCCTATGCCTAACCATGACAAGAGTTTCAATGTTGGTGGCGACACTTATGTTTTCAACATAGATGACTTGACCATTCCTCGATGATATTAAGAAGAATTTGTTGCAAGCCGTGTCAATCCGGATGCCCGAGGATTGTCGTTGGTGCCCTCTCGCTGATGGTTGTGCTTGGTTGAGAAGACGTGTTCGGTGTATGATGGATAACCGTGAGATACTATTTCAAGCCACCTGCGTGGTGAAGAAATGTCTAGGATGAAGATCGACAATGCGAACGAAACTGTGCCATCTGTGTGGGATACCTTGGGGCAGCCAAGTGGAAAGTATGATTACATGGTGAAGTACACTGTTCCTGAAAGCTACAAGATTCCTATTGAAGATGTTAAGGCGACCGGATGGGGTGAAGATTTCCCTGAAGACTATGCTGATGTTAACACCATAAGGATTTCCTCACGATCCCGTGCCTAGAGTGGCACCTCTCATCATTACTTCTCCAAGACCTGCGCCATATTCCTCTGACAAGGCTATCCCTTGGAATTATGGAGCTGATGTTTACTATCATGGCGTCAAGCAAGATCCTCTGACCATTGAAGATCTTACTGTTGAAGTTACCATTCCTGACATCGACAACATCACCGGATCCAGTAAGGTGACCAGAACCGGAAGGGTATTCTCTCCAGAGATTTCTCCTCCAAAAGACACTGCGACTCCAGCTCGCATTCCATACTCAATCGATATCCCCACTAGAGGAAAGAACCAAAGGACTCATCCCGCTCAACCAAGTACCAAAGGAAGTTATCAAGACACCTCCAAACAAGAAATGGAGGAAATTAAGATTATCAAGAAGAGTGATTACAATGTTGTGGAACAGCTAGATGACTCGTCCAAGATTTCCATGCTCGCTTTGCTCTTGTGCTCGAGGCTCATGCTAATGCCTTGGTGAAGTTTCAAGAATGCTCACGCATCGCAAGACACTACCACCGACCAGCGAAGTTTGTATTGCTAGCTGCTGCCAACAACGGCCTAGGCTTCTCGATCTTGATTTAACTCCTTCCGAAAGAAACATAACAAGGCCTTACACATTTCATTGAATGCAAGGGTACTACCTTATCTCATGTTTTGGTTGACACAGTTACGCTCAATATCCTTCCAAGACGCTTTTGATCGGTTTGATGTCGAAGGGTTGGTTCGAGACCCAGTGACATTATTGTGAGAGCTTTTGATGGTTCTAAGCGATGCTTGGAGAGCTCACTTATTAAAGTCGGTTCCCACTTTTGATTCCACTTTCTTTGTCATGGACATCCGTCCACTTATTCTTGCCTACTTGGACGCCTTGGATACATGGGGCATTACCTCTACCTTACATCGAAACCGAAATACCCGAAAGGGAAGGTTGTCACAGATGTGGTGAAGAAGAGTATATGGTCATCATCTACATCATTCCGCTATCTCGAGATGGAGGGTGAATTCTTGAGACTCCAAGCTTTTGAAACAATTCCAGTCATGCCTTGACTCTCCCGCCACTCCCGGTTGCACAAGTTCCGCCTAGGATGGCCTCATTGAAAGACGCTCTGCGTTGAACAAGGAGGTAGTGCTATTTGGGGACAGCTCCTAATCTTCCTTTCAAATCGACAAGCCCGGTTTAGGCTTCACCATCAAGGGTCAAGATGATACGCCGCGAACGTGCGGCCAACTTCCTTTCCGCATCGGAGTGGAATCCATGCTATAGAAGACGACGACAACGGCCGACATCGCAAGTGGATCTTCCCAACTCCGATCATGGGCTCAAGAATTGGAAGATCAAGACGTCATACCAATCTCCTTTAGCCGGAGTGATTGCTTTTGTTTGTTTTGCTTTTCGTATTTCTTTATGTTTGAACAATAAACTTTGAAAGCTCGTGCCTTGCCCGGCATCATGGCTCGTTCAGGGTTATTATCTGTCGTTTGCGTATTTTCATTCAATAAATCGTTGGACTTTTGCATTCAATTGTTTGTTTTCTTTCTTTACTTTATCACCCTTCAAAAGCTATGTGTTCTTACACACACCCACGTGATACACGCAATCACTCCGAATCTTATAATGCTATGTTAGTGCTAAATATGACTTTGATAATCCGATCTACCAAGCCAAGACGAAAGTGAGGAAGATTGTGAAGTGCCGGAGAACTTGCCGATGCTACAACAAGAAGAGCGAGTTATACAACCACACGAAGAGCAAGTTGAGGTTGTGAATTTGGGTGCGATGAAGATGAAAAGAGATCAAGATAGGAGCGGGTCTTGAGAACAGTGTTAAAGAAAGGTTGGTTCGATGCTACGAGACTATGTTGAGGTTTTGCTTGGTCATACGAAGACATGCCCGGTTTGGACATTGATATTGTGGTACACCGATTGCCGACAAAAGAAGGTTTTCTCAAGAAATGAAGGTTTCGCATGCGTCCCGAGATGTCGAGAAAATCAAAGCCGGTTATGAAGCTCAACGGTTTCTTAGCATCACCTCTTATCCCATGGGTTGCAATGTGGTACCCGTACCTAAGAAGGATGGCAAGGTACGAATGTGTGGATTACGAGATCTAAACAAAGCGAGTCCGAAAGATGATTTCCCACTTCCTCACATTGATGTTCGGTTGACAACACCGCCAAAGACAGGTTTTCCTTCATGGATGGTTTCTCCTACAATCGATCAAAATGGCTCTCAAGACATGGAGAAGACTACTTTTGTTACATGGGGCACTTTCGCTACAAGGTTATGCCGTCGGGAAGAACGCAGCGCCACTTATCGGCTATGGTAACATTGTTTCATGACATGATTCATCACGAGATAAAGGTCTACGTCGAACATGATAGCTCGATCCCGCATCAAGAAGAACATCTTGGTCATTTGCGAAACTGCTCGACGTGTTGAAGAAGTATGATGAGACTTATTCCTAACAAGTGTACCTTTGAGTCGATCCGAAAACTCCTAGGGTTTGTTGTCGGGTAAAGGTATTGAAGTTGACCCGAAGGTTAAAGCCATTCGAGAAATGCCGACCGAAAAGGAAGTCGAGGTTTCTTGGGCGATTGAACTACATTGCCGATTCATTGCACACCTAATCGCTACTTGTGAGCCAATCTTCAAGTTGCTAAAGAAAGATCAAGTAGTGGAATGGAACGACGATTGCCGATCGCTTTTGACAAAATCAAGGAGTACCTGTAATCCTCCTATCCCGATGCCACCAAGGAAGACCTCTTATCATGTACTTGCTAGAGAACTCAATGGGGTGTGTTGGGGCAACATGACGAGTCCGTCGAAAAGAGCATGCAATATACTACCTTAGCAAAAGTTTATCGTTGTGAAACAAGATACTCATGACTTGAGAAAACTTGCAACGCTTTGGCTTGGGCTGCTCGCCGACTAAGACAGATATGTTGACTCACACTACCTTGTTGATTTCAAGATGGATCCGATAAAATACATCTTTGAGAAACCAGCTCTCTCGGAAGAATTGCAAGATGGCAAATGATCTTGACCGAATATGACATCCAAGACACTTCTCGAAAGCGATCAAAGGAAGTGTAGTAGATCATTTGGCTCATCAAGCCGTAGATGACTATCGCCTATGCAATTTCCATGAAGATGTTTTACTAGTTACAGATTAGAAGAACCAGGCCAGACGAAGGACCTGAACAAGGATCCCGATGGACTATGGTCTTCGATGGAGCCTCAAACGCACTTGGCAATGGCATTGGCGCCATCATCACATCCCCTACAGGCGGACATACTCCTTTCACCGCCAGATTATGTTTCAGTTGCACGAACAACATGGCCGAATATGAAGCGTGCATCATGGGTCTTAAAGCTGCTATTGACTTAAGAATCAAGTTCTTACAAGTGTATGGAGACTCAGCTTTAGTGATCGGTTAAGGGGATACAAAGCATACGAATCTCATTCCATATCGAGAGCATGTTCTGAGTTTGATTCCTTACTTTGAAGAGATCACTTTCAATCATATTCCACGAGAAGAGAATCAGTTGGCAGACGCATTGGCTACTATGTCGTCTATGTTCAAGGTTAGATGGGACAACGAGGCTCCCCAGATCATCATTGAGAGGTTTGACGAACCAGCCTATTGTTATGAGCTTGATACAGAAGAGAAACCTTGGTACTATGACGTGAAGAGGTATCTTGAGACTCGTGAATATCCAGGGCATCATTAATGATAAGAAGTTCATGAGAAGATTCGCATCCAAATTCTTCCTCAAAGAACGACATCCTATACAAGCGCAACCACGACTTGTGCTTCTACCGTAGGCCGAAAAGCAATACGTATCATGGAAGAGTTACACGAAGGTGAATTTGGTACCCACTCCGATGGACACACCATGGCTAAGAAGATTTTGAGAACAGTTACTATTGGTCCACCATGGAAGCGATTGTCACCGCTATGCTCGATCTTGTCACAAGTGCGATGCCGACAAAGTACATGTACCTCCAAGACCAATGTTTTAACTTCTCCTTGGCCTTTGCAATGTGGGCATTGACATGATTGGAGAAGTTAAGCCCACCTTCAATGGACATCGTTTCATCCTTGTGGCAATTGATTACTTTACCAAGTGGGTAGAAGCGACCTCGTATGCATCTGTTACCAAGAATGTTGTGGCTCGATTCATCAAACATAATCTTATCTGTCGGTATGGCACCCCCGAAAGGATTATCACAGATAACGGTTCCAATCTCAACAATAAGATGATTACCGAACTCTGCACGCAGTTCAAGATTAAGCATCACAATTCATCTCCTTACCGGCCTAAGATGAATGGCGCGGTGGAAGCCGCCAATAAGAACATTAAGAAGATTATACAGAAGATGACGGTGACTTACAAAGATTGGCATGAGATGTTACCATTTGCTCTTCATGGTTATCGCACTTCAGCACGGACATCAACAGGGCAACCCCTTCTCTTGTCACGGTAAGCCGTCTTACCCATCGAGGTTCAGATACCCTCAACCAGAGTCCTCCAGGAGGCAGAGTTAGGCGAAGACGATTGGGTCCAGACTCGCCTTGACCAGATTAATTTGATTGATGAGAAACGACTCGCATCCATCTGCCATGGACAGATTTATCAGAAACGGATGATCAGAGCATTTAACAAGAAGGTCAAGCACCGAGTCTACCAAGTCGGTGATCTAGTAGTCAAGCGCATCATTCTTCCACAAGGTGATCCCAGGGGCAAATGGACTCCCACTTATGAGGGACCGTTTGTAGTCAAGATGATTTTCCGGAGCTATGATACTTAGCACCATGGATGGTGAAGACTTCCCACACCCTGTGAACGCCGACATAGTCAAAAAATACTACGCATAAAATAGACCCGCTAGGTCGACGAACCTAGGCAAAAATAAGGGCATCCTGGCGAACCAAAAAGGTTCGGGCAAAAGTTAAGGATATATACAAAAGATGTACACCCGGCAAGTCGAAAACAAAAGGCGGCTTGGGCAAAAAGGGTATCCCAGGTGAAAACCCGAAAGGCGGTCTAGGCAAAAGTTAGGGATTTAAGCGCACGACTATGTCTCTTCGGATCACCGCTTGCACTACTATCAGCATTCAAATGGCGAAGATCAGTCTACTCACTTTCTACCGACAGCAAGGAGATGAGATAGTCGAAATATATGAGTACTAGCATAGTTGGAACCTAACGAGATTGTTTCCGCATAGCTTTTTACCTTTCTTGTGTACAAACTACTTGGCCATACGCCACCTTTCAAATAAATACAGCTTCTTTCTCTTTACAATTTCTGTTGTTGTTATTTGCAATAAGTCCAACGTTTGCTTTGAATGACTATACGCATTTGACAATAAGAATCTAATCACGAACATACGAAAAGTGAACATACAAAAGTACTTACTACAGGTTCCGGGAATCGGGATGACGACGAAAGTCAACAAATAGTTCCCCACAGAGCATAAAGGTGTCACTCACAACACACCTTCCCCAACGGAGTATATGTTAATCCACAAGCAGTGATTCCACTCAACCGAGCAACGTTACATCAGCCTCTAAGCAAGAACACTTCATCCCGATATTTCTCAATCCTCCCTTCTCCTGTATCCGGACACAAGACTTGGTCGATAGTGCATCGAGTAAGCATACACCTTTATTCCCACCAGAGATTACAACGGACTCCGCACTCTTCAAGCCCGGTCTCAAGAACCATCAAATGCTCTCCTGAGATCTACACTGAAATCCCAGAGCACCTCCTAAATTTCCTCAACAGATCGCCTCCCAGACTCTCCTCAGCAGGGTCTATATATGAGACCTCCGACAACGAGCCTCTCAAATCTCTACCTTCCTCAACAATATCTAGGCCCAAGACTTGGTCAGATAGTGCATCGAAGGAATCCAGGATATCTTTCTTCTCCTTCAAAAGGGTTCTCACCTACTTAATTCCCAGTGCGGTCGAAATCTTCAAGCAGAACATCCGCATCTTCTTCAAGATGGATATGTTTTGAAATATCACAACATTCATCATTCATACATTTCTCATAAAAGTTATAATTCATGCATATGTCATTCATATACACTGTCATGCATCATACTTTGCATAAGACTAACAAATATTCTATCAAAGTTTTTCTTGTTTTCCCAAAATGTAATCATTTCGACGCAAACAGTCCAGATTAAGCCCCGAGCCGACGGAAAACTATCTCGAAAGACCGCCTCCACGACAGTCGGATTAAGCCCGAGCCGACGGAAAACTATCGAAAGACCGCCTCCGACGACAGTCCAGATTAAGCCCGAGCCGACGGAAAACTATTTGAAAGACCGCCTCGACGAGTCCGTGATTAAGCCCGAACCGACGGAAAACTATCCGAAAGACCACCTCTGGTTATCCTCCGATAACGGGCAATGGATCAACACCCGATGCACAACAGGGAAGCTATCCACATTTTTGCCAACTACAATCTCCTCGAGTAATCGACACGAAGATTTATTCGACCTCTTCCTATTATCAACAAAGAACTACAGTCGGTGACGACTCGATTGCCTTGGATGGCATCCTAAGCCCATCTCCGACTACTTGTCAACATTTCTTCACTTTCAGAATGCTGCATATATGGTTAAAAATCAATACAAACCAATAACCTCATTCAAGGTGAACACGAAGTCTAACGTCGACTCCTTCGGATGGCATCTTAAGCCCATCTCCTCTCCGCTTGGAACATCTACGAGCCTAGCGTACGACTCACTCCCCAACAGTGACCTTTCCAGATGGCATCTTAAGCCCATCTCCGTTAGTTCTCCTACTGACAACCTCGAGTCTAGCGTGCGACTGTTCCCCAAATGAAATCTCCAACTTCTCCAAACGGCATCGAAGCCTGCTCGCATCATCCACCAACCGCGAGCAAATTTTGTGTACTCGGTGTTCAATCATCTTCTACCTCCGTCACGAAAGACAAGCATGTCAATCTAACCTTCCAAAGACAAGAAAATTGAACAGGGAAGTCATATACCCAAAATTTGCCCTCCATCTTCTCAAAAGATTTCATACATCTATGCTCAAAGATTCCTCAAGAGTTGATCAGACAAACTCTCTCCTAGACAATCGACCCAAACTAGGATTTGGTATCTCTCAAGTCAAGATGGATTTCCAACATCTCCAATGGTCTTCATGCCTCCTCATATGCTTCAAAGATTCTCCATGTCAAGTTTCAAGCTTCACAAGTCAAGTTTCCTCAGACAATTGCTCAGATGATTGAAAATCGGGTGTATTGGACAAAAAGTCAACTATGGTCAACATACAGTCAAACTTCATAATTTTTGGTCAACATCCTCATTTTGAAGTTACATTCATCAGTTGATCAAGGGTTGATCATGATTCATCAAGAAAACTCAAGATTTGCTCAAAAGTCAAACTTTCTAAATTAGGGTTTCTAGGTGAAAAGTCAACTGAACTTTGACTGAACATAACTTTCTCATACTTTCTCAGAAATTTTCCCACCAAAGCTCATTTTGAAGGAAATTCAATTCTCTACAACTTCATGTCTCACAAGAATGTCCAAAAAATGCTTCATTTGAGAGGTATAGCTCAAAACATTACAGGTCATTTTCAAAGCCAACAAAAAGTCAACTTTTTGTTTTGAGGATATTTTGAGCGTGGTAACTCCAATTGAGATGAGACCAAATACATTGGTTAGAGGACTCTTAGAGCTTTCCAAAAAGTCCAAGAACACTCAAAAATGTGGAAAATTGAGCAAGATACACTATTCAGAAGTTGGGCAATTTTGGACAATTGCACAAAAGGACATTTTGGTCAAAATGCAAAATTTTCCAAATGGGCTTATAATCTTTTGATCCAAACTTGTTCATGACAATATTCTTGACCCATAAATGCTTGGCCATGGCAATTTTCTATTTTATTGATTTTATTTTGAATTTTAGAACATTTAATTCAAAATTAAATTATATAAAATATGAAAATCATATTTTTCCAAAAGGGCTGATTTTATATGTTCCTTGAAGTCCAAGATAGCCCAATATACTTGCCAAATTCGTGCTTGATCTTGCATTGAAGAAGAAATCAAATTTTTTCAAGAAAATTGATTTTATTTGAAAAAATATTGAATGCTCCAAATCAAATCTTTTCCATTCCTTTTTTCCCTTCCAATCCTCTCTATAAATATCAAGCATCATAGCCAGCAAACCACACGAAACCCTAGCTCAAGCATAACCCTTATTCTTGCAAATTTTTTCAAGAATTCTTGAAAATTCGAATTTCAAATTGCAGCCATTCTCAGCCACTTCCAGCCATCCAAACGTGCTCAGGGGGTAAGTATGAGTAAGAATACATCATTGGTATTGATCAAAGCAAGCTGAATCGTGCCATATACATTCATACATATTCAAATATTTCTTGATTTTGCATTTTTAATATCTGCGTGTTTCAATTGATTCTAATGGTTTGAATGTGTTCATGAGGTTATACTTGACTAATCTGGGCCATCGTTTGAGAGGTTGAACGTGAGAATCGTGGTTTGCCATGTTTAGGTTTTTTTCGAGCTGTCTTCATCGAACCGGTTGATACAGGCATTTTCAGGGCAAACTAATGCCACCATTGAGATCGCAGCCCTCGATTTAGGGGGGTAGGGTCTCCCTTTCTTGTTTATTTCGCGTATTTTTTCAGGTTCAAGAATCATAGTGCGGAGAAGATGACCGAGCCCTAGCTCCAGACTCAGCGAAGACCGTGGAAGGCTTGCGTGGCGATGGCTTCGTCCGATTCGCTGTTCATGCTGGATCCACGCGCGACTTTGGTTTTCAAACATCCTCGACGTCATCATTCAAATGCATTTGTTTTTCCCTTCAGAAACACCAAGTGTCAAGTGGCGTAGTGGTAGAAGCAAGCAATCTCAAGGTTTCACTCCTTGGCCTCCAGTTCGAACCTCACAGGGACCGGGTTTTGTTTTCTTTTTCAAAACTTGCATATTTTCAACTATTTTCATATTTTTCTATATTTTTAATATTTTCATGCTATTTTAATTGTTTTCATGATTTTTATTCTGCATTTAAAAATTACCAAAAACATTTTTTCCTTTTGCATTATTTTCATAAAACCTTTATTTAATTTAATAAATTTAAAAATATAATTTTTGCATGCATATTTATTTTATTTATAATTTGGCATTTAAATCATTATAAATTAGTTTTTAATTATTAAAACTTTTCCAAAAAATCCCAAAAAATTATTTTAGCTTATTTATCTTATTTCCAGCATGCATTAATTTTCTCATATTAAAAATTGCATTTTTTCTAACATTTTCTCTTATTTCGATTTCATCATATTTTCCGAATTTCTTATTCTTTCACAGGTTGCTCCGTTTCGGACGTTTTCTTTTTATTATTCTATTTTTTCCAATAATGTAACTGCTCATGGGATGTAATAGTTTAAATTAGGCTTTTATTTTCCGCAAGTTTAAATTATGTATCTGCCCCAAAGCCATGTAATAGCGTAGGATTTATCTTTCCGCACTTTACATTCCGCATTTTACTTTCCGCACCCTTATCAATTGCTAGTAATTAGGCGTGTATGGCAAGATAATAATTGGACATAGCTCACACTAATCTTCAAGATAACATATTCTGAATTTGACACACTTCTATCACACACGCACCCCTTAGGGTAATTCTCTCTCGATGCCTTTCGAATTCAAAATGGTCATGTCCCTCGAACGTAGAGGTATTCTAGCACCGTTGCCTTCCAAACGAATCATCATAGTCCCTTCGATACAAAGATCATAAGACCCACGATGTCGCCTCCGAATACATGATCTTGACCCTTCGATTGTCGCCTACGAAAAATAATGATAGTCCCTTCGATATGTGCTAGGATACCTCCTACAAGTTGCCTTCTATGACCATCCGATGTCCCTTCGAATGTCCCGCTTACATCCAACGAATGGAGCTACCTACTAACTAATGGTATGGCTAGCGCTATTCTAAAGGAATGTAGAAGTACAACAAAACGACCAATTCTGAGTGGGTAAGTAAGTCTTTTATTTGCTTGCTCTATCAAATGCTTTTCACACCACACACTTTTTCAAAGTTCAATTTCTTTCCAAAAACAAAACATTTCCGAACACTTTGTATACACTCCTACATGAGTCATTACAAAGTCTAAGCGAAATGCCTTTTCAAAACATCTTTTTCAAACACACAGAAAGCAAATTTTAAAAAGTTATCTAAGAGCAACTAAGAGCCCGTAGAATAAACTGCGGATGGAAAGGGGTGCTAATACCTTCCCTTTTCATAACCATTCTCCCGAACTCAGAATCTAACGAAGGTCTTTTTATGTTACTTTTACCTTCCCTTAATTGGATAAAAATAAAAGTCGGTGGCGACTCTTGCTATCCGCACATTTGGATACAAAAATCCTACAAAGTCAGTTCACCGTATTACAGACGAAAACTCTTTTAAGTTGGGGGGAGTTGTGACACCCCGAAAATAATTCGGTAATTAAGTAATTATGGTTTTAATTATTAAATTAATTGAGAACATAATTTATTTAATATATTGAATTATTGAGACTAATTATGGAATTATTGGATATATGTTGAGTAAAGTGGGGTGTGAGGAGTAAAAGACTCTACTCACATTAATTGATTTATTGAATTTATGTTAAAAGGAATAAAAGGAATAAAATAAGAAAAAGAGGAAAAAGGAATCTTTTTGGAGAAAACAAGATACGTGAAGTGAGAAGAGAAGGAAAGAAGGAAAAAGACCTAGGAGCGTCAGAAATCGAAGAACCCACAAGGTAAGGGGTGATTTCGATTGGTTATTGTTTATTATAGGTTTTGATTTTAATATTATGGATCATGGCATGTTAGGAAATCTATGTTTAGGAATTTCTAGGTTTCCATGGATGTGTACCTAATAGTGTCAGTTGGTGTCAGATTGAGTCTGTTTGTGTCAGAATATGTATGGAATACGATTAAGGTGTCAGTTAATGAATAGAGATGATGGAAAGAGGATAATTGATGTAGTGAATGATGCAAAATGATGTATTTTGGTGTTTCCAATGATGGGATTCGTATGGGTAAAAATGGGTTTAATTGAAAATGAAAGGATGCTGTCAAAAGTGCAGAAAATGACATTTTAACACGTGGGAACCGGTTCCTGTATGGGTAGGAACCGGGTTGCCCTTTGAAAAATTTGTAAAAACCTGAAAAATGTACTCAGGAACCGGTTCCTGTATGGGTAGGAACCGGGTTCCCATACATTTTTCCAGAAGCGCCTTTTTGAACTTCTGCAGGAACCGGTTCCTGTATAGGTAGGAACCGGGTTCTGCCTTATTTTTTTTAAAATTCTAAAACTTCGAAAATTCATAACTTTCAAATCGTAAGTCCGTTTTGAAGCGCCGTTTTGGACGTTATTTCCTAAATTTAATGCTCTACCTTATGAAATGAAAATATTTTAGAAAACTTGAAATTATTTTGGAAAGGGTTGAATTTCGAAATAAATGATTATTAACTGACACATCAGGATGTATGTGTAGTAGAGGATCCTGTGTTGATGGGTGTACTGATAATGTGTAGATGAATAGCACGTTTATGCTGATGTTGATTGTATGCATGATTGGTTTGATATATCATGTTGATTGGTTTGCATGTTTATGCTGATGTTGATTGTATGCATGATTGGTTGATATATCATGTTGGATGGTTTGTTTCAGTTATGTTGAATTGATGTATTACATAGACTGATTAATGTTGCATGCTATTGATGTGCGTGCATATGCATTGTTTTGGTGAAGTTAATTCCCATTGTGCGGAATTTGATTGGATTGCCGATAACCGATACCCGAGTGAGGATGGGTGGTTAGGCTGGATTCGTGTCTGAGTGGTTATGGACGAATCGATGGTACTTGTATCCGGTTGATGATGGATCAGTGTTGGGTGACTTGGTCACGAGTCGGTACCGCATGCATTGAGTCTGCATTATATTTATATGAAGTGGTAACATGTTAGGATGTCTTCCAGTGTTACTCTTCGTGATTGTTATGATTAAGCATGATGAATATGGTTGTGTGTGTGAATCTGAATTTATGTTAAGTGGGTGAAATAATATGCTTGTGATATATTATTGATTGAAAGACTTATAATATGTTTTAATTATGAGAAGTCTCACCCTTACTTTACCATTTCAGATTAAATTAGCAGCTGAGGAGTCGGTGAGGATGGCTCTAGAGCTTATCTTTTAGTCCGTGTGTTAGTGTCATGCTCTGATTAGATTGTAACACTGGGGAACGCTTAGTTAAGAGAATCATTATTGTTTAATTATTATGGATTTGAATTCTTTGAGAACCTTGATGTTTTATTAAGTTTTGATTTTGGTATTTCCGCTGTGTAAGACATGATCTTATAATGATTGAATTGTTGGATGATGATCCTCAGTGTAGCATGGCTACTGTTTGAATGAAGTTTATTTTGATTATTAATTGTGACATCCCTTATTATACCGTGTTAACTCTGATTAAAAGATGATCTAGATATTAATTTAATTGATATATTCGGGGTATTTAGATGGGGTGTTACAGAGTCAAGTTCAACTAAGTTGTGAGCATGACCATCCACAATTTCAATCTCCTCTATAGTTTTTTCAACTCACTCAAATCCATTCCCTCTCTTTCTCTTTCTCTTTGCATGTAGGAGTATATAAATTCAATCAGATACACATTCACACGTCATTTATACAGCTAAGCTCTGAAGTACTCAAGAGTCAATTCACTACTCACACCTCATTTATACAGCTAAGCTCTTTCCAAACTCACACTAATTTCACATTTGGTACTTATTTTAATAACAAAAATAAAATAAAAAACATAATTAATGTAATTATTAATTGTTTGGTCTTACATTGTTTTCTTGACTAGGGATATTTTATATTGAATTTCAATTCTTGAAGTTCGGTTCACCACATTTTCTTCTCTCCTTTTTAAATATTTATTAAAATTGTATTGATGATCAGGTCAATAAAATATATACATATATATATATATATATATATATATATATATATATATATATATATATATATATATATATATAACTATCTTTAATTTTATTTTAGAAATTTCTTTTTCTATCTAGTCAATTTCTTTTACACTCTTAATAGAAAATTCAAAATATCTTCAGGTTTCGCAAGTACATTTGTGAAGTCACCTCACAGTAGGTTTCGCAAGTGCACTTACGAATTAATCCATAATTTATCAATTAGAATTAAGATTAGGCATACGCAGTAGCCTGTATTTTGTTTTCTTGATGTTGTTGTAGTAATATTTTTACAATATTTACTTTTCGAAGAATTATTAATATTATTATTTATGAACATCTATTAATATTATTTATTGACCGTATTGTTATGTTTGTATTATATTTTCAATCAAATCTTAAAATATTTTCCGGGTTGTAAAATATATTGTGAAATTGTGGAATTGATGAAATTGATGAAATTTTAAATAAAAATGACATAAACAGAAGAAATTTTGCAAGTGAACTTGCGAATTCACCTTGCAGGAGGTTTCGCAAGTGCAATTGCGAAAAAACCTGTAAATATAAAAATTAGGGTGTCTTCGCAAGTGCACTGCGAAACCTCCTGCGAGGTGAACTCGCAAGTGTATTCAAAAGATATATTTGAGTTTTCGGTGGTAAAACTCACCACCGCTATAATGAAATTCTATTTTATTTTTTACAATTTTTTTTTTTACAAAATGATTCTTTTTTTTTTTTTCCTTATTTTTGGTCTTTCTCATTAAATTCCACTAACAAATGTTTACGTGGCAAGTCAGGTACAACACCATGTCAAGTAAAGTCAACACTAAAAAAATAGATAAATTGTGAAGATTTTTAATTCCGTTAAATAATTTAAAAATAATAATTTTTTACAAGCAATTAATGAAACACTTGATAGGTAAAAAATTATATAACGGTAAAATTAAATAATATAATTATTAATTATCTTAGTTTTTGCATGTGAATGTACGATGTTACACTCACGATTAGAGTTATCTACAACCCTCATCTAGTACATTTTTGTTATAATTCAATTTTTATTATAATTTTATTAAGATGTTTTATTATTCAAGTGACATATACCTATCTTATATTTCATAAACACATAGAGATGGTCTTACTTTGTTTTTTATTTTAAATTTGACTATAACGTAATCCTTTGAAAAAAGTAGAACCAAATCAACTGATAATTGTGTGTTTTTACACGGATAATTTGTTGTTTTATGATTTTGAAATTTTTCTACTAAAAGAATTATTAGATTGATTCGCAGATTACATCGTTTTTCTATGACGTTTCTAAAACTGCTCAAAATTATGCAAAGTAGTCAAACTACTGTGCCACCACTTTAAGATATAAAACAATTTAATTCTATAATGTACGATAGATAATTGGCTTAGAATCAAACTTTTTGATGGTACTAAGAACATTCAAATATGGTATAAATATTACAGTGTTATTTGGTGTAATCGGCAGACGCAATAATTTCTCAAACCAAGAGAAATTTCAATAATTCTCCAAAGAGAATTCAACAATTGTTATTTAACCACTCAAAATGATTTCTAAAACAAAGAGAAATTTGAATAATTCTCTAAAGAGAATAAAAAAAATATTATACTTGATTATTTCTCAACTCAAACGAGGAGGAATTAACATTATTCTCTAAAGAGAATTTAAGAAAGTACTCAGAAAATTCTGTGAGAGAAATTTCTAAAATATATTTGAAAAGTTGCAATGGTTAAAAAGATCTTTATGAGAAAAGGTTAATGCTTTTTTTTTAAGAAGAAACAAATATTATTATATATCCAAAAATAATACAAAACAAGGGCGACCCATAGGGTCTAGCCACAACTACTCCTAAAAGAAACCACGAACACCAACTATAGGCTCAATTGAGCCTCATGTTCCTGTAATTACCTATGTGTCCAACACCTATGCACATTTCTTTCTATAATCTCTTTTTCTATACAAATATGTTCACTCGGATTCGGCTCCATGTTATACACATGATGGTTCCTATGCTGCCAGCACGCATACACTGTTTTCGCAAATGCTGTCTTCAAAATTCTGATGTTCCATCCTTTGTGCTTACTTATAGCAGCCATCCAATTCACCTCATGATCCCAGTCCTTCGGGTTGTGCTCAATTCTAATCCAACTTAGCAAATGTCTCCAGATATCCCGCATATCTTTACAGAGAAAGAACAAGTGCTCCAAACTCTCTACTTCATTACAGAAACTGCAATCTACATGATCTATCATTCCAAGCTTCCTAAGTCGGTCTTTGGTCGTAAGACGCTTATGGCACGCAAGCCAAAGGATGAATAAAGCATGAGGAGAGGCTTCAATAGCATAGAACAAATTCCTCCAGGGCACCTTCTCTTTTGTATCCGCCAGGCTATTGTAGCAGTCACTGGTTTTGAAAACATTTGCCTCTTTCATGGCCACCCACTATGTCAAGTCCTCATCAACAATTCATTTGTTAAGGATGCTCTTTAATATCCAAGAGCAATAATTCTTAATGAGGATATTCATAATTTGGCCGCCTTTGACATAATATGTATGAACCCATCGAACCCATAAATTATCCGCTTTCCTATTCAAATTCCACAACAATTTCAGCATACACGCTATATTCCAACGATTTAAATCCAAAATATTTAGACCACCTTGGCATTTAGGTTCACAAACCTTACTCCACGCAACGGTTTTTTTTTGAGAGATGACACATTTTCATGTCCATAAAAAAGACCGGCAGAGATTGTCGATTTGCTTAGTGAACCCCTTCAGAATAGGGATGCAGTGGCACCAGTAATTCATAATAGTGAACATGAAGTTTTTTATCAACAGAACACTCCCATCATAGCTAAGCATATAGGAGTTCCAATGCTTAATCCTAGTAGCAATCTTGTCCACTAAACTCAAGCATTGCTTAATAGACAAATTTTTGCTCTGCAGGGGAAACCACAAGTACCTGAAAGGAAGACAACCAATAACAAATCCAGTAATATCACAAAGCTTCTTTTCCATGTCCTTATTCATGCCATCACAATAAATTTTACATTTTTTTGGGTTAACTATCAGGGCAGTAGGGCAGTAGCTCGAGAGAACGCATGAAAACTATCCACTAAAAGCTTCACCGACACTTCATCTCCCTTAGAGAATAAGAGGAGGTCGTCCGCAAAGCTAAGGTCAACAATCTTAACTTTCTCACATTTGCTATGGAAGTTAAAATCAGGTATATTGTGCAAATCCTCCAATTTCCTATGGAGATATTCCATGACGATTACAAAAAGCATAGGGGAAATTGAGTCCCCTTGCTGCAACCCACGCTTAGCCTCCATAATCTTGGAATAAAGCCCATTAATGTTGAATTGGTAACTAAAAGTTTCCACAACATGCATAATCCAACCAACAAATATCCTAGGCAAACCAACCTCCTCAAGAATAATCTTCATAGTTTTCCAGTCCACAAAATCGTACGCGTTTTGGATATCCATTTGGAGCACGCATCTAAGCATACCACTATTTCTACCATAGTCTTTCACTAGCTCATAAGCTAGCAAAATATGGTCGTGAATATGTTGCCCCGACACAAAAGCAACTTGGTTCCTACTGACAATATAGTTTAACACCTTACCGAGTCTGGTTTCCACAATTTTGGATATAAGTTTGTACATTGTGGTGCAGTAGGATATAGGACAAAAATCTTTAATGATGTTGGCCTGATTATGCTCCTGAATTAGGACCACAAGGGTTCTATTAAATCTTTTATCCATAGTGCCTTTATTGAAGAAATCCATCACACAGTTAATAACTGAAATTCTGGTGACAGTAGACTCAAATGTTCTATAAGGATGTTGAGACATCTGATCTAACATTAAAGAAAGAAAACAAACAAGGTAGAAAAATACAATAGTGCAGGAAATAAAAAAGAACACAATAGAATTGTTAACGCAATATAGTTCAAACCAACCTACATCTGAGGGCTACTAAGCCAGGAAGAAGACTCCACTATCAGTAGTATTATTTTATGTAAACAACCTCTGGTTTACAGATAAAAAAGCTCTGGTTTACCTAATCACTACCCAATGAAACCTTTGTCTTAGAAGACCATCTAAGACAAGAGAACCTATGCCCACTCCCTAGTGATACCTAACAATTTCAATCCCCTGCAACAATAACAACCTATTTGAAGAACCCTTATTCAAATAAGAAAAACAGTCAAACACTTTTGACACACATACTTGTAATTGCTTCACAGCTTCTTCCAAGAACACAACTCAACTCATTTCTTCACATCTTTTGAGTGAGTATAATAATCCTCTTGCCTACGGGCTTTGAGGTACAAATCAGCGACCATCCCACAATCTGGGTGGTTCACTTACATGGCTAACCCTAATGATTACATATTTATATATTTAGATAACTTCCTAAAACTAGGTACAACTTCCTTATTTATAACATATTACCCAACTGGATTTGGGCATTCAAACAACAACATATCAGTTGTAACAAACTGCAGAAACAAACAATGCATAAAACAAACAACATAAAACTTCTTCTACAATCAAGGTCTTCAATATGATTTTTCTCCTTTGCTTATGATTGAATCTTCTAGACCTCTACACATGCCTTCAATAACACACCACATGTGATACATAATATTCTCAAAATATTTTGCACTACTAAAAACAGAATTGTAACAAAGTTAACAGTTCAGTAGCGTGATGTCTGATGTCACGACATCGTCTTTGACATGTTGTTCCAGATTTTGATTTAACTCAACACAACATGTTTAGGCATTCCAATAAGATTACATGTTCTTCTGTTCAAGTAATATGTCCTATTGTACAATACATTGTTGCTGCTTTTATTTGTTTTATTAAAATTAAGCCAATTCTTAAAAAAAAAAGGAACTTACAATCTCCCCCCTTTGGCAAATTTTGGCTAAAATAAATAAATACAATTACATCAAAACAACAACAACAATTATAATTTAAAATTAACAATTAAAAATTTTCTTAAGCAGCTCATCCATAGTCTTCTGCACACAGCTTGAGTTTGAGTTGAGCAAAACCTTCATCAGCAGTTCTTCCAAGGTCTATACTGTTGGCCTGTCAATTGAAGACAATGTCTCAACATCCAGTTTGATATCTTCTCGTGTTTTTGAATCTCTCCATTGAACCAGTCCATGGTAAATGGAAGGAAAGTCCTGATGTACACGAGGAAGAATATAACTTCCACCCCCTTTAAGATAGGAACCAATTCTTGTCACTGGGGGTAGTAAAGAGGACCATGGGAAATAAAATACCTATGAAGTAGGAACAACTACTCAAATTTTAGCATATGAGGAAACTCAAGGAGTATTCTAAAACTCTCCTAGGTAACTCAAAACACAAGTCACAATTATGCTCGCAACTCAGATCACAAGTCACAAATAATTCGATATGGTTTGTTTTGTGACCTAATTTGTGACTTAGACATAGTTTCTCCCGCTCCTGCTTCACTTTCTGTGTGACATTACTTCTCTCCCTTTTTTAGCTAAAATTTGACAATGAAAACCCTCACCTAACCAGATCCAGAGTTTTCCCAAAACTTTAATGAAACACATGATGATGAAAAGTTGAATGCTCACTTGTGACTAGAGGATTCCTGAGATCGCTTATAAATAAGGAAGCAGTTTCTTAGGACTTAACAGGAGATTAATTATTGGTCAAGGTGTGTTAATTTAGGCTGAGAATCTTTCACATGACTTTTTGTGCACCATCCAGGCTATATTTGAATGCCTTTAATAACTCTTGACTATTTCTTTTAAGATAAAACAGTACCAATGCATGCATCAGTCATTTCACTTATCATGTCCATGTAGAGACATGTTCTATATAATGTCCTGACATTCAATCAGTAATTGTCTGCTCACTTCATGTGACTAACTTTTTCAGATCAAGGGACTTTTTACCATGAGACATTTTTCACTACTACTCTTAACTGTCCACATATTGCAATACCTCCCTTTTAATTGGCCATGAGATAGAATCTAAAATCATTATCTTGCTCAGATCATACTTATTCTTTAGCTTAGGCACAAGAGATTTTAATACTCAGATTCACAAGGATATTGATGTTCTACCATCACACGAGACATTCACAATAATGCTTCAAAACTTATTTGCCTTGGTTTAGATATCATATTTATTTCTCAGCTGCTCTTTGAACATAAGGTCTAATCTTCAGAACAATACAAGTATCCTTTCACACTAGCTACACTTATTCTCCCCCTCAGTTGTAGCTTGACATACATATTAGCACAACATAATTAGAATCTAAAAGAATAGATGTTTAAACATCAGTAAAAACATTCACAAATGCACAAACACACTCATTTTCTCCCTTTATACACATCAACAGTAACATTTGGAAGCACAAAATTAACACGCAGATAGTTAATCCCCCTTAATTTCAGCATTTCTGAGATTTTACAATATATCCTTGCTCCCCCTGGGTCACACGTGATAAGGACACATATGATTTTGGTCCTCACAATACTAGAAGCATTCTTTCTTTGGAATTTTCCACAGTTTCCAAATTTGGAATCCTTAGTTTTCTTGCTACACAAGATTCATATTGTCACTCTCTGTAACTTGTTATAGAAGAAACTACATAATCAACCATGCATATGGCCAAAGATACGTCTTCAAAAGATAAGTCTGGATCTTATCTGCCTTCTCTTAATATCTGGTGTCTTCAATAGTTGTGATGTTACATCTCCATGTAGAACATTGTTTTCTTTACATCACATACTTTATCACTCTTGATTCTGAATTCATATTTTCACACATCTATCATACAAGTATCCATCTCCCCTCAATATATTTGTCAACATTTGTATGCACCTCTTAGCAAGGAATCAGCTCTTTATATAATCCCCAGATAATGTTGCTACACCTCTTGAACTTGTGAAGATTAATATGGGCTCAATATTGACATTCAACTCATAATTTAGCATGAATATATTAGACAAACACTCAACTCCCGACAGAGTATATGTATTTGGCGTTCAAGCTACATACTAATAAGTACTTAGTCTCCCGTCAAAGTACTTACCAGTTTGTCATTTAGAATTATCTAATCACACTAGATGGTCCTAATTGATTACTTCTTCACAATTTACACTTACTTCAAAGCAACAATACATATTATCATGGCTGAAGACACTAAGATAATGTTCCAACATTAGATACGACAACATCAATTATAGTATGGTTTTGAGGGTAACATCCATACTCACACTCAACACTTGTGGGGGAAGATAGTAAGCACAACTAACATCACTGATCAAACTTCAGGATCATACAATTAACATAATCAGGGGATAACATAAGCCACATCTCAATAAGATTTTATTCAAACTTCCATTATGACTTTGAGATGATGGATGCTATTGTCTATACCTATAGAGGAGATTCCCTCTACTAGGTTTCTGAGACAGACTTACCTAGGCATGACACAAAATAATATGCAGACTCTTCAAAAAAAATTATCTCCCTTGATTCTTCAAGACAATACCCATCCAAGACAAACTGTCTGATATTCAGGGTAGTCACAGCTCAGGACTGTTAGAACAAAGTTTGTTTCTAATAATATATTAAATGTTTTGATGATAACAAGCATAATAAATTTTGTATGAATGCATATGATATTTGTTAGAACAAAATTTATTCCCAATAATATATTAAAGTTTTAATGATAACATTCAAAATAAGTTTTGTATAATTGAATATGATACTCTGATGTGTACAATGTTTTATTTCAGAAGGTGTTCTAACTCTAGTGCAAAAATGGAAAATATCATGCTGAGCAGAAGTTGAAGTATTAGAAGTTCTATTGAGAAAAGAACTTCTGGACAAAGCACGCTAAAAAGGACTGTTGAAAGAAACACGTTCTAGAAGTGTGAATAAGATAAAACACGTTGCTAACAGAAACACGCCTTAGAAGTTATGAGCGAGAAATTCTGGAAGACACGCTACCTAGAAAGCTTATGAAGTAAAGAATTAAATACAACTTCTGATGGAAGCTAGCAAAGCGAAACCTCTAATGAAAAGCACCAATAATATGTTTTGAATAGAAGATATATATAACAAGGCTTACATAAGATGAAGTATTAGAAGTTCTGATGAGAATAGAACTTCTGGTCAAGCAAGCACAGCACAGAAGCAGAAGCAAGCACAACACAAAAGCAGAAGCTAGCACAGCGCAGAAGCTAGCACAACGCAGAAGCTAGCACATCACAAAAGCTAGCACAACATAGAAGCTAGCATAGCGCAGAAGCTAGCATAGCATAAAAGCTAGCACAACACAGAATCTAGCACAACATAGAAGCTAGCATAGCACAGAAGCAAGCACAACACAAAGGCTAGCACAACACAGAAGCTAGCACAACACAGAAGCTATCACAACACAGAAGCAAGCACAACACAACTTTTGATAGAAGCAAGAACAACAAACTTCTGATAGAAGCAAGAACATCAAACTTATGATAGAAGCAAGAATAATGCAACTTCTGGTAGAAGCAAGAACAACAAACTTCTGATAGAAGCAAGAATAGCACAACTTATGATAGAAGCAAGAACAATAAACTTCTGATATAAGTAAACTCTGACAGAAGCAGGCAAAATAAACTTCTGATGGAATCACCAACAAAAGTTCTGATGAGAAAATATTTAGAAGATCTTTTGAATATGAACGTTATCTTCCTAAAGACAAAAACTGCCAGTAACGTCAACATGAGCGAAGAAGAAGACAAAATACTTGAGTAGTTCAACTTCCAAGGATTATTCAACAAAGTAAAATCACGTGAAGATGGAAGCTGAGTAAAAATGCGTGAAAGGCTACAGTAAAGTCATTATTACACTTTTCCATAATTTAAGGCACGCTACCACTAACGGTCAGATTCTGGAAGCTTATTTAAGGATTCATCTTCAAAGAAGAAAAACAACAATACATAACAACTCACAAGAACTCATGCTGTCTGAACGAACAACATTATTTTTCACAAGAACTTTCAACAACATCTTCTAGCAACCTACAGAAAGTCATTCTAAGTAAACTCACGCTGCCAAATAAAAAGTCATATTTTTGTAAAGTAGTTTACTATTTCTTGAGCTTAATTTTTGTGTAAACTTCACTTAGTGAAGAACAACTTTTCTAGAAGCACTTTTTTACACAGTCAGTCAGAATCTAGCATTCTGATAGTTGTTCCTTGAGAAGATCAATTTGGGTCAGAATTCTTAAGAGGGCTAGGACTAGTTGAGTCTTAGAGGTGTTAGTCACAATGGTGGTTGTGCGGTTTGTTGTTAGTCACATCGATTGGGTAGTGCATTCTTTAATCGTTGATTATAGTGGATTAAGTCCTCGTTGAGAGAGGCGAAATCACCTTGGTGGGTGGACTGGAGTAGTTTGAGTGTCAAACGAACCAGGATAAAAATATTTGAGTATTTTATTTGTTGTTTGGGTTAAAGAGTCTAAAAGTAAGAAAAACTTATTCAACCCCCCTTCTAAGTGTTTTTCCAAGCCTTCAAGGACCATTAAACGCTGTGGTTGGGTCACAATATTTTACTCCAAACAAAATCTGTTCTATGGTCATGAATAGAATTCCACAATAATGGTTCCTTTGATCAGAAGGATCTTCCAGATTCAATCTCATCTTGTGTTCATAAAGGGAGTGTAGGAGATACCTTTATGAGTCCTTGTAAGGGCATTGAGCTCAACTTTTATACTCCCATAAGCTTTGGTAGGAAATAAACTGACATCTCGAGTAGATAAACTGTTGATCGTGTCCTGATCAACTAATACAAAGCATACATCTCCTCTTCCAGATCAGGAGTAGGTCCCAAACGTAAATGTTCAACACATTCTTGTTTAGCACCCAAAACATCTATTCTTCAACTGGCAGTTGCATACCTGTTGAAGTAATGTTCTAACATCCCATAGAACATTAGTTCCATCTTCTAGGAACATACTATCCTTGATAATCTTCAACGTCTTCAAAACAATATGCAGATGTGCATGAGAATCATTGATAAATTAATTCTCATTAACTTCATTAATAAATGTCTTTATGAGTGGACTTAAGGAAGATCTCAAGTATCTTTGACACTTTAAATGTAGTTGAAAAATTCTGCCGTATATTATGTTGAGAAAATAATAACCTTAGAATTCTTCTTGTACTTTAAGGGTTATATCAAAAGCCATGCAGCGGAATATAATAGTACTTCAACAAAATTTACACACAATGCTTACTCTCCAATTTAAGCATAAACATGGAAACTTAGGATTGAAAATAAATCAACCCTACGTACAGTAGCTTCTCACCAAGTTATATACTAGACATCATCAATACCATAAATAGAACACACATAAGCTCAAGAGTTACATTATCAATATCTTCACTCCCGCATGAAGGTTTTGACAATTTTCGTCTTTTGCTAAATAACAACTGAACAGTAATCCTTAAATTAATTCAATGTCTTCACTCCCGCATGAAGCCTTTGACTTTACACTCCTTTTGTTCAACTTTATCATCTTCTTTTATCAAGAAGGTACAATCATTCTGGTCAGGTTTCAATACATGTTAGTCTTCCACAAATATGTCCATCCTCCACTTCAAGGGACTATACAATATGAACACGCCTTGTTCAAACAAATCTTCTACCTTATATATAACCAGAAAGTATCATCCCTAGGATCTTATCTAGAAACAGACAGGATGCCTGCTCTGATACCAATTAAAATTCTAGTGACAGCAGACTCAGATGTCCTATAAGGATGTCGAGCAGGAAATCAAAAAGAACACAACAAAATTGTTAACCCAGTTTGGTTGAAACTAACCTACATCTAGGGGCTACCAAGCCAGGAAGAAGACTCCACTATCAGTAGTATTATTTTATGTAAATAACTTCTGGTTTACAGATAAACAACCTTCGGTTTCCTAATCACTACCCAATGAAACCTTTATCTTAGAAGACCATCTAAGACAAGAGAACCTCTGCTCACTCCCTAGTGATACCTAACGGTTGCAAACCCATGCAACTATAACAACCTATTTGAAGAACCCTTCTTCAAATAACTAAAACAATCAGACACTTTTGACACATATACTTGGAATTACTTCACAGCTTCTTCCAAGAACACAACTCAACTCATTGCTTCAGAGCTTCTGAGTGAGTACAATAATCCTCTTGCCTACGGGCTTCGAGGTACAAATCAATGATCATCCCATAATCTGGGTGGTTCACTTACATGGATAACCCTAATGATTACATATTTCTATATTTGGCTAGCTTCCTAAAACTAGGTTACAACGTCCTTATTTATAACCTATTACGGAACTGGATTTGGGTCTTCAAATAACATCATATCAGCTGTAACAAACTGCAGAAACAAACTCTGCATAAAACAAACAGCAGAAAACATCTGCTACAATCAAGGTCTTCAATCTGATTTTTCTCCTTTGCTTCTGATTGAATCTTCTAGACCTCCACATATGCCTTCAATAACACGCCACATATAATGCACAATATTCCCAGAATATTCTGCACAACTAAAAATAGAACTGTAACAAACTTAACAGTTCAATAGCATGATGTCTGATGTCATGACATCGTCTTTGACATGTTGTTCCATATGTTGATTTAACTCAACACAACATGTTTAGACATTCCAATAAGATTACATGTTCTTCTGTTCAAGTAATATATCCTATTGTACAATACATTGTTGCTGCTTTTATTTGTTTTATTAAAATTGTGCCAATTCTTAAAAACAAGGAACTTACAATAACATCAGCTTTAATGATACTCCACGAATGCTTGAAGAATTTCTCCCCATACCCATCCACCCTCGATCTTTTTTTTTATCACATATGATATTAAGGGAAGTTTCAATCTCATTCACAATGACAAGCTACACAAGCATAGCTCGTTGTATCATGTCCAACTGCTTCCCTATCTTCAAGACCCTAATATCAACCCCTTCGCTGGTAGGTTTATTCTCCACCATGAGGCTACCATTAAAGGAAAGGATATCCTCTTCAACATCCCATTGGTTTTCAAGCATCTTTCCATTATCATTGAAGAACCTGTAAATCCCACTTCTTTTCTGCTTGCTTTTCACTGTAGCATGAAGATACAAATTGTTTCCACCCCCATCCTAATATAGTAAATCTTAGCTCTCTGTCTCATAATATGTTTATCAATGTCATTAAGCTCCATAAGCCTAGCAGTACTCCTCTTCTCTTTGAGTATTAGCTCTTTGTTCATTCTATATGTGCAAAACAATTTCTAAACATTATACATCTCTTTCTGATTATTCTCAATTTGTTTCTTTATCTCCATCAAAGGCTTACTAATATTCCTAATCACGTGCTGCAGCCTCAAACGTTTCCGCCACAAGACCCTACTAGAATTAGTTGTAGTATCCTCCATCCAACTCTTATGCACATCACCAATGTAATCAGGCATGTATGTAGCTTTGTTAATAAATTTGATGTTGTAGGTTGCTGCTGTCTATCCTAATCAGCTTGATACAGAGCAACGCATGCTCAGAGATACCAGGCTCCATAACATGTAAAGTCAACTTGTCATTCCTCTGAATCCAGTATAGGTTAGCAAGAACATGATCATTTTTGGAGTAGATGGCCCCATCCACATGCTTGTTGAACCACGTATACTTATCACTCGTGCCCTCAATGTAGAACAACCCATTTCTATCCATCATCTCACTTAAGTCCATAAACTCACGCTCTTTAACAGGCTTCCCCCATATTTGTCCTAATAACCTAGAACATTATTGAAATCACCCATTAGCATCCACGGGCCCTACTGGTTTTTCCCAATGTCATCAATGTCTCTCCATAAAACCCTCCTCTTATTAAGTTGGTTGAGCGCATATATGGCTGTCATCCAGTATAGGAACTTCTCATCCATACTATGGGCACCACAATGAATAAGCTGGCTAGTGCTACTAATGTGTCTCAACTCAATCTTATTACAATCCCAAAAAATCTGGATTCTCCCCTTACTATGATCCTTGTAGTTATCCATAATAGACCACGTGTTCGCAAAGAACTTCCTGATTTTTTCAGCATTAGCTTCTTTAACTCTTGTCTCAATGAGAATGGAAATAGAAGGATTCAACCTAAAGAGACGGGATCAAACCTCTTTATTCCTAGCCATTTTATTTAACCCCCTAATGTTCTATTAAATAATCATGGACCACCCATATGGGTCCTTTGAGGGTCATCCCAAACACCCAAAGAATCAAATTCGTTCGAGCACAACAGTTTGTCCTGAGTTCTTGCCTTGACCATTTTTCTTCTTTCACGACTCTTCCTATTAACCTCTGTCCAGATATTGTCATCGGTTGGTGTATGAAGATGCTCATCTAATACTTTTGGCTCCTCCTAGTGTTGTTCTTTGTCATTAGGGATTTTATCATGTGCTTCCTGCATATTTTCCCGCATGTGCCCTTGTTTAATCACATCATTGCCCGTGCCTTCCATTTGGTCTTCAAATAAGGTCTTTGGATGCCATATCTTCATATGAGGCTTCTTGACATTATTGCACACGTGCCTAACCTGTTGACGTTGTTCACATAATTAGGGCCTCCATTCATACTCCAATTTCTGCTTTCTCCTTTCACCTTTTTTGTCCTTTATGCTGATTTCCTCACATAGCTTCCGCGTTACATCAATCTCTATCAGCATCCTCTCATATGTAACTCTAAGTTTCCTCGTAGTGCATTCATCAATGAACAGCAGCGTACCAATCATACTGCCAAGTCTCCCCAGGCTATTGTCTCCCCACAGAAACAAAGGTAATTGTAGGAGTTTCATCCAAATCGGCACCGTTCTTAACATATCCCTCTTCATTGAGAAATCTATCTTCCAATCCGTGATCACTATTGGCATATTGCAGACTGTGTATGGGCCTTTCATCATGACTTCATCCTTGTCCTTGCACGATTTGAACTTCAAGATGAAGTAGCCTTCATAATGGAAGAACATTTTTGGTAATGCCACAAAGTTCCAATTCCAGCACATATAATTCCTCACAACATTCATGCTTAAATCCATTTCTATCATGTATATTATTGTAGTCGATTCCAAAAACCTAATCTCCGATTCCACATATTCCTCCTTAATCTCCACTTCCTTGATGCCATCATTGATTTTTGGTGCAAAGTATCGAAGTGGTTTCCTATTGATAGCATTCTAATATCCATGGATCATATCCACCCATAACTTCTCACCTCCTCTTACATTCGTCTTCTTCTCCTCAATCGTCGCAATTTTAGGGTTTTCAATTTCCCCAAAATTGCATCTTCCACTTCCTCCTCTGACTCTTCTACCAACAATTCCTCCTCCGCATCCACCCGAATGCATTCTACCACTGTCTCTATCGTCGTAGCATTGTTTTGCGGTGCAATAAACACCTTTTCCTTCAGAATTTCCCCCTTTTCCGTGCCATTTTTAGGTGAAGTTTCTCTCTTTTTAATTGGACAATTTGGAAAGAAAGTGAATCACAAAAAAGGTTAATGCTTTACAATTGAAGCAATGTAAACATTCATGAACAAAATCTTTCAAAGAGTTATTTTCCTTCACCAAAGGACATAAGTTTCTCTATGAATGAAGATACAAAATAATAAATTTCAGTGCTATGAATTATATTTAAGTTATTCTTTTATTTTTCTAGTGCACGAAAATAAATGAAATAATCTTATTCGGTAAAATATCGTTGATCGATATGCTTAATGTGAATATGTAATTCAAGTTAAAGTTTCCAAAGTATCTTGAAGGGGATTCGCCGGTTAACATATTTGCATCTAATTTACCTAAATTGGTGGGGGCAAATCGAACATAAAGATTAGTGTAAACACATACTTTAGAATTGTTTGTGTGCAACTTTCATTGTAATGTCTTCATCTTCTTCTCGTTCATATTTTGCAGCAGACCTCAACACAAGATCTAACAATCTTTAAGTTTGATTTTCGATTTTGATTCATATTTTATTTACAATTAATGTTAAAGTATGCAATTTTAAAGAAGATGATACCAACTTTCAACAATGGTGAAAGGTACATGACTATATTAAATTTATATATGCATGATTTACAAATTATCCAAGTATGTAAATTTGAATGATTTAGAATATTTTTGGTTTACGGTGTATACTTGAATGTAAAATACATGTTAAATATTACTATTATTTAGTGCGTGTAATTTATTCTAATTAATAATGTATTATTTCTAGATTAAATAATTTGGTGAAAAACAAAATTATGAATTTGAATATATGATGCATGTATTGGTAATATAAAATGGCGTAAATAAAATGTTGAAAAAAAACTTATGTTATGTTTCAATTGTATATTTTATTTATGTAAGAATTTACTAAATCTTAAATGATTTATCTCATATTATATGTGTATCATAATATGAAAGTATTATTTCTTGTTTATCTTGATATTAGAAGTAATTTGATATACTTTAGATATTGTAAGTTGACAAATATTTATTGGAAAAATAAATTCTATAGTGTTATATAATATTTATCTAGACTCTACGAATAACATGGTTGAATCCACTTCATGAATAAAAATTAGTTGTTACAAATTTGTATGGTCATGGTTGTCGATTTCTATAAATACTTAATGCATTAAATATATTTTGGATATATTTATATTTTGGATATATTTAAGTGAAAGTAAAACTTCAAACAAAAAAGCTTAGCAAATGAAGAATAACATTAAATTTTTGTAGATTTGTAATTAATGACTATTAGAAAGATTGACTATTCAAAGTTTATTAAAGTTTGAAAAATCTTGTGATTGTTTGACTAGGATTGACAAGAATGTGATGTCTTTCGATATAATAGAATACAAGGAAGACATCGTTAAGAGATGTGGAACAAACTCATATCTTATTAATAACCAATGGTGGAAACTCAACTCATACTTGATTAATGTTAAGTATCAAGTTCAATTATGAAAGTACATTATTAGAGTGATTGAAGTACTTGACAATAAATACATTCCAAAGAGTAAAAGTACTCGGACAATAAGAATAAATGTGATAGGATGTGGTTTTCCTCTAAATAGACATATAACATATGTTTGTTGGAATGCATAACTATGGGTGCATCTATGATTTAGTCTATCTATATGAGAATGAAGTGGAGCCGCTTCATAGAGTTCAAGGGCTTGACTCTTAAATTCTAATGAAAAGGATATGAGACACATGGTTTTGTTAAATGTGTCATATTGATAATTCGACCAATGATACCGAGATTTTATTTGTAAGTTATGCACACTTGTTCTAATGGATAATTGGTTCAAATCTTGTCTATTAATTTATTCGGGGATGAGTGAAAACTTAACTTACTAAGGAATGTTCAAATCGTAAGATAGCTTTATCTGTAATCATGAAATTTCCCGAATAATGGATTTAAATATATTTTGAAAATGGTTGAGGATTGTTGATGAGTTTCCAAAATATTTATTTGGTAAATGATAAATACATTCAGAGGGACTTTATGTTCATAAATTCTTTTATTGGTGTAGTGGTTTAGATCTTGAATAAGAATTCAAATAACTCGGATTCAACACACAAGAGTTACAACCACACATAATCGAACACGACACTTATTGATCGTGGGCGAGCGCAAGCGAATTGGTACCACTAGACCAGTGTGACATTTTAACTAATGACTAAACGAAATAATATACAACGCTTACAAATACCCATTGATTCAAAAGTTACTTCCCTTCACCAAGTGATACCAATTTCTCTATAAATAAAGATATTATGAAAATTGAAAATACACATGAGAATAATATATTTTAGTGCACGAGAATAAATGAAGAGACTTTATTCGGTAAAATTTCATTGATCGATAATTCATGTTTAGGTTTTCAAAGTATCCTGAAGGAGATTCGTCGTTTAACCTATTTGCATTCAATTTTCCTAAATTGATGGGGTGAACCAAACCTAAATTTTACTGTAAACACACGCTTTGGAATTTATTTTGTGCAACTTTCATCGTACCATTTTCATCTTCTTCTCGTTTATATTTTGTAGTAGATCCCCAACGTAAGATCTAACAAATTCAACGAGTAAAAATAAATGGAGAGAAATTTACTAAAACAAAATCTCATATTTAAGAGTGAAAATCACCTCATAACTTTAAGTCATTTCTAAATGTAAATCGAGTTGCAACTTTCTAAACAGGTGACCAGTTCATAGCACAGGTTTAGTGTCAGTGATAATAGAATGCAGATTACACTTTATTTGCTAGGTGAAAATCACTCTGCAACACTTGTGTTTTCTAAGCGAAAAACACCTCACAACTTTTATTAATTATGCGTTTAAACTATTTTTATCAATCTTTATATATATATATATATATATATATATATATATATATATATATATATATATATATATATATATATATATATATATATATATATATATATATATATATATATATATATATATATATATATATATATATATATATAATATAAAATGATCATTCTCCTATTTATTCTATTTTATTTTATATAAAAAAATTCATTTAATGTCTAAATTTTTTTTCACACACAAACAAATGAAAACAATTTTCTACACCATCCACCATAATCCAACATATAAAAATTAAATTTGCAACGGTTCAGTTTTGTAGGACTTTAAAATGGTGGAGGAAACGATTCCTTCGTTAATTGATGATGTGACGAACCAAATATTGACAGCCACTCCGTCTTTAGCAGAAATCTCGGTAGCCTTGTTCAATCACAATAAAGGTAGTGCCCCGAGGCCTGATGGTTTCGGTGCAGTGTTCTTCCAGACGTATCGGGACATTATCAAGAATGACGTTTCTAATGCGGTGATCCAGTTTTTCCAATCTCATTCCAAAAGTTACAAGAGCTGATTCTTTCGACCTTTATCAACTTATTGCTGTTTCAAACTTCAAGTTTAAAATTATTACAAAGATTTTAGCAGACCAGATGGCTGCCATAATGCTTTTTCTTATTTCAAAGGAGCATTGTGGATTTATTAAAGATAGACATTTTCATGATTGCATTGGTTTGGCGCCAGAGGCGTTCAATTTACTTGATTCTAAAATCTGGAGTGGCAACGTGGTGCTTAAGGTTGACATTGCAAAGGCTTTCTACATGCTCAACTGACATTTCCTTTGAAATTTCTCCAAAGTTACGGATTCAACCAAAAATTCTGTTTCTGGATCAAAAATATTATGCATTATGCTCAGGTGCCCGTTAATGTTAACGATGTTCTTTGTGGTTACTTTACTTGCTCTAGAGATGTTCGGCAAGGAGATCCGCTATCACTATTGCTTTCTTGTCTCGCAGAAGAGGTGATTAGTAGAAATAATATTCAATTCCTAGCTTCTAATAAGCTTGATCTTATCACGGGCCCTAAAAACATCACAGTGTCGTCCACATTTTGTATACTGATGATGTTTTTATTTTCTACAAAGGTAAAATCTCGAATATCAAGAATCTCATATTGGTCTTCAAAGAGTATGCTAATATTTCAGGGCAAAAAATCAACTTTAATAAATATTTCATTCATGGTGGATCTATGTCTTCGGCTAGGCTTAATATTTTGGTGGGGATCTCGGGTTTCAAGAAAGGTTCCTCTTCTTTTATCTATCTTGGAGTCCCGATTTTCAAGGGCAATGGCAACGGGTCAGGTCGGGTGTGGGTTTTACACTAATCAAACCCGTACCCGAAATCACCACCCAAACCAAACCCAAAGGATTTTCGGGTGGCAAAATAACACCCACGCCCACACCAGTTAGGTTTGGGTTTTTCCACCCAAACCCGAACACGCAGTAAAAACACAAAAAATACAACAACGACAACATTAAATTTGAGACACAAGAATTCAATCAAGGTCTCTCAAAGAAATTAATGAATTAAATTACAACTTTCCATCAAATTTGGTAACATTACAATTAAAATTAAGGTCTTAAATTTTTACACTGATATATAGGGGTACTTATGTAATTTAATGTATAAGCGGGTGTGAGTTTAATTAAACTCAAACTTGAACCCAAAGTATCGGGTGGCACCCGTACCCGAACCCACTTAACTCGGATTTTCACCCCTTGACTCGAAGTCGGGTGT
The DNA here is from genome assembly GCA_021764765.1 of Vicia sativa. Taxonomy (NCBI): domain Eukaryota; kingdom Viridiplantae; phylum Streptophyta; class Magnoliopsida; order Fabales; family Fabaceae; genus Vicia; species Vicia sativa. The sequence continues at coordinate 59,398,692 of CM038797.1, read as the reverse complement.
GGATAGGCCCCGCGGGTTTGGATCTGCCTTCCATCCCCAACCAAAGGCGATTGACTTGCGCCTATTGTTATATTTTTTGGTAGAGTGGAGCTTGTTAAATCCACCATCTAAGGAATGCTGATTCACTCCATGGCTATCTATTTGTGGCTAATTTATCTCATTTGTGATGTGGAATGTGCAGTGAAATGTTTTATTTGGAATGGGGAAACTATTAGGAATAAAGTGATAACAGCGACATGGAAGAATATGTGCTTACCTTTAGAAGAGGGAGGGCTCGGGATCCGAGCACTCATTAAGCTTAATCATGCTTATAATCTCAAGCCTGTTTGGAATTTCCATAACTCCTCTGAGTCTTGGGCTGTTTTGCTTAGACAACGCATTTGTAAGTATGAAGTGCGCCTAAGAGGGGGTGAATTAGGACTTTTAAAAATTTATCCGGTTTTATGAATACTTGTTCTTATTTTTCTGGTTTGGTTTAAGAGTTTAGATATGTGCTTCTTTCTTTCTTGGTTATGATTTATGATGAAAGCGATAAAGTGCGGAAAGTAAAGAACACAAGGATGTATACTAGTTCCCCTCACAGTCCGAGAGTACATCTAGTCCCCTTTCAACATGAAAGAGATGTCACTATTATTAGATCTTTGTACAAGACTAATCCCAATAATTCTCCTACAATCTTCTAACAATAATACCACCAAGAACAATACTCTTGGATCAGCCAAGTTGAAATGACAACAATCCTCTCACTTTCAACCTCTTCCTTCTAACAATCCTAGATAGCAAGAAATACAAAACCAAGTAATCTTAATTCCAACAATCCTGGAAAATAAGATATGAATACAACAAGAGTTTTTAAGAATATGAAATTTGTAGAACAATTATCACTTTGAGTGATGTATCAATATAATTGATCTTCTCTTTGAACAAGCAACTTATAATGATAGAATATAGTGCTCAAGTGTTTGTAAATATAATATGAATTTTTCTAGACTAATATAGAAATATATGGAGAAAAATTCTTTGTGAAAGTTCAAGAACACAAACACTTGTTTTGAAATTTGAATGATAAAAATAATGTTAAATTGCTATGGAAGAGGTGATTTTAAATTTGAAATTTAATGTATTTATAAGTGCATTACACCTCTATGAAACATGGTAAAGTTTGAAACATTTCCATGAAGCTTTGCAAGAATTTAGAGTAACAATGGTTCATGAAAAGGTATAATTTTGAATTATGTACGAGACTTTTTAAGTCAGTTATAATAAATATCTGACTTAACAAGTTCAATACATTTTTTGTATTTAAAAAAAATATTCAAATTTCAAACAACATCAGGTTTTGTTAATTCAATTAACCAGACTGACTTAACCAAACCTGACTTAAAATGTCCTAACAGTTTATTTATTTATTTTTAAACTAAGTTTTTATGCATTTGAATCAAAAAAATATGTGCATAGTAATTTGAGAACTTTAAAGATGAAAATGAATATTATTTTTTGAAAACATAAAGACTTTAGTGAAAATAAGTATTGTCATTATACCTTCTTGAAATTTAATTATTTATGCATGATAAAAAATATTTTGAGTACATAAATAGTGTAATACTTCACCTTTTGGTACCATACATGCAAGTGAATATTTAAGAGTATTTTGAGCACTAAAATATCAATATATATTTCATGCTTGTACCTCAATAATTCAAGATCAATGTTAGTCTTCAAAATAGAATACTTGATATATTTGTTGCTAGTTTTCATTATGATAAGTCTTGATCACTTGATATAACAATTAAACTTGAAGATTTTTCCATTCTTTTTCCATTCATTTATTTATTATTTTATCTTCATCAAAACACAATAGATGGAGAGTCTTGACTTCACAATATTTTCCGAAAGAACAAGATTACCAAGCATCATATTTTCTCTTCCGTTTGGTCTAACATCAAAGTGGAGATGTCGGTGATTGAAACCAACACTTCTTGGATTGTCGATAATGGTACTTCAATTAGTCTTTGGTTTGATAGTTGGTGTAATGATTCGCTGCATTCTTTTCTGGAAGAACAATATGATATTTTTGATCATCCCGTTAGTACCATCATGGAAAATGGTCAGTGGAACTTTTCTAAGACTGACACGCCTATTCCTTCCGCTCTTTAGGAGAAAATTTTGGCTTGCCATATTCCGATTGATCTCCATCTAGATTCGAGATTTTTGATTCATTCTTATTACGGGGAGCTTTCTATTAAGCTTAGCTATGAATTTGAGAGGCCGCAAGGTAACCGCAAGGACTGGTGGCGCTAGATTTGGTCTAAATCAATTCAACCGTCAAAATCTTTTTTTGTTTGGAAGAATAGAAATTTTGCACTTTCTTCTCGCTATGACTTGTGCAATGATGAAGAAAAAACCTCGATCCACCTCTTCTATTTCTTCTATTTTGAGCCCATCTCCTTGTCTAGTAGTTCGACTACTACTGCCAAGTTTCTGAGCATGCAAGATTTTGTTACGCTCGAGTGTTTCAAGGTTTTTTATTCGGCCTTCCAAAGCTCCAAATATTGTCGAGGTGATTCGAAAAAGTCCTCCAAGGAATTGGATAAAAATTAATTGTGATGGTGTTTTATCTCTGCTTGTGGAAAATCAGCATGTGGTGGAATTGCTAGAAGTAATGATGGTAGTTCTTTGGGTGCTTTTGCCTCTTTTTTTGGGGTCCTCCAATTTTATCATGGACGAACTCTCGGGTGCAATGATTGCAATAGATGTTGCGCATGAGAAAAATAGGAATAATCTGTGGTTGAATATAGATTCGACGGTGATGGTAAAAGCATTTAAATCCCATTTTTAGTTCCTTGGAATATTAAAAATAAATGGATAAATAGTATAAAAATAGTTGCTAATTGAGCATTTAAAGAAAATTTTGCACAAATACTATATTCAATGCTTTTTGAGCCTTGAAAGAATTTGGAGATTTTGGTTTTGAATTTGTTTTATTTTTATGTTTTGTGTATGAGAGAAATGGTGTGTATGAGAGAAATAGTGTATGAAAGAAAGCGAATGTTGTGTGTGAGAGAAAGAGAGAGTATGATGTGTTGAGAGGAGAGAAAGTAAAGGGTATTGATTAAGAGTGAAAATTGGAAAGAGAACAAGTATTAATGATGAGCGTTTTTTGTTAAAAATATGAAGAATTTTGAGTAGTGAAGATTACCTAGCACCTTTATGACTATTGCACTTTCTGGGTATTTTTCACCTCGTATAGTTAAAAGTGATCAGAATTTCTGACACTTCTGACACATGATAAATCATTCAGTCAAAATTCCCTTATTTTTTTTTTAAATGTTGCGGAGTGTTTTTCAACCTAAAACCTAAATTTTAAAAAATTTAAAATTCTCCCCATTAGTTGCGAGGTGTTGTTTCTTTTTTCTTTATAATTTTTGAGGTGCTGGGTGAAACGCAACTAGAAAACGTCCTTTTTTGTGGGGTGATTAATACCATACGCAAAATTTTGAGAATGAAGAAGGAAAAATTAATGAATAATTTTTGGTATATTTTAGAATGAGACATATACAAAGATTCTATTATTCAATTGAAATTGTACTATACAAACTAAAGATGCACACTAGGACTGATTAAATACAACTCTAATTAGACTTTGTAAGTTCCTAGTTTTTTATGGATTGGCTAAATTTTAATAAAACAAATAATAGCAACAGCAATATATTGAACAATAGGATATTTAACTTACTTTAATCCTATTAGAATGCCTAAACATGTTGTGTTGAGTAAATCTACAACCGGAACAACATTTCAAATGAGATGTCGAGACATCAGACATCACGCTACTGAACTGTTAAGTTTGTTACAGTTCTGTTTTAAATTATGTAGAATATTCTGAGAATATTATGAATCATATGTGGCGCGTTTGTGAAGGCATTTGTGGAGGTCCCGAAGCTAAGGAGAAAAATCAGCAAGGATCTTGATTGTAGGAGAAGTTATCTGCTTGCTTGTTTTTCTGCAGTGGTAGTTACTGCATTTTGTTACAGCTTTATGATGTTGTTTGAAGGCCCAAATCCAGTTGGGTAGAAGGTTATAAATAAGCAGTTTGTAACCAAGTTTTAGGAATCTATCCAAATATAGAAAGACGAAATCATTAGGTTTAGCCATGTAAGCGAACCACCCGAATTGTGGGATGGTCACTGATTTGTACCTCGAAGCCCGTAGGCAAGAGGATTATTGTACTCACTCAGAAGCTGTGAAGAAATGAGTTGAGTTGTGTTCTTGGAGGAAACTGTAAGGTAACTCCAAGTATTTTTGTCAAAGAGTTTTTGACTGTTTGTGTGTTTGGAGTGGTGTTCTTCAAACTGATTTTTTTTGTTGTAGGGGTTTTCAACAGTTAGGTATCACTAGGGAGTGAGCAGAGGTTCTCTTATCTTAGATGGACTTCTAAGATAAAGGTTTCATTGGGTAGTGATTAGGTAAATCGGGGGTTGTTTATTTGTAAACCGGAGGTTGTTTACATGAAATAATACTACTGATAATGGAATCCCCTTATTGTCTTGACATCCTTATAGGACATCTGAGTCTGCTGCACCAGAATTTCAATTGGTATCAGAGCTGACATCTTGTCTGTTTTTGGATGAGATCCTAGGGATGATACTTTCTGGTTGTGTACAAGGTAGAAGGTTTGAAGATTGTTTGAATAAAGTTGGTTCATATTGTATGGTCCCTTGAAGTGGAGGATGAACTTATTTGTGAAAGACTAGTGTGCATTGAAGACTAACCTGACAAGAACTGTTGTACCTTCAAAAACTTCATGCAGGAGTGAAGAATAAAGAGAGTTTAAATTCAAAGACTTCATGTGGGAGTGAAGAACTTGGATTAAAATTTTCAGTTTATATTTAGCAAAAAGAAGAAAATTGTCAAAACCTTCACGCAGGAGTGAAGATATTGATAAGGTAACTCTTGTGCTTATGTGTTTCCTTCAGGTCATGGTATTGGTTATGTCTAGTCTATTACTTGGTGAGAATCAAGTGTATTGTAGGGTTGATTTATTTTCAACCCTTAGCTGTCATGCTTACGTTTGAATTATGGAGTAAGCATTGTGTAAATTCTGTTGAAGTATTGCTATATTCCGCTGTATAGCTTCTGATACAACCCTTAAAGTGCAAAAAGAATTTTAGGGTTATTTTTTTCAATAGAATATTTGACAGATTTTTACAACTATATTAAAAGTGTCAAAGATACTTGAGATCTTCCTGAAGTCCACTCATAAATACATTTATTAATAGAGTTGATGAGTATCAATTGATCAATGATCCTCATACACATCTACATATTGTTTAAAGACCTTGAATATTGTCAAGGATTTCTAAGGAGATAGAACTGATGTTCTATGGGATGTTAGAACATTACTTCAACAGGTATGCAGCTACCAGTTGAAGAGAAGATGTTTTGGGTGCTAAACAAAAATGTATTGAACATTTATGTTTGGAACCTAATCCTGGTCTGGAAGAGGAGACATCTGATTTGTATTAGTTGATGAAGACACTATCAACAAGGTATCTACTCCAGATGTCAGTTTATTTTTGACTCAAGCTTATGGGAGTATATAAGTTGAGCTCAATGCAATCAAAAAGGACTCATAAAGGTATTTTCTACAGTTCGTTTGTGAACACAATATGAGCTTATATCTGGAAGATCCTTCTGGTCAAAGGAACCAGAAGTGTGGAATTTTGTTCATGACCATATAACAAATTCTGTTTGAAGCTAAATACTATGATCCAACCACAGTGATTAATGGTCCTGAGTGTTGACTTTCCTATATGTTGTCTTGGAAGGGTATTGTCTTGAAGAACTAAGGGAGAAAAAATTCCTTTAGAAGTCTGTATATTGTTTTGTGTCATGCCTAAGTAAGTCTGTTCAAGAAACCTAGTAGAGGGAATCTCCTCTGTAGGTACAGACAATGGCATTCATCATCTCAAATTCAGAATAGAAGTCTAAAGAAAATCTAATTGAGATGTGGCTTATGTTATCCCTTGGTTATGTTGATTGTTTGGTTGTAAAGGTGGTGTTAGTTGTGCTTCACATATTACCCCCTACAAGTGCTGTGTGTAAATGTGAGTAAGGATGTTACCCCCAGAACCATAATAGATGATGTCGTATCAGACGTGATTACATCATCTAAGTGTCTTCAGCCTTGAATGTTTGTATTGTTTCTTGGGAATAAGTTTAAAGTATGAAGATGAGATCAGTCAATATTATCTAGTGTGAGTAGATAACTCTAATTGAACAAATGGTAAGTACTTTGACGGGAGACTAAGTACTTACTAGTATGGAGCTTGAATGCAAACTACATATACTCTGTCGGGAGCTGAGTAAGTGTCTGAAGTATTCATGCAAAATTATGAGCAGAATGTTAATGTTGAGCTCATAGTAATATTCACAAGTACAAAATATGTGGCAACACTATCTAGTGATCATATGATTCATTGTTAATATGTGCATACAAATATTGACAAATATCTTGATGAGAGCTGGATATTTGTGTGATAATTGTGTGGAAGTCTAAATTCAGAATCAGAAGTAATGAAGAATGTGATGTAAAGAAAAGAATGTTCTACATGGAGATGTAACACCACAACTGTTGAATACACTCGAAATTGAAATGAAGACAAATAAGATCCAAACTTATCTTTTGAAGACGTACCTTTAGTCATACGCATGGTTAATAATGTGGTTTCTTATATTACAATTAACAGAGTATGGCAATTTGTATCTTGTATAGCAAGTAAACTAAGAGTTCCTAATTTGGAAACTGTGGAAAATTCCAAATAAAGAATGCTTCTAGTACTGTGAGGACCAAAATCAAATATGCCCTTGTTTTTTGTAACTCAGGTGGAGTATAAATATTCTAGAAAGCTTCATCTTGGAAGCTAAAAGGAGAAGTATTAAAACTAAGGGGGAGCAATTGTCTATGTGTTATTTGTTAATTGTGTGTGCTTCCAAAAGTGATGATGATGTGTGTGGGAGGAGCAACCATCTATGTGTTAATTATGTGTACTTTCAAATGCTACTGGAACTGTGTAAAGGAGCAAATGATTCTGATCTTGTTTTATGCTGCTCTCATAAGCTACAACCGAGGGGGAGAAACTATTCTGTAGCAAGTGCAAAAGGATGTTTATATTTTATTTGGTTGGGAATGTCCTGAAGATGAGAATATTATTAATATTGTTAAGTTCTGGTGTGGATGTCCCACATGATGTTGGAGCATAAATGTCACTGTGATTCTAAATATTAAATCTCATATGTCTATACAGAAGTAGAAGTGGAGTCTGAAAAGAAATGTTATAATACACCAGAAGAAGGAGCTATGGAAACATGTGGACACTTGTGAGTGGAAGTGAGAAGTTTATTATGGTAAAGAGGTACTAAGAAGTTAGAGAAGAAAATTTAGTCACATGAAACAAGCAGACAATGTCTGACTGAATGTCAGGACATTATACAGGACATATCTCTGCATCAACAACATATGTGAAGTGATCGATGCATACATTGGAACTGTTTTATCTCAAAAGAAACATTCAAGAGCTAATAAAGGCATTCAAAGGTATCTTGGACGGTGCACAACAAGTCATGTGACAGATTCTCAGCCTAAATTAATGCACCTTGACCAACAATTAATCTGCCGTTAATTCCTAAGAATTGTTGCTCGATTTATAAGAGATATCTGCTACCCACAAAGGCATAAGTAAGAATCCAATAACTCCATCACCATGAGTTTCACTAAAGTCTGGGAAAACTATGCAAGGATCTGGTTTGGTGAGGACTATCATTGTCAAATCTTAGCTAAAAAGGGGGGAGAGAATTACTATCACATAGATATGTGAACCAGAAGAGAGTAAAACAGGAGAAAGGGAAACTATGTCTAAGTCACACAACAAAACATACCAAATTATTTGTGACTTGTGATCTGATTTTTGAACACAATTGTGACTTGTGTTCTGAGTTACCTGAGAGAATTTCAGAATACTACTTGAGAGGTAGTTTATCTCCCACGGTCCTCTTTTTCCACCACCTATGACAAGATCTAGTTCTTGCCTTAAGGGGGAATGAGAGATATATTCTTCCTTGTGTACTCTTGGACCTTCCTTCCCTTTGACATGTTGGTTCAATGGAGGAAATCAAAAACATGGGTAGATGTCAAACTGGATGTTGAGACATTATCCTCAACTGATAGGCCATCATCGCATTCCTTGGAAGAACTGCTGATGATGTTTTTGTTGGTCTCCAACTCATGTTGTGTGCAGAAGACTATGAAGAAGATGCTGAAGAATTTTTCATTGTTAATGTTTAATTGTAATTATTGTTGTTATTTTGATGTAACTGCTTGTAATTGTATTTATTTTTTTAGTTAAAATTTGTCAAAGGGGGAGATTGTAAGTTCCTGATTTTTATGGATTGGATAAATTTTAATAAAACAAATAATAGCAATAACAATATATTATACAATAGGATATTTAACTTGTTGTAATCCTATTGGAATGCCTAAACATGTTGTGTTGAGTAAAATCAACAACTGAAACAACATGACAAATGAGATGTCGAAATATCAAACATCAGACATTAGGCATCACACTACTTAACTGTTAAGTTTGTTACAGTTCTGTTTTAAATTTTGCAGAATATTCTGAGAATATTATGCATCATATTTGGCGTGTTTGTGAAGGCATTTGTGGAGGTCCAGAAGCTAAGGAGAAAAATCAGTAAGGACCTTGATTATAACAGAAGTTATTTTCTTGCATGTTTTTCTGCAGAGGTTGTTACTACAGTTTGTTACAGCTTTATGCTGTTGTTTGAAGGCCCAAATCCAGTTGCGTAGAAGGTTATAAATAAGCAGTTTGTAACCTAGTTCTAGGAAGCTAGCTAAATATAGAAAGATGTAATCATTAGGGTTAGCCATGTACGTGAACCACCTAGATTGTGGGATGATCACTGATTTGTACCTCGAAGCACGTAGGCAAGAGGATTATAGTACTCACTCAGAAGCTGTGAAGCAATGAGTTGTGTTCTTGGAGGAAATTGTAAGGTAACTCCAAGTATTTTTGCCAAAGAGTTTTTGACTGTTTGTGTGTTTGGAGTGGTGTTCTTCAAACTGATTGTTTTTGTTGCAAGGGTTTGCAACATTTAGGTATCACTAGAGAGAGAGCAGAGGTTCTCTTATCTTAGATGAGCTTCTAAGATAAATGTTTCATTGGGTAGTGATTAGGTAAACCAGAGATTGTTTATCTTTAAATCGGAGGTTGTTTACATAAATTAATACTACTGATAGTGGAGTCTTCTTCCTGGTTTGGTAGCCCCCAGATATAGATCAGATATCTTGACATCCTTATAGGACATCTGAGTCTGCTACACCAGAATTTCAGACTTAACATATACAATTTAAATTATATTTAAATATTAAATCAAATCAAATCAAATATTTCAACACAATAGTTAATTAAATGTAATATCTTTGAGATTCATATTCGGGCTTGACAATGAGTAAATTTGAGGATTAATAAGTAGAGGCAAAACTTTATCGTTCTTTTTACACATGTAACATTCATTAGATGATAAAATCATTTTCTTATACTATGTTATCATTTAAATTAAATTAAATTAAAAAAATTTATCAATTGATAAAATCATTTTCTTACACTATGTTATCAATTAAATTAAATAATGTTGCTGTTCAAATAAATTGTGGTTCAACAATTAAAAGGGTGTTGCACATTAATAAGAAGTCTTAGGTTCAAATTCAATCTCAAAAACATATTTATGTTTTTTTTTTGAAAGAAATAAACTTAACTTTTATCTTTTAATAAACATTGAGCAATACAAGGAGGTACCAAACTTAACACATTATGCCTAGTCCAACAATTGGCCACCTTAGTTAAAGTATGGGCAACCGAATTCGCTTGGCGCTTAATGAACTTAACCTCAAAGTTCGGAGACAAATACAAAAGGTTCTTAATAGCCATAACTATAAAACTAAATTCGGAACACCCTAATCGATTATTATTCAAAGCAAGGACGACAGTTTGACAATCACTTTCAAAAGTAACATGAGAGAGATTGAGTGAACTTGCATGTTGAATTGCTTCATGCAACTCCATGGATTCCGCTTCCAAAGGAGATAGAATACCAAAATCCCAAGCCACTCCTGCAATCACAAAGTTACCTGAATGATTACGAAAACACCATTCCCGATTAGTTGTGCCCAGCAATTTATTAAAACCAGCATCCACATTACATTTTGTCCAACCTTCCAAAGGAGGACTCCACCTAGAAGGTGGGTGAATAATATTACCGTTATTATTAACAACATCTCTAGCCAAGAACCAATCGTTCCAATTATTAAAGGCCAATATACCAATCCTATTACCATCTTCACGAGTATCATTCCAAACAACATCATTCCTACATCTCCAAAGAACATCCAACAAGACCGCCACTCTACCAGCATCTCTACGATCCTCCTTACTAAAAATATCAAAGATAATGGAGTTAAAATCATCAAATAAAAGCACACGAGAGTCTATAATTGAAGATAAACATGTTGCCCGCCAACTCGTCGCTATAGCCGGACAACCAAAGAAAATATGGAACTCATCTTCGACTTCACTATCACACCAAGGACAGCTAATAGGACAATGAACATGATGCTGGTGTAGATTAGCTCTAGTCGGTAGGCACCCTCTACATAAACGCCACAAGAGATGCTTGGCTCTAGGAGGAGCAATAATATTCCACATGTTTTTCCAGTTACCTTCAATACGATACCTGCTACCAAGATCCTGACTCTTCCTCCAAAGTCGGTACCCAGACTTAATGATATACTCCCCGTTCTGTTCACCTTGCCAAATCATTTTATCCTTCTCTACCTCAAACACTAAAGGGACCTTAAGAATATCAACTGCCAGAGAATCACCAAATATCTGAGTTACCTTAATCACATCCCACTGTTTAGAATTCGGGACCAAGAGATCTTTAATAGAAAGATCGTACAATTTTGCAAGCTGCGGACCCCAAAGCATACGATTACTATCATTTCTAAGCCAAGGATCCTGCATAATCCTAATGCCACTACCGTCTCCAATACTCCATCGACACCCTACTTTCAGAACATCTCTAGCCTTCCACAAACCTCTCCAAACGAAACTCAAATTATTGCCCAACTTAGCCTCCAATAAACTTGACTGCGGGAAATACTTGGCTTTAAAAATTCTTGAGACTAGAGATAACGAATTTTCCATGATACTCCAGCCTTGTTTAGCTATCAAAGCGAGATTAAAAGCTCTGAAATCACGAAAGCCCAGACCACCATCACTTTTCAAACACGCCAATTTCTCCCACGTCAACCAACGAATTCCTTTATTATTACTCCCTCCACCCCGCCAAAAAGAGTTAAGCATTCTCTCAATATCATTGATCACTCCATCTGGAATAAGATAAATACTCATGGTGTAAGCAAGGATAGCTTCCAGAACAGATTTAATCATAATCTCTTTCCCTGCTTTTGACAAAGAACGACTCTTCCAAGAATTTCTACGCTTCCAAATCCTATCTTTGATAAAAGAGAAAATTTCTTTCTTACTTCTACCAATCATTGAGGTTAAACCCAAATACATCCCCATACCAATCACATGACGCACCCCCATAATCTTACCAAGATCCTCCTGAGCAGGGCGAGACAGGTTGCTACTGAAAAACACTTCAGATTTAGTTAGATTAATTTCCTGCCCTGACGCCTCTGCATAATGAAGCACCTCCATGAGGGTTGAGACCTCAGAAACATTAGCCCACAAAAAAGAAAACAATCGTCAGCAAAAAGAAAGTGGGACACACTAGGTGCCCCCTGCATATCTGGACACCATGGATATCACCGCGATCAACTGCTCTTTTCATAAGTGAAGTGAGCCCCTCCGAAACAAGGATAAAGAGATAGGGAGACAGTGGGTCACCTTGTCTCAGACCTCTGCCTGGTTGAATTGGTCCCACTCTATCAAAATTAACAAGAACAGAATAATGCACCGACGTCACACACATCATCATCCAATGAATCCACTTCTCATCAAAACCTAACCTCTGGAGCATCCCACGCACAAAGAACTAATCCACTCTGTCGTAAGCTTTATTGATGTCAATTTTAAGAGCCAAGTGAGCCTTATTACCCCTAGCCCTCCACTTAAGGGCATGTATGATCTCAGTAGCAATCATAACATTATCAAGAATCGACCTACCCTCCACAAAAGCCGAATGCTCCTCAAAATACATTTGTTCAAAACCACTTTCAATCTATTAGATAGGCATTTGGAAACCAATTTATAGATCACATTACAAAGAGAAATGGGACGAAAATCCTTCATATCCTTCGGATTAAGGAATTTAGGGATAAGACAAATATTAGTATCATTGAGGTTAGCAGGGAAAAAACCTCTATCTAGCCAGAGAGATGCTGCTTCAAATATATCATCTCCACACAAATCCCAAAAATTCTGATAGAATGTCGGTTAAAACCGTCCGGACCTGGGGATTTGTCCGGGTGCATCTGAAAAAGAGCTGCATGGAGTTCGTCCTTGGTAATATTAGCAGTAAGCTTAATGTTGTTTTGAGGGAGAATAACCGGTTGAATAAAATCTAGTACTGTATTGCTGACCATGCCTAGCCTCAAACAACACTTCAAAATAATCTTTTGCAATCCTACAGAGTTCACCTTGATCACGCTGCTCAATACCATCATCACCCAGAAGCATAGGAATTGTTTGGAAATGCTTCCTTTTTGTGGCCGACCGGTGAAAGAACTTAGTATTAGAATCACCATCACGAAGCCAATGCATTTTCGCCCTCTGTTTCCAGAATATCTCCTCTCTGATAAGAATTTTATTATACTCACTTTGAGCTGTAGCGAAATGACTACCTGCCTCCTCATCGAAACTATCCTCACGAAATCTCTCCATGTTAGCTAAATGGAGCTCAAGTTCTTCCCTTCGCTGTTTATGAAGATTCCTATTCCAACACCTCAAATCAGTAGCACAGTTCGAAAGACGTTGTTCAACATCACGATGCAACGTCTCGCGTTGCCAACTCCTAATAACAATGTCAGTCACCTCTTCCTCCTGCAACCAAGCATTTTTGAACTTAAACGAGTAACTAGAACCAGCATAGGAAACATGATTACACTGAAGCAGAATAGGACTATGGTCCGAATGAGACGCTAGCAGGTTATCAAGCTTAGCCTCCGAGAACAACTCCCTCCAACTATTATTACCGAAAGCACGATCTAACCGTTCTTCCACAACATGCATTGTTCCACGACTTTTGATCCAAGTAAATTGATATCCTTCCAAGGGAATATCCGTAAGATTACAATCAGATATTACCTCTCGAAACCCTTCGCAAAGCCAATTTGGATGTTGGTGCAAACCTTTCTTATCCTGCTGGGTGAGCATGTCATTAAAGTCTCCGATAATACACCATGGATTGCTCGACATGTCACGTAGCTCACGCAACATATCCCAAGCTTCTCTTCTACGGGATCTCTCCGGGAAACCATAGTAACAAGATAGCCTCCAAACACCATGTACGTCATCATGAACAGACAAGTTAATAAAGTTCCTAGAAAAATTATCAACACTACATTTAGCAGAATTCTTCCACAACACAGCCAGACCTCCACTTCTACCAATAACGTCGACAACTAAACAGGAATTAAACTTCAGAGAAACTCGGACACTCTCAAGCTTTGGAGCTCTAGATAATGTTTCCGATAAGAACAAAATATCTGGTTTGTGTTCATGAGTGAGCTTACGTAAATTTGGAACTGCACGCGGGTTGTTTTGACCCCGACAATTCCAACTGAGTATCTTCATTTGTCCCGGCAGTCATGACCACCAGGACCTGCCGATAAAAAATGATGGTTTGCAACTGTAACAACACTAGTTCCTGTAATGTGTTCCCTCCTTCTCTTCCTTTCAGCTTGACCTTCCACTAACTCAAGATCATAATCCTTCTCCATCTGTTATTTATTGTTGAAGCTCAGTGGATAATCGGGATTGGAGACAGGAATAGATTTTTGTAAGGTTTTGGATAAATTAAAATTGGGACTTGAAAGTAGAGGTTTATCAGTGTGACGAACAGGTTTATTTTTCTGGTTTTTAGAGGAAATCCCAACATTCTTTGTAGTAGACTTAAAGGGTAATGGATTGTTTATGTGTAGGACAGAAGGCTTATTTGGGTGAGAAGAAAAAATAGGGGTTGGAAATACTGGAGATTGAGAGTTATATGTGGAGGTAAAAACGTTATGACTAGTGGGAGTATGCAGATTTACTGGGTCATTTGATGAGGGTCCTACAAGTGGGTCTGTTACAGAAGTCAATATGGATATGATTGGTGGGGCAGACACAAATAACGGTATAGTAAATGGAGTTAAATGATTTGTCTGACTATCACGGCTACAGGTGGGGTAGTGTAGCTGACTAACAGGAACAAAAACAGGAGCATTCACTGATAGAATATTCTCTCCATGAAATTTGGAAACCACATTAATGGCATGTTGTAACGTACTGGCATGAATAACCGGACCAGGTGGGGACCCACACACACCATATTGTTCCCCCACTCCCGTGTCGTATGCGTGAGCCTCACGTGCCTGAGGATTACCACGAACATCGCCCTCACCAGCTGGAGAATCACTTCCACCCTCCTCCTTCAGCCATCTAGAAGTAGAACTCATCACAAACCTTCGATTTTCAACTCTTATGTCATTAGACCACCCACGGACTCCATTGTCTTCCTCCATAGCAAACATAACCTCACATCTCTGTTCAGAATGCCCCAATACTTCACACACATAGCATAAAAGACTCAGATTTTCATATTTAAAATTCACAACACTCCAATCACCTCCCTTGTTTTTCACCCTAGTATTCTTCTTCAAGGGTAATCGAACATCAACTTTTACCCGTATCCTCATGTATTGTCTCCAAAAACTCGAATTGTTGTTCTTGTCATACTCTATAAATGCACCAATATAATTTCCCATCGTTCGACCTATCTTCTCTAGCATCATTCCGGCAGGGAGATTATGGATCTGGACCCAAAATATAACATGAAACATTGGGATATTCTCAATTTGAACACCCACCTGCACCCTCTCTATTATCAGAAGCTGGCCTCCAAACGTCCAAGGACCTCCTTTCATGGCTGCTTCCATGTCCAGCTTGTGGGAGAAATAGAATAAGTAGGTTCCTTGTCTTGCCTGTTTGATAGTGACCCCCTTCACCGGCCTCCATATATCCGCCACTCGCTTCTTCATTGACATAAAATGAATGGGTTTATCAGATAAGAATCTTCCCACTAAGCACCACTGTAAATCGCAAACTCTTTCTCCTTCCTCATCAAGATCGAAACAAAACCCTTCATCTTCCTCTTCCCCATGTAATGATAAATCTTCCATCACGACAGTGAAATACGCTGCTATGTTAAACTCAAGAATAGACCAATATAACCAGGAAAAGAGATCTGAGCTTCTCAGAAAGAGAAGAGAAAACCAAGCCCTAGTAGAACTAGGAAAAAATATTTATTTAATTTTTCTTGCTTGAATTGAACTCTAAACTACTGTTGAAACGCTGCCAAATCTCTTGATAGGTAGTTTTACACACATTTAGATAATAGACAACGCTTGTATAATAGGCACTAAAAGAAATTCCATATATATATATATATATATATATATATATATATATATATATATAGGATGGGAAATCCACTATAAATCATTTTATGTAAATATTATTTATTATCTATTTTTTATTATTATAATATTTCTACATTTAATATTCTAACAAGAGGTATCATACAATCATACAATATAATAAAATAATATGAGTTTTATGACAAGTTTGTCACTTATCATACTCTCATGCATTCTTTCATATTTTATTGATGTTATAAAAGGAAAGTTTGTAAATAAAATAATTTTATTATTATAATTTTATTATTATAATTTTATTATTATTTTTAAATAAAATAAATATAAAACTACAAAATCTTTTTGTTATGGGAAAGATCAATCGTAGCCTCTCTTTTCTATTCTCCACCACTTCACATTCCAAAAGACAAAATCTGAAAAAATATTTTTCAACTTTCTATACCATTTTAAATGTTCACTACACTTCATGCCTAGAAAATCCAAAAGACAAAGTTCTCTTATTATTATATCTATTATTTATTCATCGTTCTTCTTTCTAACCAAACACTTTCATGGAAGAAGTTAACGGTATAACACTATCATAAATTTGTATTTTTTTTATTTTCATTTCAACCATATAAATGATTTTTTTTCCTTTAATTTTACTTTTCATGATTTTATAATATTGATGTTTATTTTTCACTTATTTTTATAATTGATTTTAATGTGCAAGCTTGGTATTAAGAATGATAATCTATTATGGAAATTTTGCTGCAGTACATTTTTGTATAACTTTTATTATATCTTAAAATAGTTTTGGATTTATGTTCCAAGTGTTTACTGATTAATTATGTATATGAAATTGTGGATGATGATTTTTAGTGCTTTGTTTAGATCCTTGAAATTGGAATATAGTTACACTAATTTTGTGTATAAGTTTTTAGAATGTTGTATTTGATTTACTGTGTTTGATTGTTTTTTGTGTGAACGCACGGGTAACACAACCAACTTTTTGTAAATATGTGGAGATATTAAACTACAAAATCCATAAAAATATTGTTTTTTTTTTAATTTTTTAAATATGTCTTTCTTTTATAAGTAACTGACTATTTTGGTAAAACAATATGCATCAGAAACACCAGTATGGTCGTTACTACGGGTAACCAGACCAAAATTTATATGAACGCACGAGTTATTATATTTTTGATACAATTAAAATAATAATATTAAAAATATTTAAAGTAATGTGTGAATCCGAACACGGGAAAAATGTGTTGTTTCTTATTATGTATCTAATATTTTTATTTTAAAATTATTTTTAATTTAAAATACAATGATTTTTAAGATAATATATGAATAATTGAAATATATATTATTGATGCAATTTTTTTAAAATTGAAAAATTAATACAATTTGTTTATTTTAAAAATATGTCTTTTTTTCAAATAATAAACTACTTTGGTAAAACTATTTTGTTTTTCTTATTTAAATTTTTATTATATTTTGAAAATAAAAACGTGTGTACCACAAGGTTACTCGTGCGAACACACGAGTAACACACATGTACTGTGTGAACGCACGGGTAACACACATGTACTGTGTGAACATACGGGTAATCAGATCAAAATCTGTGTGAACGTACAAGTAACACACCAATATCGTGTGAACACGGATAACCATACCAAAATACTTGTGAAGGCACGTGTTATTATACTTTTGTACAACTAAAAGAAGAGTAAGTATACTTAAAATAATGGATAATTTCAAACACGAAAAAAAAGAAGTTATTTTTTAATTATTTATGTATCTAATATTTTTATTTATAAATTATTTTTAATTTAAAATACACAAATTTTTAAGATAATATATGAATAATTGAAATATATATTATTGATGGTTTTCTTTTAAAAATAGCAAAAATTATAGAATTTGTTTTATTTATTTTAAAAGTATGTCTTTTATTTAAATATTTATTTTTGATTAACTTATATATTTTTTTTTTCCCTTTTTATAATTAAATTTAAATATTTTCTATTTTATTTGAATTCAAAATCAATCTGGTTGCATTATCTTTGAACATTTATTTTGTTTTGCTTTTTCACAATAAAACATATATCTTATTGATTTTACATGAAATGCTTCTCGATTTTATATATATATATATATATATATATATATATATATATATATATATATATATATATATATATAATCTGTCTGGTATATTCGATCCAGCCCACACTAATACAATGTGAACGTGAGACTAACCATACCAAAATTAGTGCGAACCGCATAGGTAACATAATAGTACTGTGTAAACGCACAAGTTATCATACCAATATCCGTGCGAACACAAGAATTTTAATATTTTAAACCATGATTCAAATTTTAATAAATACGATATTAAACTTAATAGATTTATATCACAATCTCTTTGAATATTTATTTATCTCATTTATTAAACTTTATAAATTCTTTTAACATTACAACTCTATCAATCATAAAATATCTTTTTCTTTAGAATATAAAGATTTTTAATACTTTATTATCTAATACTATACTATATTATGATTTATCTTATAGGACAATTGACAATATATCGGCACCAATTTGTATATTGAAACATTTTTAGCCACACATTTCTTTGCTATTTCTCAGAAAATTGCGCGTACCACAGTCGTATCCGTGTGGACGCACTGATTTTCTTTTTATGTTTATTTTTCTATTTTTCGTAATTGTTTTTTCAAAGTATGTGGTTAATAGTTTTTCTTAACGATAATAATTTTTAAAAACTAATATTATTATCTTGCAATCTATTTTTCTATTTTCTAAAATATTTTGATATTTTTTAATTTATTTTCCTATATATCAAACTGATGATAATTTCACGGTCCACAGTTGTACTACATTCCATGAATATGTATAACACATTCTGTCCACTTTTCTTTTTATGAGAGTCTAGTTTACTTTTTTTTTTTTTTTGTTTGACGAGAGATTATAGTTTACTTTAGACTTTGGAGTTTGTAAATAATTTAGTTGTTCATGTTCGTTTAACCATGCATAAGGACATATTAACATGCCTATAATCTATATGCACAATTCCTAAAAGTATAGTTATTTCTAAGGCAGGGAGATTTGGAAGGGATTGTGTAAACATAATTTATTATATAAATTAAAGCTATACTTTCTATCGCACCGTTTTATTTATATCTTATTCAAGGTTTGTAATATATAGATGAAAACCAAATCAGTATTAAAATAATAAAACAATTAGAGTTAGTTACATACATAGATGAAATAGTGCATTTAAGATAATATTATATTATGTAGACTCCTAACTTTCATCTCACCAATACGTTGTTAGTAAACTTTCTTGAATTGATTGTCTTTTCATCTAACTTAAAGGAGAGGTTAGTGAATTTATATTAACATTTCTTACATCGGTGTAGAATAAAGTTAACATCCCTTCTTACCATATTTTAAAAATTAGGCTGGTTATCAAACCGTCCAGGGTTTTAAGTTAATAGTTTATTGATTCAATCATTGGATTATTAGTAGCATCGTGTACTTAACCAAATTAAATTGAATATATCAGTTTTATAAATTGATCTCTATAACAAAAGAGTTTAATATATATCACCTTTTTCAACGCAATTTTCTTTTTGCTTAAATGCAATTTTAATTCTTCTATATTAATTTTGATAATTTTTTAATCTCTATTTAAAAAAATTCTAACTTTTTTATCCTTTTTATTATATTTTATATATTTTCTGTGATCCCCTTTCACTTGGCAAGACTCATTTGCAAATGTGGCATCTCAATTTATGATTTGTTAAACTTTAATGTTACCATATCATTAAAATCCAAAAAGACATGTTATCAAATTTTTGTGGCGTCCCTTATCATGTTATCAAATTTATGATTTGATTACTAATTGTTAGTTGATGTTGCACCTCAAAATTTGCCCTCTTATCTCGATTTTATCTGGTTTAGGCTTTGCGTTTATCATAACACTCACATGCATTCATACTACCGGTTCTATGGTTATGAGTTGGAGTTGACTCCCAAAGATTTTCCTTTGAGCAGAAAAGACGTGGTGCTTTCAACCAATCTAGGGTATTTGAAAACAACGAGGTTTAACAATGAATCTTATCGTTTCTTATCTATCGGGTTTTGGGCTTGGATTTTGATTGTTGAAATGAGTGGTCTTTTTCTTGATGGAACTATAGAAGTTTTGCTATATTGAATATCATTGCCTCCTGTTTCAAGAGATCAATTCATCACGAGTTTAGGATTTGCTGGTGGTTCGAGATTTTACTCTGCAAAGCCTAATGCCTTGGTTTCTTCTGATTATTTAGTTCATTCTTCAAGAAGTAAAAAGGTGGATTATGATTATCTGATTATTGATCAACAGTTCGAGTTCTTGTTCATTTGGCTTGCTCGTCAACTTTGTTCGTTCTTAGCAAGAGTTGATGTATGGCATGTGTGAAAATACTCATCTAGAGTGTTTGTTTACAAGATTCAAGACTGTCCAAGTTTCCACATGTTTAGATTTTTCTAGTCACGTTCATCGCTCACGAGGTTCAAGGCATTCAATATAAAGTTAGAAGTTCTTTTGGTTTCAAATCTTTCTCCACTACCGATATGTTTCAATTGGCAAATTTGGTGATGATCCCATTAATTTCAAGTGAAATCTATCGCTCAATTCTTAAAGAATCATGAAATTGTCAAGTTGACTAAGGTTTTGAATCAAGAACTTTATTTGAGGAACTTAGAGTTTTGATTTTGTTTCAAATGGCAAAGGGCTCCGAATTTCTACATGAATGGATAAACACGAAAGCTTTATGGCCGGAAACTTCAAAGGAATTCAAGTACTTCTAGAATCTAAGTCCTCAAGCCATCTTTGCATCAAGAAGAGTTTAATTCTCAAATTTCACATACTAGAAAATTCAAGTTCTGAAAATACAACAACCATGTTACTACTCGTTTGATTCAAGACTACGGATTGGGGTTATAGACTGAATTGGAATTGGGCGCATATTCTAATCAACATTTCGACATGGTATGTCTTAACCAAATTAATATTAGTTTATGGCAGATTTTAAGAATATTTGGTTCATGACGGATTTCCAACTTGCATCTACAAATGCTATGGTGATGAAGATCGCATTAGTAGTTGTCGCACCCCAAAATTTACCCTCCTTTCCATAATCTTTCTTGGAATATTTGTTCATACTTTTTCTTGTGTCCACCAAAATTATTTGAAACGAATAATTTGTCAAGGTTCGTGGTTCTGAATTTCTTGAAGTTTATGATTTATCGGTCAATTATTCCATTTTTTGGGATTTCTTTTAAGTTTGTGGTCTATGCAAGTGTTTGAGTTTTTTAGACCAATCTTGTACATCCAAGTTTATGTCAATTACAAGGTACAAAGATTGTGGTTGATGCAAATCCATCCGAATTCCAATTCATAATTGCAAATTCCTAAAGCCCAAAAGGAAGTTCAAGTTCTTGAGCCAATTGGAATGTTGGCTTATGATTTAGCAAGTGGATCGCGAGTTGGAGTTCAAAGGAAATTTTGAATTCTACTTATGGAACAAAGCAAGATAGAATTATTGGATTTTTTATGGCAACTCGAATGTTCAAATATCAAATTCAGATTCTAAGTCCTAGGTTCGTACCAACATTGGCAAGTTGAATTTTGAACACCATTCAAATGCGAATTTTATTCGAGTGTGCTAAAACGCGTTACAAGCCCATTCAAGGTTTTTTACGAGTTTTGGAAAATTTTGCCAAGATTTGTTTTGTTCAAAGATCAATACAAGGACCATTTCATCAACATTTCAAAAGACGATCAAGTTGGAATGATTACGTTATGCAATTCAAGAATCAAAAGAAGCGTTCGAACCAAGTTTGTTTTCATTCAATTTACTAAACTTTTGGTACAAGAGTAGTTCGAAATTGGAAAGTATACAAGTTTTCCAAATTGTTTGAAACTTCTTACAATTTCAATCCTAAATTCTACAATTCCAAATTTACAAGTTTCTAAAGCGGTTTCTACAATGTCTACAAAGTCTTGAAGAGTCTTGGCCGTTTTCTTCGAGTTGCTTCAGTTGGCGACTTCACTGGGGAAATGACACTATTGCGTGTCAACCCTAGTTTAGCTCTTAGTATGTGTGTTTATTTTCGCTTTCTTGTATCACTCTATTTGTGTGTTTTATTTCAGTCGTTTATTTCCTATCGCTTTAATTATTACCTTGTTGATATATTATTGTGTGTGGGAATGATGGATGGGACTATAGGAAAAGCCCACTACCAAGGCTATAGAACACATAAATTAGAGTGGTTGCGTAGTATTGATTTGCTAGACGGAAATGTCTCGTAAGTTGGTGCGAAGACCACACCTAGGGGAGGTTCTTTCGAAGACATTATTGTCGATTGCAAGTTATTTTTGCATTGGCAATAGTGTTGTTAGAAGGGATTTTTCCCCTAGTTTTGACCTTTAAGGAAATCCTAACCAGTAGGCTTTAAGAATGCTCAAATGAGACGTTCTTGGATATATCATCTAATCACAAATTTATTTGCGGTGAAAATGATACACCCAAGTTGGGATCAATGATTGTGAGCATCCCGTTCAGATCCCGGTATCGAGGGTTATGGTTATATCGTTAGACCTGCTTTGTCTATTCGGTCAATACGTAACTCTCCCTCAAACTAAAGCTTGGTAGCGTTGCAAGTATCTTTGCGATACGCGAGAATTTGTGTTTGTTGTATCAAAAACCCTAAGAACCAACCTTGTTTGGGGAATTGTGGGTAGACGTCGAAACCATGTCCGACCGTCCTTTTAAACCCTTGTGCTATTTGGCTTTACATATGATTTTGCGCATAACATCAATATGTATCGCATCACATTGCATTCTTACATGCATTACCATCATATCACATTCTTACATGCGTTACTATTACATTACATCGCATTCTGACATGCGTTACCATTATATTACATTGCATTCTTATATGCATTACCATCATATCGCATTCTTACATGCGTTACTATTACATTACATCGCATTCTGACATGCGTTACCATTATATTACATTGCATTCTTACATGCACTACCATTATATCGCATTCTTACATGCGTTACTATTACATTACATCGCATTCTGACATGCGTTACCATTATATCATATGGCATTCTTACATGCATCACCATCATTGCGTTCTTACATGCATCACCATCATATGGCATTCTTACATGCATCACCATCATCGCATTCTTACATGCATCACCATCATATGACATTCTTACATGCATTACCATTACATCGCATTCTTACATGCGTTACTATTACATTACATCGCATTCTGACATGCGTTACCATTATATTACATTTGCATTCTTTAATGCATTATCATGCATTTCATTTTCACCAGAAAAGCTCATTTCATCTCTTCTGTCCAGAAAGATCAAACTTGTCTACTCGACGCACGTTCAGAACTCCAAGGATGTCTCAAAGGACTATAGACGAGCTTCAGCATGGTCAGGAACTGTTGAAGGAAGAAGTTAAAAATTTGAAGAGTCAGATGAGTCTGGTCATGGATCTCTTGCAAGTTGTGTTGAAAAGAGAATGCAACACCACACCAATCTCCACAAGTTTGGTTGTTGCTCTATCATCTGATGTCTCCATGGGTCAAGGACATCCACATGTGGCGAACTCTCCAGTTCGAAATTCTCCTACTGAGTATCATCCTCGGCCTTCACCTTCAAAGATTCCTCGACAACAGCAATTGCTTGCTCCCCGATCGAAGAAGAAGGATCCAAATCAGCGTATTAATCAACATTATCGTCGATATGCTCTACAGGATATTCGGCCAATCCCGATATCATATTCTCGACTTTTGCCTTGCTTGGTTCAGAGTGGTGTTGTGACACCAAGGGAGTTGAAGCCAGTACCAGGGGTTGCTAAAGCTTGGTTTGATGAGAAAGCTAAATGTGCTTTTCATGCTGACTCTGCAGGACATGAAACTGAGAATTGTTCGGCCTTCAAATGCACAGTTCAAGAGCTAATTGATGATAAGATTCTGTTTTTCAAACAGAATGGATCGAGCTTAGACATTTTGCTTGCAAGGTCTAATCATAGAAACTTTGAGGAACTTCCAAAACTCATTGGGACAATTGCTTGCCAAAAGGAAGTTGAGACTTTGAAGAGTAGTGGTGAAGTAGACCAGATGTTCATTTCAGAAAAGGTGGTAACCTTCAGCAAAGATATCTCAAGTTCTAGCAAAGGGAAGTCGGTGGCAACACCAACTTATTATCCTCCATTACCATCTTTCAAATCTTTGCATCAACAACTTTTGTCTGATCTTCCTCAACTTCAGAGTCAGAACTCTCAAAATCAAACTGTGCCTCGGAATAATCTGGAAAGAAGGGAGGCTCCTCTTGATCCAATTCCAGTGACCTACGGTCAACTTCTGCCATATATGGTTCAAAGTTCATTGGTGGTCCCTAAGTTTCTTAACCCACCAAATTTATTCCCGCTTGGTTATGATCATAACGCGCGATGCGGATACCATGATGGAACAGTAGGACACTCGACAGAGGACTGCAACGCCTACAAAGCCAAAGTTCAACAGTTGATTGACCAGAAGTTCTTGAATCTTCAAGGAGGGAATCTGTTTGTGAAGGGAAACCTCGTATTCAAGTGAACGTCAAGCCTACTAATTTCACCGGAATCAACAAGTCAAGACGGAGCCGAGTCTCCTCAGCAATGACAGTCTTTTATTTCTTTACTGCATTTTCATGTGTACCTTGTTTAATTGTTTAAACTTTGTTTGCATGTAGAAACTTGTTTGTTTTTATCTTAATGCAATGAGTATGTTTGTCTTGAAGTAATCCATTCGTTGTCACTCAATCCATTCGTTATCACTCTTTAATTGATTTGCGAGCATTTTGATACCAATGTTACCATTTCTTTCGCTTAGGCAAAGATTTGGAGGGAGGATGACGATAATTGAAAAACGCCAGGTCGCTAGTCATGTGTTTTTGAGTAGAACCCTGCTAATGATGTACAGGCCTTGTTTCAAATTCCCTAAACACCGAAGTTATAAGGGAGATAGACCCTCGTTAACCCCTTCGAGCCTTGAAGTAGGAGTTTCTTTTCTTTTCGAAAAAAAACCATCATCTTTACCCTGTGGGCGGGTAGTGTTCAATTAATCTGATCGAGCGTTCAGAACTCATCAAAAGAGTAAGCATCAAAGGATACAACAATGGATATCCTTCAAAAAAGTTAAGAAAGGTCAAAACCACAATAGTCAACCTTCATCTAACAAAGTGTGCATCAAAAGAGAATGATATCATGTTGGGTATCTCTCGCACATCAGAAGGTCAACAGATGACAACACCATAACAGCTATCCCTCATCTACCTAAGGACTCAGACAGTCACCATCACTTTTAACAAATCAATGATTGTGTAAACATCCACGACTTCTTCAAAACAAAAATGAATAGAAGGAAAAAAAAGAGACAAAAAAGCCCCGCTAAGTCAAAACTTAGTAATAAGTCGCTTAGGCAAAAGTCAGGCAAAAGTCAGGCAAAAGTCAGGGAAAGAAAAATCTCGGAAGGCAGTAAAAAAGGACTACAAAAAAATCTTGAGCAAAAAGCAAGTCGTGTGGTTTAGACACCAAAGACAAAATGTGAGTGACTGTCGTGTCCAAGAAACCTCGTATCGGTTCCTCAACCATCATAACGCCTCTCGAGAGATGAGTGCTCGTATCAGGATAGTTGAACTTAGGACTGAAGAACATCACGGAGAATGGGCGGGCACCAAATATTTTGAGCCTAAAAATCATTTTTTCTATAAAAAAACCCGTGAACTAGACCACATTACAACCCTCAAAAGTCCTAATTGAAGCATGGATTAATTCAAAAGCATATGACGAAGAGATCGCGTTTACCTGACTCCTACAGTGTGTGCTAAGTATCTGTGTTGGTATCATATGCTCGTCTTATCTTTCAAAAAGAAAATTTTCAGTGTTGCACTCCAAAAAGTGTTTCACTCACAAAAAGTCATGTTTTTCATACAAAACTTCTAGACGCATAAATGTTGCATTATAATTGTCACAATAAACATTCTTCTACATGTAAAACAATTGTTTGACATTGAAGAAGTTCTCATAATGAACATCAGTGAAGAGTTTAACTTTGTCCAAAGAAGAAAACTTGATTATTACTGAGTTAGCGATTATTTGTTGCAAGGGCAAGGCGGCAAGGACTCCTTTGAGCATATCACAAGTTGTCTTCTCAAGATTCTGTTAATTTGGGGGCAATCAAATCGAAATTCAACTTCTCGAATTTCTGCCAATCCGGGGGCAAACCCTTAAAGAGCAATCATCAATTGAATTAGTCCTTCTCAAAGAGTGGATAACCCGGGACAACTGTCATTCCATGTTTCAGTCAACTTGAAGCAATCACTTCGAGACATGGGAGTCTCTCTAAGGCTGTTTACATTGGGACATTTCGAACTGATCGTTCGGTTCCAATCAATCTGAGCTCTCTTAATTGGAGCAGGCGTTCGTTCAAGAATCAATCATCCTGAGGCAATTACTTGAGGCGAAGTCTCTCTAGCTCGATCTGGGCGGTCTTCCGATGCTCGCATAGCTCCTTATTCAGATGCAGTCGATCTGAGGAAAATACTCGAGATGTAGAAGTCTTTCCAAGACTCATTCTAAAAGCAAGCTTGCTGAAAAGATTCATTTGAAGCAACTACTTTGAGACATTGGAGTTTCTCCAATGTTCATCCTGGGGCATGTCGTCCATTTACGCAAAGTCTGCCACTCTAAGATTTTGATAAATCTAAGGAGGTTATTTTGAGATGCGGAAATACATCCAAAGCTCCTATCGAGGCATGATATTACCATATCAGAATATCCAGTTCCTTTGAAATACTGATGATCAGTAAAGTATTGCGTCAGAATACAGGATGCCGGGACACTCCTTTTCAGGAAAGATTTCTAGAAGGTCTGCCAGACCGGGGCATATTGAGATTCTGAAGTGCAAAATCTAATGCAGCTGCATTCCCACGCATGGGGCACGCCTCTAATCATCGTTATCTGATCAAGTCAGAAGTTTGCTATTCTTTTTCTACAAGAATTAGCATTGCGACCCTTCATGACAATTCAATATTTGGAGCTTGGTCAATCATCTTGTTGTGCCATGTTCTTTTATCCTCCGGACTAACGGTGTCGAGGATTCGGTTTGATAGCATGCATTAACGGTATATTCATGCATTCATTCATTCATGCATTCATATCATATACTACATAGCACATTCATTCATAAACCTCAGCCAGGACTCGGGTTATTCCAAGATCGGTTATTGATTATTCTCAGCAGAATTGTATTTTGAAGACTATTTTGAATGAAAAATTTAGTTCTTCCGATCACAAGTTTGAGGGCTCGACCATAATCGGTCTACAATGATGGCGATTCTCAAATCGAATCTATTCCAGAGTGATTGGGTTCCCCAAGCGAACTCTTGTATCATAGAACTTCTTTATAGAGTTCCTTTTAAAAAGTACCCCATTACAAGCAGGAGACTGTTCTCAAACGACAACTTAGTTCTTCTCCCCAGTGCCAGGTGAACGCTTGGGTGACAGACAATCGACAATAGTGTCAATTCTCCAGTGAAGTCTATTCCCCAGAGAAGCGATCGATCATCCCCAGTGAACTCTTATGACAACAAGATCGTTCAATTGGATTCCCCAGTGACGTCTCCCTTCTCTCAACAGTATCAGGAAATCATATACCATTTGCATTAGAAAAAAAATCACATCATGCATATCATACCCATGCATTAGCCTCGGCTATTTATTTTGCAGGTGTTTCAACCAAAACTGTAAATATCCTCGTAAGGATCAAATTTGAAGGATTAATTCTCAGACGACGAATTATCCTCTTTTCTACCAGCGCAAGTTATATACTTGTATGGATCTCAATAATTGATGGTTTCTCCAATCGAGATTTCTTCCCAATAGCGGTTGTCTCTTTCGAATGAGACTCTAATGTCGTAATTATTCAGCGGGAATCCCGAGTAAATCTTCCACACTATTTTCTTACGAAGTTTCCCCATCGAAGCTTATTTCTCTCCCCAAGTGAATCTCCTTCAGAAAGGATTACTACAACATTATTCTTGGTATTTTCAAAGATTTCTTTCAGACAAGAATCTTCTCAGCAAATACTATTGGCAGTGGCTTCCACAATATACTCCTCTGAGTTGTTCTCAGAAAATTACATCAAACTTCTGGTGCGTTTATTTCCCCAGTAAGTTATCAACTACTCAACAAATAAATATCCACCCGGCGGGATGTTTATTCGATCTCAAGATATTTCTCCAACTCAGACGTTGATTCACATATCCATTTGCTACAACGCATTGTCCATACAATGTCAGCAAATTGAAGCTCATTATCCTAGAAGTTTTTCAGTCACAGGTGCTGAATCTGATTCTTCTATCAACGGTAAAGTTATCTGCATACAAATTGAAGATCTTGTCAACTCAGAAGTTATTCATCATGTCCGTACATGTTCAGTAAGATCTCTCATCAGCAGAAATGTCGGAAACAAGATTTACCGACTTCATAAACATCTATATCACCCCGGTGTGCTGGATATTGTTTTGTTTATCCCCAGAGAATTGTACTCTCGATGCGCTCTGAATTTGTTCGGGTAACTTTCGGAGGTTACGGTCAAAGACATTCAGCATGCCATGGCTTCTCGCACTTTCGTGCACCAACAATTCTGATATTGTTCTAGCCATATATTCAGAGAACTCTTTGTTAAGTTCTCAATCAACAATCAGAGAACTCTTTGTTAAGTTCTCAATCAACCAATCAGAGAACTCTTTGTTAAGTTCTCAATCGTGTCATTTTTCAATTCCGTTTAAGGTCTCCAGGTATTCCTTAGTTATCAGAGAACTCTTTGTTAAGTTCTCAATCGTGTCATTTTTCAATTCCGTTTAAGGTCTCCAGGTATTCCTTAGTTATCAGAGAACTCTTTGTTAAGTTCTCAATCGTGTCATTTTTCAATTCCGTTTAAGGTCTCCAGGTATTCCTTAGTTATCAGAGAACTCTTTGTTAAGTTCTCAATCGTGTCATTTTTCAATTCCGTTTAAGGTCTCCAGGTATTCCTTAGTTATCAGAGAACTCTTTGTTAAGTTCTCAATCGTGTCATTTTTCAAATTCTGTTTAAGGTTTCCAGGTATTCCTTAGTTATCAGAGAACTCTTTGTTAAGTTCTCAATCGTGTCATTTTCAATTCCGTTTAAGGTCTCCAGGTATTCCTTAGTTATCAGAGAACTCTTTGTTAAGTTCTCAATCGTGTCATTTTTCAAATTCTGTTTAAGGTTTCCAGGTATTCCTTAGTTATCAGAGAACTCTTTGTTAAGTTCTCAGTCATGTCAATTTCTCAATTTTGTTTAAGGTCTCCGGGTATTCCTTAGTTCAGAGAACTCTTTGTTAAGTTCTCAGTCATGTCAATTTTTCAAATCTTGTCAATCAGAGAACTCTTTGTTAAGTTCTCAGTCATGTCAATTTCTCAATTTTGTTTAAGGTCTCCGGGTATTCCTTAGTTCAGAGAACTCTTTGTTAAGTTCTCAGTCATGTCAATTTTTCAAATCTTGTCAATCAGAGAACTCTTTGTTAAGTTCTCAATCATGTCAATTTTTTAATTTTGTTTAAGGTCTCCAGGTATTCCTTAGTTATCAGGGAACTCTTTGTTAAGTTCTCAATCGTGTCATTTTCAATTTCGTTTAAGGTCTCCAGGTATTCCTTAATTATCAAGGAACTCTTTGTTAAGTTCCCAAACACGTCAAAGTTCTTAATACTGTTTCTCTTTTCGCTTGAGAAGTTCGTTTCGCTTCTCATAGATTTTCATTAAAATTGTTGTCAACTCATTTCGGTTATCCCCCAGTGTTGTTGAAATCTCCTAATTATTTCTCAGTGTGCACTGTTGTGTTAAGGCATTCCGTTGATGCTTAGCAAGTTTCTCTTCAAACATTTTCTTGGCTCCGTAGTCAAGATATGTTATCCAGTTTCTTTTATAGGGAAAATTTTCGGGGTTCTCTGGTATTCAATCCTATTCCACCTTGAAAGTTCGAAAGCTGTCAAATCTTTCTCACTTATCCGGTTTAAGATGATTGAATAGGGGCAACTGTCGCACCCCAAAATTTACCCTCCTTTCCATAATCTTTCTTGGAATATTTGTTCATACTTTTTCTTGTGTCCACCAAAATTATTTGAAACGAATAATTTGTCAAGGTTAAATGTTGAATTTCTTGAAGTTTATGATTTATCGGTCAATTATTCCATTTTTTGGGATTTCTTTTAAGTTTGTGGTCTATGCAAGTGTTTGAGTTTTTTAGACCAATCTTGTACATCCAAGTTTATGTCAATTACAAGGTACAAAGATTGTGGTTGATGCAAATCCATCCGAATTCCAATTCATAATTGCAAATTCCTAAAGCCCAAAAGGAAGTTCAAGTTCTTGAGCCAATTGGAATGTTGGCTTATGATTTAGCAAGTGGATTGCGAGTTGGAGTTCAAAGGAAATTTTGAATTCTACTTATGGAACAAAGCAAGATAGAATTATTGGATTTTTTATGGCAACTCGAATGTTCAAATATCAAATTCAGATTCTAAGTCCTAGGTTCGTACCAACATTGGCAAGTTGAATTTTGAACACCATTCAAATGCAAATTTTATTCGAGTGTGCTAAAACGCGTTACAAGCCCATTCAAGGTTTTTTACGAGTTTTGGAAAATTTTGCCAAGATTTGTTTTGTTCAAAGATCAATACAAGGACCATTTCATCAACATTTCAAAAGACGATCAAGTTGGAATGATTACGTTATGCAATTCAAGAATCAAAAGAAGCGTTCGAACCAAGTTTGTTTTCATTCAATTTACTAAACTTTTGGTACAAGAGTAGTTCGAAATTGGAAAGTATACAAGTTTTCCAAATTGTTTGAAACTTCTTACAATTTCAATCCTAAATTCTACAATTCCAAATTTACAAGTTTCTAAAGCGGTTTCTACAATGTCTACAAAGTCTTGAAGAGTCTTGGCCGTTTTCTTCGAGTTGCTTCAGTTGGCGACTTCACTGGGGAAATGACACTATTGCGTGTCAACCCTAGTTTAGCTCTTAGTATGTGTGTTTATTTTCGCTTTCTTGTATCACTCTATTTGTGTGTTTTATTTCAGTCGTTTATTTCCTATCGCTTTAATTATTACCTTGTTGATATATTATTGTGTGTGGGAATGATGGATGGGACTATAGGAAAATCCCACTACCAAGGCTATAGAACACATAAATTAGAGTGGTTGCGTAGTATTGATTTGCTAGACGGAAATGTCTCGTAAGTTGGTGCGAAGACCACACCTAGGGGTGATATAACAAACACCAATCAAAAACCCAAGCAGAGGATCTGTTCTTATCATTCAAAAAACTAAAACACAAAACCAACAACTAAAACCATCCCAGAAAAAACAAGAGAGTATCCGTTCTTATCAAAACCGACCAGGCAACGCAGAGAGAGAGAAAGAGAGAGTTCAAGTCCTTCAACCAAACACAACAAATCAGTTTCAAACCAGCCCAGAAAACGCAAGCAACATAGCAGTAAACATCATCATTTTCACACCGACGCCTTCGGTTTAGTTTTTTTTCCACAAATCAAGTCTGAAATATAGAAGAAGAGTCTTAGAAAGGTAATACTCAATTTTGTTCGACGAGGAGGTTGCGATTCGTCGCCATCCGTTCCTCTTTCCTTGTCCGTTTTCCCTCAACCCGTATCCAACAATCAGAAAATGAAATCAAACATCAAGAATCGAAGCATGCAAACGGTCGCAGTGAGAGAGAGAGAGAGTAGGAGTAACGATCGCGACGGGCAGAGAAAGAGATGAGCGACCCAGAATCGCGGCGAGAGAGGCAGTCGCGGTGAGGAATCAGAGAGAAGAAACGCGAGCGAGATCGTGGTGAGAAAACCCAGAATCACACAAATGTAAAACCCAGAACGCGAAACCTAGGGCACAAATGCAAGAACATGGAAGCCGAAATCGCGAGAGAGTACGCGTGAGAAGGGAGAAACAGGTTTCACCTGTTTTTCTTTTTGCTTCTTTTTATATAATATAATTCAAAAATGAAGAAAAAACAATTTAATATTTTACTTAGAAAAAACCTGGTGGTGACAAGTGTCACCACCTTGTATTTTTAATGAAAACCCCTTTTTATTATTCTTAGTAAATTTAGTTTAGAAAAAATGTAAGTATTAAATAATATGCATGTGGTGCGATTTTTGTTTTTTTTGGAACAATCGGTTTATTCTGAGGTGGAAGCATCGCACCCGGTTCACCAGCACGTGGAGGTATTTTTGACCAACCAAAGTTCAGATGGATTTCTTTTCACCGTCCAAAATCACGACAATCAGGCTATTTCTAAATTTTTACCTATTTCAATTAATTTATTTTATCGTAAATAATACTCTTATTGCGATGTAATAAATAATTGTTGGATCTGATAGTTTTTGTTTGATGATTTATCGATTAAACTATTAGCCGATTTTTCATCAAACAGAAAAAATCACCTCTAATAATTATTTAAATTTCCGATTGTATTGTATGGTATTTTTGTACATTTATTTACTCGTTCAATACTTATTCACCAATGTACTGTGCACACAACTAAAATTAAAATCAATTCGATTTCATCTGATTGGCTCATACGGATTTCTTAAAGGTCTCTCATGGTTGGGGATGGGCATGGCCATCCTCACGAGATAGTTAAAGCCCTTGTTGCTTTAATCAATCATAACCGAAAATAACATTGGTCTACACCAATCACCATGCACAGTCTCATGGTTGGGGATAGGAGCACCTATCCTCACGAGGTTAATTAAGTCCATATACTTGATTAATCATAACCCGCTTCCATTTTCTCTCAGCACGCGCATCAGAATGCTTTCATAATTTAAAGTTCTAAACCTCGATCCAACGTCGAGTTTCTTTTCAAAACAATTTCATAAATACTCTACTTCTCCCTCCTCCCAAACATATGGTAGTCAGTCCAGTATCGACCCTCGACCGTATGTTTGGTGTCTTAATTGAACTAATCAACGTGAACCATGTTTCACTTCACCTTTTCTTAACAAAAGCTTTGGGTAGAAAAAGATGATTTGGATGTTTCTGTCCACTCATCCAAGTAATTGGGGCGTTAGCCGTTGAACGCTTATGGTCCAATACTTGTCTCCCACATAAAAACAACTCAACTCACTCAAACTCCTTTTATCGCTCATATGCGATCATTAAAACTCTTTTCAGACAAAGAGGGTGCAATAGTCATTTCAAATACGAACGAGGACTTAAGCTTTTCAAACTAACAAAACAAGTCCTAGTTCAAAAAATTTGAAACGTCTAAACGCACGATTTTTCAGATAAAATCAATACAACCAATTAAAACCTTTTTACGAGGAACTACAGATTTTTGACTTTCCCATTGCACGAGGGAATATGTAGGCACACAGTTCTGAAACCGTGCCAAACTCAAAATAATAAGAAACAAATTCTGTTTTCTTTTTAGCATCTGTAACTTAGTAAACACACACACAAACGCATAGAATTAAATGGGTCCCATCGAGTACGATGGATGTAAGGAGTGCTAATACCTTCCCTTACATAAACTCCGATTCAATTTTTGGTCGCGTAGACCGTCTTATCCGTTTCTTTGGGGTTTTATCTATATTTTCCCTTTCCTTTTGGAATAAATAAAATTAGGTGGCGATTTCACTGTTTTCGAGAATTGAAAAGATTTTTGAAAATCGAGTTGCTTCAGTAGTATTTAAAGATTTAAAACTAAGAACTCAAGATTGATACATAATTCTCAAATCTTGTATTCATGAAAAGTCAAGAGTTTCAAAATTACTCTAAGGTTTTTATTGTACAAGAATGCAAGAACAAGTCAAGATACATGTATTACAACTTGTCAAAATTTTAAATACAAGTTACAAAGTCCCTACAATACTAGTATATTCTAAACTATTGGTGAATCCTCCAAGCTGTAAGTTTCTTCATGGATATGTCCTTGACTTCAAGCTTTCCCTCCGATTCCTTCAAGGCTCCATTCCTCCATGCTTGAATGTTATGCCAAAGCCACACAATGGTTCATCCTCGCCACTTTACTTTCATCGATCCAATGCCCAAATTACATGGAACAAGAAAGGAAATGATTAGCAAATGATCAAGGAATCCAAACATAAACATAACCAAAAATACAAGAATTCAAAGCAATACTTTTATCTCATCATTAGGGATTAATGATTGGGATCAGATTATATTAAGGGTATTGTTTCTCAATCATGTTCAAAAGACCCTTATCCTTTTGCAAATCACAACAACTATGTGTTGTTGG
Source organism: Vicia sativa (assembly GCA_021764765.1). Taxonomy (NCBI): domain Eukaryota; kingdom Viridiplantae; phylum Streptophyta; class Magnoliopsida; order Fabales; family Fabaceae; genus Vicia; species Vicia sativa. Next base: position 59,364,513 of record CM038797.1, on the reverse strand, counting down.
TTCACAAAAGGGGGGTGTGGTTCAGACACCATCATCACCACTACTGCAGCAAGTACAACCTGTTCAGAAATCAGAAATATGGCAGCCCAGTACATCAACAGCCAGCATGATAGAAATACAATAACAGCCCAACAGTTTCAGTTTGGTTTCAGCCCACATGTCAATTGCTAAGCTCATAACACAAAAAACACAGAGCTGTCACATTGTTTTCTAACCTACAGATCAAAAAGCAAACACCAAAGCCCATGTTTCTTTTCGGTTTTTCTCAAGCAAGCAAGGCCCTGTTCTCAAAAATCTAACATCAAGACTAAAACCCTAATGTAAGACATTATAAAAGCTTTAAAGGGCACAAGAACCAAGGAGGCAGCAGTAACTGTTCACTGAAAGAACCCTAAGTCACAAGTCATTACAACAATGACTCAATTAAAGAAATCTGGGATAGACAAAAACCTAACTACCAGAGGAAAACTCTTAGGACTAACTTCAAAGTTCCTAATGGAGAAGGCTCTCAAATTCTCTGAAGCCGGTAGTATGGTAGCCTTTGAAGCTATTTTAGCTTTACTCCTCTATGGATTGGTGTTGTTTCTCAACGTCCCAAATTTCGTTGATATCAACGCCATAAGGATCTTTCTGATTGGAAATCCCATTCCCACCCTGCTTGGTGATACTTATGTCTCTATTCATCATAGGAATCGTCAAGGAGACGGAACTATCGTGTGTTGTGTACCTCTGTTTTTCAAATGGATTGTCTCACACGCCTAAATCTCTATCTTCATGAGAACAAAGGCAGTGGCATTGGTCCGAAGACTCATGTCTCTTACAAACGACGATATCCATTGGTATACCTTGGCAAACAATGAGATGGAAATCATTGAGAGCTGTGGAGAATTTGCCAACGTACCTCTCATTGGTACGAAAGGAGGAATCAACTACAACCCATTCCTATTAAAACGTCGGCTCGGATCAAATTCGGTAAACCTCACGGTTTAACAAAGCTACTTCATCATGAAGGAGAGGATTCCCAAATTGAAGGCTAGGATGAGCAAAGCTTGGCATCACATCCGAAAGAAAGGAAAAGGTAAGGCAAAAATTGTGTAGCCATGAAACCTACACTTCTTGGATAAAGAAAAGAGCGAAGGAATTCCGAATGCCTTACGCTTATGAGGATCCCATGTTCTCGATCCTTCAAATCGACAAATTTTCCCATTGAAATGTGAGAGAATACCAAGAAGCCTTGACCAAGATAAGGTTTGAGAAAGAAGCTTTGGAAAGCAAATTCCTTAAGACTAACCTTGAGAATGAGAAGCTCAAGAAGCAAAAAGATCATGAAAAGACGCTCTACTTCGGGATGAATGGCTCATGGAGAAAGATGAGAAGATTCGCGGAAGGATAACGCCATCCAAATCGTCAAGGAAAGGAAAAGAAAGCTCGAAAATGACAACCAAAGCCCTCCCAAGTGGAAGAGTCATTAGCAAGCTAAAAAAGCCAAACTAAAAGCTCACTATGGGAAGGAAATCACAAAAAGGCATCAAGCCTTTGGATCGTCATCCGACGAAGATGTTTAATTAGTTTAATTTAGTTTGTAATTTTATCATTTATCATTTGTGTGAGCAATGCTCCAACAAAAAACAATTGTTGTAATCTTCCTTCATTAATCAATAAAATTCGTGTTTTCCATCCAAATATTTGCCAGAAATATCTCGTTTAGCGTAAATTCTTTGGAAATTTCTTTTCTTTACAATCATAATCATGCATCATACTTTGCATTTAAGTCTACCATCTAGAGTCTAATCATTCACAGTTTTGAACTATCACTTTTCCAGATAGAAAAATTGTCAAGTTGTCGCGTCTTAGAGTTTCCCGTCCGCATTAACTTTCGAGCGTCACGATACGGATCAAAAGAAGAAAATTAATGGAGAATTTTGAGCAAGAAAGCGTTGAACTCCGTATACGGTAACTACGCTACAAGAAGAAGTGGAGAGACTCACATCTTTGGTCAACTCGCGCCACAAGCAAAGTCAACAACATCGGCGGTCATAACAAATAGCAACTTGAGGATACTACTACTCCAGTTTCATGCGATCGATGGTTCACCTTTCGGCATGCGGAGGGCTATCCATGGGAATGCCTTTTAACTTTGGCATTGGGTTCGCCAACCGACTTCTCAAACAACCTCGCTTGAAATACCTACTGCGGCAAAAGCGCGTTCACTCCACAACGTGGAATAACTTTTCCACAAGTAACAATGTCGGTTTCTCAACCGATCATGTTGAACTCAACTTCCGTAGTGCATGCTACCACAGACGAAAAAGTTCATCACATTCTAGGAAATAGCACGAACGCTCGTGGTTCAATGGAAAATCTCCAGGAACAACTCCTCAAATTGCAGCTTGAGATAAAAACGATTCAAGGGAAAGAATTGTTTGGGAAAAGCGCCCAGGATCTTTGCTTAGTTCCTCGTGTAAAAATACCTGCGAAATTCAAAGTCCCTGACTTTGAAAAGTACAAAGGGAACTCTTGTCCTCAGAGTCATCTCACGATGTATGCCAGGAAAATGTCTACGTACAATGAGGATCATCAGTTGCTGATTCATTACTTCCAGGATAGTCACACCGGTGCCGCACTGAAGTGGTACATGGGTTTAGACAGCACGAATATCCAAACATTCAACGACTTAGGTAAAGCCTTCGTACAACAATACAAATTCAACTTGGATATGGCTCCTGATAGGGATCAACTCCGCTCCATGTCTCAAAGGAAAGAGACATTCAAGGAATATCTTGACGATGGAGGAAATTGCTGCCCAAGTCAACCCGCCCTTGGAAGAGAAAGAGATGACTAAGGTATTCTTGAATACTCTAAACTCATTCTATTATAAGCGAATGATCGCTAGCGCTCCCGGAGACTTCAACGAAATGGTAAGCATGGGAATGCGACTAGAAGAAGGGGTTCGGACAAGACGTCTAACCAAGGAAGTAGGATCTTCTAGTAATACCAAGAAAGTTGGAACCAGTTTCCCAAGGAAAAAAGAACATGACGTAGGAATGGTATCCCGAGAGAAACCACGCAAGAATGTCATTCAACAACGACGGTGCTGCCATAGCACCCTCTGTCAACCACTCCGAGAATTGCTCAATTTCAACAAAATCAACAAACTCAACAGCCTCGTCAGAGCTCAGCAGTTTCACAACCAAAACTACGCCTCGGGTCACTCAATTCGACCCAATTCCCATGACGTACACAGAACTTTACCCTGCGTTGATAGAAAGGAATCTAATACAAACAAGGTTACCACCTCCGGTCCTGAAAAACTACCATGGTGGTACAAAGGCATGTCTTGCCCTTTTCACCAAGGGCACCGGCCATGACCTTGAGCATTGCATAGCATTGAAGGCGAAGTATAGAGATTAGTGAAGGCTAATCTTCTTTCCTTCGAAACACAAGTCCGAATGTGCAAGCCAATCCACTTCCACCATAGTGGACACTCGGTGAATCTAATGCTAAGGAATACAGACAGTACCTTGTCACGGATGTAAACTTAGTCAAAGGAAACTTGGTGCATCTCCATGAAGCATCGATACCATGAGCACCTTCACTAAGCATGATTATGCGACTTGCTATATCTGTTCCAAGAATATCCATGGATGTCCCACCATAAAGCGAGATATTCACATTTGTTAGACATTGGTGATTTACAAATCTACACCGAGATGACCATGCGTAAATACAGGGCATTTTCCGCATGAGCTTTTAGTCTCGAGATATCAACTCGGAAAATCCGAAGTAGCGTTGTGATCCCTTGTTTCAACATACCCGAGCATGTGGAGATCGCGTCTGGTTCCAACATTCCAACATCTCCTTTGGTGATTTGCCCACAGGTCTGTTCCGTGCAGTTCTACTAGAGCAATTCCTTACGATACAATGCAACCTTGATAGAGGATGGAAGGAGAAACCCATACCTACACTTCCGGCTAATGTCAATATAGCAATCGGACGAGTGCAGTGGGCGATACACGCTCCATTGCCACCAAAATCGCCTTCACTCCGTTGTTAAACAAAACCAAGTTAACATATTCTCGAGAGAATCACAGCGATTCCCATTGTTAACCACAAACATTGGTTCTCTTGATGGAACCAACATCAACTCGAACTTTGGCGAGATCACGAAACTAATCAAGAAGAGCGAATATCAGACCAATTGATCAGACTCCTTCAAAAATTTCAATCTTCTTTACTCCTTAACTCGAAGCTCACGAGAAGCTTTGATGAGTACTAGACCGAGCTTATGTGGATCACGATGTGACTACAGACCAATTTGGAGGATCGTCTCCAACATAACAATGCAATAATCGAGTTTTAGTGACGAAGAACTTCGGAAGAAGGAGAGATCACAACTTGGCCTTACACATCTCGATGATTTGCGGTCAGATTCCTATCCAATGTATTGGTGGATACAGTTCGTCTTTAAGCGTAATGCCAAAAGCGGCGCTCGTTTAACACAAAGGCAGCAATGAAGTTCAACGACATCATAGTAAGAGCTTTCGATGGATCGAGAAAGTTAGTTATTGGAAGTTGATCTCCCAATGACAATTGGCCCTCACACTTTCCAGTCATGGGCGTACCAGTGCGTATAGTTGCTTGCTAGGAAGACCTTGGATCCACGATGCGATAACTTCTACTCTCCATCGAAATTAAAATTCACGAAATGGAAAGTTGGTGACCATCGGTGGTGAACAAGCTTTACTTGTAAGTCATCTATCGGTTTCTCCTTCATCACTAATGACATTGAGCCGCATCTCCCGGAAAATCCGTTAGAAGATCTACTACAGATCATTTATCTCTCCATATAAAGCGGCACAAATGGTGAAAGATGACAATACTCGAGGATGGGGACAAGTTATCAAACCTGTCAAGAATGAAATGAACTTGGGTTCACCGTATCCTCCAAAAAAATGAAACACTTTCCCGATCAAGGAAGTATTTCATAGTGGAGGTTTCTTAAACCCCAAAGAGGTTAATGTTGTAACCATTGAAGAGGAGAAGATGATCCATCTGAATTTGAAGAGTGGAGCACTTATTTGGATAGCCACAGTATGTGTCACAAGAGGAATCATATGCCGTGATCAATTCAAAGACATGTCCCTACGACAACATGCCATGATCCTGCTGAAGTTTGGGATACCTTGGGAGAACCAAGTGGCAAATATGACTACATGGTGAAATACTGCCGAAAAAAATCCGGATCGAAGATATCCAACCCAGGATGGGGTGATGACTTTGACTACCTAGTCAATCGAAGAGGAATACTCGTCTTCTCGGCTAATCAACGGATCGAGGTCCCAAATGAAGATCTCTGTTTCAACACGTCGTGGATTTCACCAAGCGGATCCGGTTACCACTACATCAACATGATGAAGATCAAGATGATTCGAGGATATGATGCGGAAAGTGTCGCCGACAGTCTCTTCACTCAAGTGGAAAAAACATCGATATTCAACACAAAGATCAACAGAAGTACAAAGGCTATCTCTCATACTTCCCGATCTGTTAAGAAGATCGCTTTAGCACCAAAGGCAAAGGCCATCGTCCGAGTCTTCAAACACCAATCAAAAAGTTTACTCGAGGTTAAACCAAGAAAAATTATCAAGTTCCTCGACTTCCGTCACTATTGGAAATTGAAGTTAGGACTAATGTTCATAGCTCTAAGTAGTTTATCTTTGCTTTTGTTTTGAACTCTCGCAAAAAGAGATGTTTTATAGGGTTTAGCTTTTAAATAATTTCTCTTTGTCTTGCCCAAGACAAATGAGTTTGTATTTTAGGGCCCTGTTCATATTGTGAAACATAAATAAAATGCGTTGTTTTGTTTCCACACTCTGTGTTTATTTTCATTTTTACCCTTTTTCGGAAATGATAATAAAAAAAAAACATAAAAAAAATCATAATGAAAAATTAATCTGCAACACTTTCACATTAACTTTCAAAAAAAATGATGATAAAAACTTTTTTTTAATCAAACATAAATCAAAAATGCAGATTAAACAAATGGACAAATCCATTGAAAGCAGTAACTCTACACTCTTTCTCAACTTTGAAATTCCCTGTGAATTCGTTGAACAAGAAGTTGAAGAAGAGATCCCGGATGAAATTTCTAGACTGCTAAAGCACGAGGAAAGGATCATTCAGCCTCACAAAGAACCTCTAGAAGCAATCAACTTGGGTTACGAGAAGATGCAAAAGAAATAAATATCGACTTCACTCAGCGGTGTCAAAGGCAAACTGATAAGTCTTCTCAAAGAATACGTTGATGTGTTTGCTTGGTCCTACCAGGACATGCCGAGTTTGGATACCAGCATAGTAGAGCATCACTTGCCGTTAAGATTAGAATGTCCGCCAGTTAACCAAAAACTGAGGAGAGTTCATCTGAAATGGTGAGAAAATTAAAAGGAAGTCCAAAAAGCATTTCGTATTTGGTTTCCTTGTCACTGAGTATCCTCAATGGCTAGCCAACATAGTACTGTATCCAAGAAAGATGGAAAGGTCGAATGTGTGTTGACTACGAGATCTGAACAAAGCTAGTCAAAAGCGATTTCCCACTTCCGCATATCGACATGCTAGTGGATAGTCTTGCCAAATTCAACGTCTTTTCCTTCATGGATGGTTTCTCTGGTTATAATCGGATCGAATGGCTCCCAAAGACATGGAAAGACATCTTTCATCACACCATGGGGCACTTTGCTACAAGGTAATGCCATTTGGATTAAAGAATGCGGTAACTTACGAGAGGGCAATGACTACTCTCTTTCATGATATGATGCACAAAGAGATTGAGGTCTCGTGGGCGACATGATAGCAAAGTCCGACCGAAGAGGAACATATAGACTATCTCTTAAAGTTGTTTCAACGACTAAGGAAGTTTCACTCCGCTGAATCTAACAAATGTACCTTTGGGGTAAGATCGGAAAACTCCTAGGTTTCATCGTCGGTCAAGAGGAATTGAAGTTGACCACGACAAAGTCAAGGCTATTCGAAATGCCTACACCATACGGAAAACAAGTAAGAGGATTTCTCGGACGGTTGAATTACATCTCGGTTTATCTCTCGGATGATGCTGCACTGGGCGATATTCAAGCTTCTCCATAAAGATCAAAGGTAGTGTGGACGGAAGATTGCCAAAGAGCATTTGGTATCAAAGAATACCTCGAACCACCAATCTTGATCCCTCGATGGAAGGAAGACCATTGATCATATACCTTACCGTACTAGAAGAGTCCATGGGCTGCGTGCTTGGACAACAAGGCGAAACCGGTGAAGGAGCATGCCATCTACTACACGGTAAAGTTCACAGTTGTGAAACTCGTTACTCCATGCTCGAGAAAACATGTTGTGCTTTGGTATGGGCTTCAAGCGTCTTCGCCAATACATGATCAATCACACGACTTGGTTAATATCCAAAATGGATCCTATCAATACGTATTTGAGCTGCCCTTAACCGGAGAATCGCTCGATGGAAAATGCTACTATCTGAATATGACATCCAATACGCTCGAAAGCGGTAAAAGGAAGCATTCTCGTGATCACTTGGCTTATCGGCCGCTCGAATACCAATCTCTCAAGTTTGATTTCCCAGACGAGGATGTTATGTACTTGAAGATAAAGATTGTGACGAACCGCTACGGAAAGGACGGATCCGAATCCAGATGGGGCCTAGTCTTGATGGGCTGTAAATATTTTAGCAATGGAATTGGGCGATCATCATTACTCAGGGTTCTCATATCCGTTTTCCGATTGCTATTTGATTGTACCAACAACATAGCAGAATATGAAGCATGCATCATGGGTATCGAAGGGCCATCGACTTGAGGATCAAGATCCTTGATATATATGGAGACTCACCGTGATCAATCAAATTAAAGACAAGTATGAAACTCATCATCTTGGTCTAATTCCTTGAGAGATTATGCAAGGCGGTTGTTGACTTTCTTCAACAAAGTTGAGCGCATCATATCCCTCGAGATCAAAATCGGATGGCGGGCGCCTTGGCTACTCTATCTTCCATGTTCAAAGTCAACGATTGGAATGATATGCCTAGAATTCGCATCGAGCGCCTTGAAAGACTGCATATGTATTTACAGCGAAGCGGTCTTGACGATAAGCCGTGGTTTCACGACATCAAACGTTTCCTTCAAACACGAGAGTACCCACTCGGGGCATCGTACAAGGATAAGAAAACTCTAAGGAGGCTTTCCAGGAATTTCTTCCTCAATGAAGATGTTCTATACAAAAGAAACTTCGACATGGTTCTGCTCAGATGCGTCGACAGACAAGAAGCAAACACAATTATCCATGAAGTGCATGAAGGGTCCTTTGGAACCCATTCGAATGGGCATGCAATGTCTAGAAAAATCTTGAGAGCAGGATACTATTGGATAACGATGGAATCTGATTGCTGCAAACACGTTAAAAGATGTCACAAGTGCCAGATCTACGCAGATAAGATCCATGTGCCTCCGACTCTACTCAACGTTCTCTCCTCTCCGTGGCCTTTCTCCATGTGGGGCATTGACATGATTGGAATGATTGAACCAAAAGCGTCCAACGGACATCGCTTCATTCTAGTGGCTATTGATTACTTCACCAAATGGGTCGAAGCAGCATCTTACGCCAACGTTACAAGACAAGTGGTTGTGAGGTTCATCAAGAACAACCTCATTTGCCGATATGGAATTCCAAGTAAGATCATTCGATAATGGATCAAACTTGAACAACAAAATGATGAAAGAACGTGTGAGGAATTCAAGATTGAGCATCATAACTCGTCTCCTTCGGCCAAAGATGAGCAGCGCCGTTGAAGCGACTAACAAGAACATCAAAAGATCGTCCAGAAAATGGTCATCACTTACAAAGGCGGCACGAAATCGCCATTTGCTCTGCATGGGTATCGTACCTCGATCGCACTTTAGAGGCAACTCCTTTTCTCTAGTATCGGCATGGGCGTGCTCCCGTAGAAGTTGAGATCCGTCAATGAGAGTTCTCATGGAAACTAAGCTATCTCGGCCGAATGGTGTCAAAGCGATCGACCAATTGAACTTAATTGAAGAAAAGCGCCTGACCGCTCTGTGTCACGGACAACTCTATCAAAGAAGAATGAAGAAAGCTTTCGACAAAAAGGTCCGACCTCGTGAATTCCGAGAAGGATACCTCGTGCTTAAAAAGATTCTATCTTTTCAAACAAATTCTAGGGGCAAATGGACTCCTAATTACGAAGGCCTATACATCGTCAAAAGAAGCTTCTCGGCGGTGCTATGACTCTCACAACCATGGGCGATGAACTCCCGCACCATGTGAATCTTGTGATCAAGAAATACTTTGTCTAAAAACAAAAGAACATTCGGTAAGTCGAAAACCCGAAAAGGCGGCTTAGGCAAAATAGCGTCTCGGTGGATTGAAAACACGAAAAGCGATCGAGGCAAAATTAGAGACAATAAAGCGAAATTATCACGATAGATCGAAAACACGAAAAGCGATCTAGGCAAAACAAGGATACAAAATGACAAAGTAGCTGCGGTCGATCGTATTTTGTCCACATGAAGAATTTTCCATCAACGGATCTTCAATCAATTCTTACGAAGCAACAAACGATAGGAATTCAAAGTTGTTAGGGATGGTAGTGGTTATTTGCTTTCAATGTAGCCTTTTCCCAATAAATTATCATTTCCAACTTTTGTAAATAGTTCATGGAATCACGCCTTTGGCTGATTACCATTCTATTCAATAAATTTGAGCCTTGTGTCGTTTGTTTGCAATTCCTACTTTATTCTGTTTTGCAAAATAACGCTTTTATTGTGAAAATCACTTTTTGAAACTAAAATGTTTTAAATGAATTTTTACTTCAAAATTTTGAAACAAAAGCAAAATTCTCCTTTGAAACTATGAACACGAAATAACTTCAACCGTTTCTCCAAGAGTGTTTCAATCCCGTGGAGTAGCCATTCTGATCTTCTCCTCATCGAAAATCATCAAAGGACGGTATTCTTATCCAAAAGAATCCCCGGTCGAGTTGCCAATAAAATACCTCTCTCGGAAAGTGTAAAACATGCAACTCAAATTTCTTCATTAGTGAATATCTGCACCATTGCTGCAATTTTTTTCGCCAAGTATTTGTTCAAACTGTGACGCGGTCCTTTTCCCAAATATCTCTTTAGTGTCTTTGTCAAGTATTGTTAGCATGCATATAACATTCATGACATTCATACATAATAGCATCATTCATTGCATTTTTTGCATCTCTCAAAATGTTTGCTTCCAAATCACTGGTATAAATCATGCTTACTCATACGAGTACAAGTCTGTTCCCAGTAGAATATCTCCAAACAGAAAAGATACTTTTTCTTTTTTCCCCAACGGAGTATTCCCAAACAGAAAGGATATGTCATCCTTTTCCCTCGGCAAAGTCCCCAAACAGAGAAGTGCATTTTCTTCTCTCTATCATATTCTCCAGGTGAGATTATCCCTCGTTGGGAACAATGTGTTGATTAACTTCTTTCTTTCCAGTTCATTCCTGGATAGAACACTGTCTGTTATTCACAAAGCTGAATACGCAACAACTCATTTCTCAAGATTTACCTTGTTATAGTTATCACTTCACTGATAATTGGTAATATCTTCAAAACCCATTACCATACTATATCACAAGGCTGATAATTAGTAATATCATTTTCATTTACCTTAAACATTGTCACAAAGCTGACAGAAGGTAATCTTTTTGTTTCCCAAAACGAAACAGATGTTCACATTCTCTGTGAATCATTCTTTCCCCAGCGAGACATATTGCTTGTTTCCCAACAGATAGGATTCTCTTTTCTCAAACAGATCGAGTCATCCTCATAAATTTTTCCCCATCATGTCATTTCTTTGATATCCTTTGGGTAAAACTTTTTTAATCATTTTGCATCATCCGCATTTTTTGGTATCTTAGGTCCAAAATTTGCGTATTCTGATATTTAAGTCTCTTTACACCTATCAAAACGAAGATATTCATCTTCATATCTCAGGTTAAAGAAACTTAAATAGGGGCATCTGTCATACCCCAATTTTTGACCTAATATACCACCTTACATTTGCATCATTGCACAACTAACAGTTCAGACAACATTAATCCGGTATAGCATTCACAGGTCAAAATTAGGGTTGCATCAGATTTTCATCTAATTCAAGAGCTAACCAATTAGGGTTTAAGATTTTCTCACTCCATTTGATCTATCTTGATCAAATCATCAGCTTTCAATCCTCAGATATCCATTTTCTTCACTGATCAATCAAGGATCGACCAATTAGGGTTTTGATCGGGCATGAGAATTCTCTGACTTTTTGAACAAGAAATAACTTTTTGGATAGAGATTGGTCATTATATCTTAGATATAACATCTTGACCTAATTTCTGGATTCAAAACATCACAGAGGTTCATAGAATTCATCAGTGGTTTTCAGAAACATCTAATGAAATTTCATCTGCACAGAAAAGTCAAACTTTGACTTTTGGACAAATTTTTCAAAACAAAACTTTTTCCATCATCAAAATACTTCACATGATCCATCATGATCATAAAAAATCAAGAATTTGGAAAAGTCAACAAAAAGTCAAAAGTTTTCATACTTAGAAATTTTTCTAAGTGTTGAAATTTCTCATTTTTTCCAAACTTCAAGCCATTTTTTCACCTAGTTCCAATTGGAATTTGAAAAAACTCAAAACATGAAAGTTGTAGCTTGTGGAAAGATCTTTCCAAAATGTCCAAGAAATCTCAAATCCATGGAGTATAGCTATACTTTTGAAATTGAAACATAAGGCTCCATGAAACTTGATTTTCAAAGTTCAAAACATCAAATTATAGGTCATTTTGTGTTTCTTCATCTAGAAGCTTTCTAACCTTGCCAAGTGGATGGATGAACTGATAAATATCAGCCTAGAGTGATAATTGAAAGGATTGGATCAAAATGTAAAAATATAGCACATGGTGAAAAAAGGAAGTTTCCTTTTTTGGCAAATACCATTCTTGCCCTCTAAGTTATCTTTGAATCACCAAAAGCTTGTCCTTCTTTGCCTAACATTTCAGAACTTGTTGCCTATAAAAGGATGACATTTCAAGCCTAAATGGACACCAAAGCTCCACAAATACAAGCTTTCCTTCCACTTTCTTCAAATTCAAGTATCATAAGTTCAAATTGCCAAACATTGTAATTTTCAAATCTAGCAAGAACTATGATAAAATTTGGTGTCTAATACATCTAATGATCAATATGGAACATGTTTGAAATCTAAAATCAATCCAAGAAACACTAAAAACCAGTTTTCATCTTTCATGCTCATGAACTTGTACAAACTGCCTAAGCATTCGAAATTGGATTTTGGCTGGAGCAATTGATGTTCTAATCACTCAAACATCATCACTATACTCCATGGACATGATGCAAACCATTAATCCTGAACTGTAACACCATTAACCTCGATTTCGAGTTTTGTTTTAAGCTTCCTGTAGGTTGACTTGAGTGGAGAGATTGGAGCAAGTTCAAAGCAAGCAAGCTATCCTCACAGCATCCATACATGCCGATGAAGCTTAAATGATCAAGAAGCAGCAACTGGAAACACTCTAGCATCGATTTCGATTCTCACTTTTCCAGGTATGCATATGAACTGTGATCTCATAATTCTTTGATTCAATTGGAAAAAACTCACGGCCATTTGTTTTCTGCACTAATAACGAGTGATAACCCTCAAAAAAGTCAAAGAATCATCAACTACAAGTCATTTAATTTGATTTCTCAGTTTCTAGGGTTCTTCGAGTTCCCAGAAATTCAAACATGATTAACTGAAAATAAATGAAATTAACATGCATAATGATATTCGTGGTGCAAAATCGATCAAGATTGATGTTTATTTCACTCAATTTGGTTGAGAAACGAAGATTTGAGCTGGGATTTAACAATCTGAAAATCAAAACGCAAGCCCAGGAATACGCGCGTGTTCTTGGTGTTCTTCAGTTTTAAAAAATTCAAATTATCCAATATTATGTCTACGCGTGTTTTAATCCACTAACACCTCAAACGCGTTTGGCCTAGTGGTTGTCTGCTTGCCTCTTAGTTCTTTCTGCCACGTGCCCCACCTCAAGGTCATGGGTTCAAAACCCAGCAAGACCAAATTTTTTACAAACTTGTCATATTTTCGTGTTTTTTTCATCAAACTTTCACAATTTTTTTAACCAATCAAAACTTCTCATTTTGAGATGATTTTTTGTACACTTGTCATTTAATATATATATTTTATGATTATGTCAAAAAAATCCAAAAAATATTTTCATCGATTAATTTTAATCGAGCAGCGGCGTTCGAACACTTTTCAAACCTCCTTAAAGGTGAATTTTTCAAGTTTTCGACTTCGATTTTTTCAAAAACTTCTCATAAATGAACTTAACATTTCAAAACATTTTCAAATCATTTTCAAAACATTTCATCAAACTTGCATCTTTTACCATGATCGATCCGATTTAAAACGATAAAACAAATTCGTTCTTTCTCGAATTTCTCGATCGATCATGGGCCACCCTTATGGTGTAAGTCCCAATCCTTTATGTACATATTTAGTTTTACTTGTACATACTCAAATTATCATTGTTAATATTCAAACATAAACAAATTTCTTTCGTTTGTTTTCATTCGTTTGTCTATACGCTGAATCCATTGGTTCTAAAGGAAGGTTTCTCCTGAGCAAAATTTCTTTTTAACCAATGGGCCTCCATCACGGTGTAAGTCCCATAACATTCTTTTATGTACATAATATTTCTTTGTACATATCAAAACTTTCAAACACATACAACTTTTTATACATACATAACACGGATACTTCTTTTCAAAACTTTTATACATACATAACACGATACTTCTTTTTCAAAACCTTTATACGTACATAATACGATACTCTTTCTTTGAAAATACTTTTCAGATAAAATTTGATCAATCATTTCATTTCATCGTACATTTTACTGAATACCATTGGTATTGAAAGGAGCATTATTCCTGAAGCGCTTTCAAATCAATGGGCCTCCCTTACGGTGTAAGTCCCAACCTCCTATGTACATCCATCTTTGTCGTACATAAAAACTCGTTCGTGTACATATTCATTTCCTTGTACAGTTCAAACTTGTGAATAATCAAGTTCGCTCGTTTTAAGCGTTCGTTTCACGACACTTGTTTATATTCCATAAACTGCTGTAAATAAACATCATGCATTGTTTATATTTCCCTCATAAACTCTTGTGAATACATATCACACACACACACCTGTTTATACAAACTGTCTAATAAATAACATAATAATTAGACTAATCAATAGGTTTCACAGATTTTAGCCTCCGCTTGGGCTTCATACAAGACAACTCATCACCAGTTGAGTTTAGCCTCCGCTTGGGCTTCATACAAGGTAACTTATCCCCAGCATGGGTCAGCCTTCTCTTGGGCTTTGTACAAAGAAACTCTCCCACAGAGTTAGCCTCCGCTTAGGCTTCGTATAAGACAACACTCCCCTGTTGAGTCAGCCTCCTCTTGGGCTTCGTTCAAAAGAACTCCTCATTGAGTTTAGCCTTCTCTTGGGCATCATACAATGAAAGAGACAGGAAATCTCTTATGACCTCTATTGGGCTTCCAATACAAAGAATCACCAGCTAAGATAGAACCACGAAAGGATGGTTTCCGGTGAAATCACTTTCAAATTCCCAATGAGTAAAATTTCCGGTGAAATTGCTCTTATTCGAAAAGGATGGTTTCTCGGTGAAATCCTTTCAAGCCAAAACCCATACCCTATAGCTTCCTCTTGAGCTTCATACAAGGACCTCGATGACCCTCGATGACCCTCGGAATGCCTCCTCTTGGGCTTACAATACAAGGACCCACGGGCTTCTTAAAAGCATCCCTTTAATCCAATCAATTTCTCCTTGAGATTTAGACATCTATCATCTCTATGGAAGAAGTATCTCATCTATCACATCACATACAATCAAAACTTTTCAAAACTTTTCAAAACTTTTCAAACTGTTTTCAAACAAAAAAACATCTCTTAACAGTAAGTGGTAACGCTTGTACACTCAAGCAAAACACCCAATACTTACAGTTGAAAGATTCAATCAATCTTTTTCAAACATCTTTCTTAAACATGTAAGTGGTAACGCTTGTACACTCAAGCAAAACACCTAATACTTACGACGAAAGATTTTAATCAATCAAACTTTTCAAAAATGTATGTGATGAAATAGATTAGATACATTTTTTCATTAAGATGACATTTATGCATCTCTTACTAACATCCGTTGCTTTCCACTAGCATAAGTGGGAACTACGATTGCTCGACTTTCTCAACATCCTTTTGAGAATACGTGAGGCCAAGGTCTCATCCTTGCCGAGCAAATTTCTATCTCCTCGGACCAAACAAACCATAGAACCACTCAGATCCGAGCTACAAATGCTCGATTCCCACTAGGGGATATGTATGCGAGAAGATCCACGGATCTTTGCGAGCACAATAATAACAAAACAGGTAGAATCCCACATAATCTCTGTTTCTTAAAATCCCAAAGGAGAAACTTTCCCAATCATAGAAATAGCAATTAAAACATACAAACATATCAAGCGTATTCATATATAAAGTCAGATAACTACATATATTTAGGGTGCTCCATCTATTCCCTTTATATAACAATCCCCTTACTCGAATCTCCCCAATGCGTTATGTCTAGTTTGCGCTAGTCGTTCGCATACCAATATCAATTGAGGGTATTTGACTTTCCCTTTTCATAATCATTAAATCATCTTTCTTATGTTGAAAATAATAAAGCTTGATGCTCGCGGCATCTTTATAAACAAATCAAAAGATTTAAATCGTTGCGTACCGGAAGATCCGAACTCACGTTCGCATCCTCAGGCGCGTCACCTTTTAACGCGAACACAAACAGTATACGAAATCCCAGAAACAACAACAAGCTCATCATTTCCCAAACACTATCCCTTCAGAAAAATTCGAAATAAGCCACAGAAAGAGCAGAGTTTCGAAAGGTATTACCCGTTTGAATGAGGAAGGGGGAGGTTGCGAACTCTGTGTCGCCATCCTTCTCCTTCACTCCATGTTTTTCTCTCATTTTCGCATTGCATCACTGTTCGTGTCCCAAATAGAGCCTAGGGTTTTCCCTTTTCCCCTTTTCATTTTTTTCGTTTTCCTGTAATCAACCAAAACAAACAGTTTTCGGAAATCAGAACATGACAATAACAGTGTAATCGAGTGAGAGAGAGGGAGACACCGAAGTTTCTGGGCCGTCGAGAGAGAGATGGGTCGGTTTTTTTCTGCGAAATCGCGAATAAGAGAGGTTCCACGGGGAGATATCGCGAGCCATAGTGGAGAACGAGAACGGAGAGCGACGATGAGAGGGTCACTGTTAGAATCGCGGGGAGTTTGAGAGCGAAATCGCAGGAGATCGAGAGAGATGAGAGCGGCGGCGCTTAGGGTTCATGATGAACGAAGAGAGATTGAGAGAGATCGTGAGGGATGAGAGTGGGTCAGATCCTTTCCCCTTTTGTTTAAGTTTTTTTTGTTTCATATAATTTGGTTTTAGTTTATTATAATTAAGTTTTAAGTTTTTGTAAATTAAGTTTTAGTTTATAGGATTTAGTTTTTAGTTTTCTTATAATATCAGTTTTAATTAAAATATAACTTAACTTAGTAAACTAATTTTAGTTTTAAAAAACCTGATTTTTGTTTTTATTTTATAAAATATAATTTTAGTTTATAAACTGTTTTAGTTTTAGTTAAAAAAATTAATTTTGTTTTATTTTTTGTAAAAATATAATTTAAGTTATTATTTCCTTAACTTAATTAGGTTTAGTCTTATTTATGTATTTAAGTTATAATAAAAGGGTTTAGATTAGTAATAAAACTGATTTAGTTTTTAGTTAATAAGAAACTGTTTTTGTTTTTATTTTATATTAGTATTAGTTTTAACTTAATTAGAATTAGTGTCATTTATTTATATAATTTATAATATAAAAAATGGGTTTAGGATAGTATTAGTTTTAAGAATGATTAGCCTTGTTGGTTAGTTCAGGTGGTGACACTTGTCACCATCTGAATGGTTTATTCTAAATCTGGTACAGGTACATCCATGGTAACAATTTTGCACCTCCTTCCATAAGCCATCAGATCTGTCAAAATCCAGATCTAACGCTCCAGAACGATGGACCACTCTATGTTACCTTAGAGCTTCCATACAAGATCCAGCAATGTTTTTGGGCTTGGGCTCATTTTGTTGTTCACACCCTCAGATTAAAGCTCCAATCAGGCTCATTTCTAACTCTTTCTTTAAATTTATTATCATGCAAGTTTTTTTTTTATATTGATGTATTAAATAATAATTAGTATAAGATATTTTTTATTTGCTAAATTATCGATTAAATTATTAGTTGATTTTTTATCAAATAGAAAAAATCTATCCTAATAATTATTTAAATTCCGGTTGTATTGTGTGTTAATTTACGTTTTTATTATTATCCGTTTTATTATGCTATTCGCTTGTATGTTTATTACGCGATCGTACACTTCACTTACGAATTAATATAAAAAGAAACGACGCCTCCTATCTCTCATTTTTTGGTTACCCACACCAAATTCTCTAAGGGTCTCATGGTTGGGGATGGGCATGGCCATCCTCACGAGGTTAATCAAAGCCCTCGTTGCTTTGATTAATCATAACCCGAAAAAACAATTGGTCCACATACCAATAACCATGCACCAGGGTCTCATGGTTGGGGATAGGAGCACCTATCCTCACGAGGTTAATCAAGTTCACATACTTGGTTAATCATAACCCGAAACATCATTTCTCTACGTCCAATCCCGAAATTTTCAAAACACTTTCAAATCAAAATAATTAATTGAATTTGTTTTCTTTAAATCAATTTTTTTCTATAAAAAAAAAAAGAACACTTAGATAAGATTTGTTTCAATTGTTAGATGTTAGCCTAACGATTAAAACGAATCGAAGTTTCTAGTTTATTAGATGATAGCCTAATAAATTCAGAAACTTCAATCCATGTTCTAAAATAAAAATTGTTGGATGATAGCCCGACGATTTAATTAAATTTAAAGTATTTGGGCCATTAGATGATAGCCTAATGACTTAAATACTTTTATTCCATACACTTAATAAATGTGAACTTTATTTCACCTCACCTTTTTCTTAATAAAGATTTTGGATGAGAGAGGATTGGTCGAGCTCACTCACCAATTTCGAGTATTCGAATTGTTAGATGATAGCCTAACATTTTGGTACTTGTCATCCACAATTAAAATCAATCCAACCCATTCAAATTCCTTTTCCGCTCATACGCGGTCATCAAAAACATTTTCTTCTAAAATCGACACAACCAATTCAAACATTTTCAACAAGAACTACGGAGTTTTGAATTTCCCATTGCACTAGGGAATACGTAGGCACGCAGTTTCAAAACCGTGTCAAACTCAAAATAAATAATAAACAAACCCCTTTTCTTTTATTTATTCATGACTTAGAAATTAGCGATTACACACACAAACACATTTCGAACTAAATGGGTCCCATCGAGTACGATGGATGTAAGGGGTGCTAATACCTTCCCCTTGCGTAACCGACTCCCGAATCCTTGCTTTTTGGTCTTGTAGACCGCCTTATCCGATTTTTGTGGATTTTATCTATATTTTCCCGTTCTTTTTAGAACAAATAAAATTAGGTGGCGATTTCATTGTTTTGAAAATTCATTTAAATGATTTTTGAAAAATGAGTTGCTTCAGTTGGTCCAGTGATAATTGGTGTTGGATTTGGTAGGGCGAATCAGGGTTCGATTCCCTGCAACTGCGATAGGGAGGAGGCTAGACCCGCTTAATGTCAAAATTAACTCGACTAAGAGTCTCTTTGATAAGACCAATCTATGAGAGCTTATGTCTTATAGCTTATAAGTTGTTTTGATCACGAGCTTATAACTTATTTTGCTATTTTATAGCTTATTTTTCAATTTTTTTTATCCTTATTATTTTAACAAAAATCCACATTTATCATTAGCTATTAGTCTCAACTATCAGCTATAAGTTATAAGTCATCAGCTATAAGTTATAAGCTATCAGCTAGTTTATCAATCAACTGTTATTTTTATCAAACAGATCCTAAACCAGTGGTGACAAACCAAAAAAAATTATGACTTGATTAACTATTATTATACTTAAATGTTACTCCCTCCGTCCCATATTATTTGTCATAATCTGTCCTTTCACACTAGGGATGTTCAAAACCAAACCAACCCAATAAAAAACCGCAAACCAAACCAAACCAAACCGAAACCACAAAAAACAGTATTTGGTTCAGATTAGTTTGGGTCATCTTTTAACAAAATCGCATGGTTTGATTCGATTTGCGGTTTGTATTTTGCAAACTGAACCAAACCGCATTATGTTACAACCTAAATTTTACTTAACTCGCATCTAACACAAACCTAAACCTATTATATATTAGCCTAATGATTACGAACAATTTTCTAATCCTTACACTTATGGTTTCAGTTTCAATCTTCCTAAATCTCTCCTAGCAGTATCGCGACATCTTCACAATTATATCTAGCCTCTTCTTCTCCAATCTCTACTCACTTATATTATTTCTTTTTCACATTCTCATTTTTATACAAATGTTCTCTCTTTCAATTTCATTTTATCGCACATCTTTATCTCTAAGCTCTCATCTCTTATATTCTTTCTTTTTCATCTTCACTAATCTCTTCAATTTTTTTGTTTCATTATAATATGTTTGATATTTTTTATGCTATTATTTTATGTTTATTATTTCACTTTTGTCTAATCTAATTTTTTCATGTTAAATGAGAACTTGTTGTCCAAGTATGATGAGTTTTATTGTTATTTGGTAGTGTATGAATCACCAAATACAAAATCATGTTGTCATCTATATGTGTATGTATGACTCAACAAAATATTTTGTAAAAAATCGAACCAACCGAACCGAACAAAACCGCATTGGTTCGGTTTGGTTTGATTTGATTTTTTTTCCTAAAAGCCAACCGAACTAAACCAAACCGCACGCATTTTTCTCTCTCGGTTCGGATGATTTTTTGCACAAAAACTGCCAAAATCGCACCGCGAACACCCCTATTTCACATATATTAAGAAACAACAATAAATGAAAGAGAGAATGATAAATTTACCAAATTATTCTGTTTAACGATTGGTTTATTCAAATTAGCATTAATATCAAGTGGAAAAACAATATTTCAGAGTATTTATTAGAGGGTACAACTGAAAGATTAGATATAAAATTGCATTGGTAATCTAAAGTGATAAGTATTTTGAGACACATTTTCCCCCAAATGTGACACTTATTTTAGGACAGAGGGAGTATTAATTTTTGTACAATTATATTTAAAAATCATTAAAACTAAATTCTCTTTAATCTTCTTTCTAAAATTTAAATTCTCTTCAATTCTTACGTGCATTTAAAGATTTCTTCAGGAAAGGAATTAGAGTGTTTTTGCTACAACATAATCAATGTTATTGAAATTTCTTGGTTGTGTTTCCTTTTCCCTGAATTTGTTTGCAAGATTTGGGTTTACAAAAAAATAAAACATTTTCTGCCTCATCATCTTCCACCTATTTAGGTCTAAATAAACTAAAAAAACATCTTTCTTTTCATCTCTAGTAACATCAATAACAACACAGTAAAGAAAGGACAACTTAGTTTAATTTTTTTTTATCAATATCCCGCTGTATTTGGGTAAATCTTTCCCTCTCGATCGTAATAGCCTGCTACAAGTTCTCCTTATTTTTCTATTTGGTAGTTTCAAATTCACCAAAAATTAAACATTGAATCCAGAAATAGATGAAATTAAATATAAAAATAAAAAATCTTTAAAATCGATAACATTGAAATAGGTGGAATCGAAATCAGGAACATTCATATATGGGTTAGTGTTTCGTTTCTTTGGTGTTGTTGTCTAATTTTTTATCCATCAACATTCAGATCTGGCCTAGTGTTTCATTTCTTTGCAATAACAATGATTTATGATAAGAGAGATTGAGAAGAAAAATCATTTCTTTTTTCTGTTTACCTTCTTAGAGAGAAAGAATTCTGGATTGGTGGATTGAGATATGTTAGAGATGATGAATATGAATTTGAATGACAAATATTTAAGATTTCAAAATAAATAATATTTTTGCTTTTAATTGAAAGTATTTAATTAGTGGCTAATATTGAGGAGCTAATACTTTTCGTTAATAATTGAAAGTGCTTTAATTATTAGTGTTTTTTTTTTCGAAATTTAATGACATGGCAACATTAAAATTTTCAAAGTCATAAATTTTCAAAGTCATAAACCTGAGAAGGTTGGTCCAAGTGAAAGGGAGCTCGGATTCTAAGAGTTTGCTCCCCTTAGATCAGTCGATTTGACTGATTGGGTACCACTTGTATAAAAAAAGAAAATAAATAAATTGAGATGCAACGTATGCAAATGAATCTACCAAGTGAAGGAGGACAAAAAAAACATGAAACATTATAAAAATGGACTAAAAAGGTGAGTTTTTTTTAAATGAGCACTAAAAAGTTATTATTAAAATTATTGCAGAGGGCAAAAATTGCATTTAAGTCTTTTTTTTGTGATCCCCTTACCAAACTCAAATTCCATTTTCAAAGACCCTTGACCCATTATGTGTCACAGAATCTTCCTTTATGTCATTTAATGAATGGTGTATGGATAAAATATATGTTAAAATTGTGCCACTTAATATATAATTTAAAAATCAATTCAAAAATATATTATATTCTTATTTACCCCCACCCCGTGAAAACCCTAGGTCACAGAATTAGGGATTTCTCCCGATAATAGCAAGTGAGAAGATGGATGAAACACATCGGAGAAGACGAACTCATGGTGATGGGCGACTAAGATGCAGAGACAATGTCATCGGTAAGTTTGTTTGGACTTCTTTCTTAATTGTATCGACATGCATATTGATTAATGTTGCTCAGTTTTTTTCCATTCAAAATAAACAATTTTTAATGTTGTCTTTAATCATGGATGAAAGTTTGTAAGGTTGTTTGACGGTGAAAAGATATACATAGGTGGTGTTTCAACCCTAGTTTATGGGAAACACATTGAGAATTGTTCAATGTCTAAAATTCGTGAGTTGATTAATTGGTGGGGTTACTTAGAAGGGACTTACCGTACGTGGACCAAAATACTTGACATAGGTGATAATATTTTCCATATTAGAAAGGATGATGATTGTTATAATCTCGTTGCGTATTCTTGTGCAATAGTAGCAGATGGGGTATTATTTGTGGAACGTGATGCCAATGGTATAGAAGACTCAGTTAGGAGTCTTAGATATGTGAATGAAATGGTTGAGTTAGTTGGAAGTGATGGGGAGGGAGTTGAGGGGTTGAATGACAATGATGAAAAAACCACAACTATTGTAGATGAAATTGATGTCTCTATTCCCATAAGGGAGGGTCCAATTTTATCTGGTTTGTTAACTTGTTCCATTAAGAGAAAATGGGAAGGTGATGAATATGTTAGTGAAGAGCACTAGTGCAACCATAGATGATGGAAAAAGTGATGGTATGCAAACTGATGATGTGCAAATTGAAGTTGTGCAGACTGATGTTGTGCAAACTGAAATTGTGCAAACTGATGTTATGCAAATTGAAGTTGTGAGAACTAATGTTGTGCAAACTGATGCTGAAGCTATGAAAACTAATGCTGTGAAAAATGATGCATTATAATCTGATCCTATATAATTTGATGGAACACAAGCAGACGATGCACAAGCAGGAGTGTTTTGGGATATTTATGATGAGATGATGTCAACCTTGCCTGACATCAACACACTAAATCCACCAACTAGAAATAGCTCGCCAAGTACCAAATGGAAAGGAAAGGCTAAAGTTGAACAATAAGCCAAACCAATGAGAAAGAGGTCAAGCAAGCGAATTAAACTGAAATGGTTTCAAAAACCAATAATAGGTCCTGGTTCAAACCCAGACCAACCTATGTATTTAACTGAAGTAGAAGATGGTATTCTTACCCAAGAAGGAAATGGATCTCAACAGACAAAGAAGCCTACAAGGAAGTTTACAAATAATACTACAAAGAAGACTTGTAAGAAGTAATGCACACTTTTGGTGCAGATTTGTAATAAATTTAATGCACTTTATTAGAACCATTTTGTAATTACTAAAGCAAATTTTTGGTGCAAACTTGTAATGACTAATGCACTTTATTACGTCCATTTTGTAAGAAGTAATGCACACTTTTGGTGCAATCTTGTAATGACTAATGTACTTTATTAATGCCATTTTATAAGAAGTAATGCACACTTTTGGTGCAATCTTGTAATGACTAATGTACTTTATTAATGCCATTTTATAAGAAGTAACACACTTTTTGTGCAATATTGTAATGACTTTAGTGCATACTTTAGGTACAATCTTTTAATCAACTTATGTATTAGACAATATCAAAACTGTATATTCAATCTTAAAATTCATTTATCGACAGAAAATTTAAACATTTCATCAATACAAAGCATTCTTTACATATAGTTTCATAATCACCAACATCCCACACAAAAAAGATCACAACTATTCTTATAAAAATACATCAAACCAGTATAAAATTACATAAACTTGAACAAGATTGCAATAATAAACCAATATATCAAAAGTTCCTTCTTCAACTTCAAAATAATCTTCCTCTAAACTTCAACCTTCATCTTTGTCTTTTCTAACTTCTTCAATGTTTTTTCTAATTTCACATTTCCTAATGGACACTTTTAGAAACATGGTCGACTCTTGAAATTCACCTTCAAGGAATCTTCAATTTCAGCATCCCACAAAATATCACAACCATTATGATTCTAAGAGCATAAACAACATTTAAACATCTGTTTACAACAAATACATCTTTGTTAACAACATATACGAAAACAACTTTCTTATCCATGTATTTCGACATTTTCAAAACTTCCTATTGCGGTTTTGAACTGTGTTAGAGACCCACATATTAATTGCACAATCACATCCACACCTGGGTAACTCTGGAAATTCGACGGAAGGTGTGCTGCTGCTCGAAAATCAATTACTTCCAACCATGTCTACCAACCATAGTTTCGTACCAAAAGGAAAATTAAGTCGAAGTTGAAGATGAAGAAATGAATTAAGATGAAAAATGAATTTCATGATGAACAACGTCAAAGAGAAGGATGGAAGAAAAAATACCTCTCTTGAGGTTGAATATGAACGATGCCTACAACAAACCCTTATTTGTGGGTGTAACACAGTGGGAGAACTGACTTTGGATTTGTTTTGCGTTTGATCTCAAATCTTGCGAATAGCAAGATTCGCCACCGAATTTTCTTTTATCCAATTAAGGGAAGGTGAAAAGAACAGGAAAAGTCCTTCGTTATATTCAGAGCAAGGGAGAAGGTTATGAAAAGGGAAGGTATTAGCACCCTTTTCATCCGTAGTTATCTATGGGCTCTTATTTGCTTTGGCTCATCTTTAAAAATTTGCTTTCTTTGTGTGTTTTTGAAAATGTTTTTGAAAAAGGAATTTCGCTTTGACTTCGTAATGATTCACGCTGAAATGTATATGAAGTGTTTGGAAATGTTTCGTTTTGAAAAAAGTGTTTTAACTTTGTAAAAGTGTGAGGTGTGAAAAGATGTGTCGATGGAGCAAGCAACTAAAAGTCTTATTACCTACTCAGAACGGTCATTTCCGTGTTATTTTACTCTCCTTTAGAATAGCGTTATCCATACCATTAGTTGGTAGGTAACCCTATTCGTTGGATGTAAAGGGACGTTTGAAGGGACATCGGATGGTCATAGAAGACAACTTGTAGGAGTATCCTAGCACATTCGTAGGGACGATCATCACTTTTTCATAGGCAACAATCGAGGGACGAGACCATGTATTCATAGGCAACATCGAGGGACTATGATCTTTGTATCGAAGGGACTATGATGATATGTTTGTAGGCAACAGTGCTAGGATACCTCTACGTTCGAGGGGCTTGACCATTTATTCGAAAGGCAACGAGAGAGAATACTCTAGGGGTTGCATGTGTGAAGAGAGTGTGTTGAATTCAGATAATTTATCTTGAGATTAGAAGTGATCTACATTCGTTTTTTATCTTTCCATACATGCCTAGTTACTAGCAGTTTATATGGGTGCGGAAAGTAAATTGCAGAAAGTAAAGTGCGGAAAGTAAATCCTACGCTATTTCATGGCTTTGAGGCAGTTACATAACATAGGAGTGCGGAAAGTAAATCCTAATTAAGCTATTACATCCCATGAGCAGTTACATAATATTGAAAAAGAAATGCGAGAAAATTAAACTAAACTATTACAACCTGGAAGCAGATACATAATAATCGGAAAAAGAAAACGAATTGCAAATATGAGAAAATATGTTAGTGAAAAAGATTTTTGAACTAGGAAAAAGTTTTTAGGGTTAGTAAACCTCATTAGATGGGAAAATAATTTTTTTGGGAATTTTCTGGATTGATTTTAGTAAGGAAAAACGATTAAAAGTCAAATGTTCAATTAATTAAAAATTAATTAAAATATGCATGGAAAATATAATTTTTTTATGTCAAAAATTAAATATGTATTTTTCTGACCTAAATGCAAAAAGAAATATTTTTTTGTGATTTTTTAATGAATTAAAAAATTGTTTGAAGAGAAATTAAATGAAAATAGAAAAAATAAGAAAATATGAAAAAGAAGTTAGTTGGAAAACAAGTGTTCAAAAAGAAGTGTGGTCGCTGGGAATCGATCCCAGGACCCTGTGGATAATCACACAACACCTTGACCATCTGAGCTGCGTGTGCTTGCTGTCTACAGAATACCTGCATTGGATTATATGTGATTACGTGTTATATTTTGAATTTCAAACCAAGTCAAGCCGTGGGACCCGGTTATAATGTGTAGCCAATTAGAAGACAGAACGAAGCCATACATGCAGTCAACCGGTCCTCGTCTGAGTCAGCGCTGGAAACCTAGCGCCGGTCACCTTCTCCGGTGATGATTTTTTTGAAACCTGCAAAAAACTGAAAATCAAAGCTCATGGTTAAAGTTACCCCCTAAATTGACCCCTGCGAGTTCAATGGTTGTATCAGTTTGGAATAAAATGGCCTGTATTGTCTAGTTCGAAGCTTCTCCGATCCAAAGCCCTAACAATGGCAAATCATGCTCCGGTCGTTAGGAGCTTCATGTGATCGTCCAGACCTGTTCAATGATGTCTCGGGAACACATTGCAACGATTAGTTTCAGACAAAACACAATGAATACTGAAACACGAATTTAAAAAAGATATACAAGTGTATGTTCATGTATGGCACGATTCAAGCATGTTTGGCCATGGTTCTTGGCATGGACTTACTCTATGATGCCTCAGGAGCACGATGAAGTGCTTGGATTTGATTGAAAACGGATGAAAGACAGATTTCGAATTTTGAAAGTTTGTATGAATTTTGTGAACTTTAGGGTTGTTGTTTGAGGCTAGGGTTTCGTCCCTGGTGCTTGTGAATGTATCATGTATTTATAGAGCTTGAGATTTGATCAGAAATAATGAGAAAATATCCTCTCTTGAATGCAAAAATATTCCCTTGTCAATATTCACCAAATCTTTCCAAAAGTGTATTTTTTTCTTCTCTATGGCTTCTTGCACGAATTATATAGCTTGCATGGGTTATCTTGGACCTCAAGATAAGTAGAAACCAAGCCCAACCGGTCTTAGACCTTGTTTTTCTTTTTTATTTAATTAAAAATTGAATTTAATATTTTAAATTCAAAATAAATTAAATAAATTGGAAAAGAGGCGTGTCAAGGAGCATAGAGACCATAGATAATGTTAAGATCTAGTTTGGATCATAAAATTATAAGCCCATTTGGAAAATATTTGCATTTGTCAAGTATTTCTCTTTGTGCACCTCCTCAAAAATGCTCAACTTGCACAATGTGTATCTTGCTCAATTTTTAACATTTTTGGGTGTTCTTGGACTTTTTAGAAAGCTCAATATGTCTTCTAAACAGCCTTTTTGGTTTCCTCTTAATTGGAGTTTCCATGCTCATGAACACTTCTTTTCAAAAAGATGACTTTTTGTTGACTTTTAAATGAACCTATAATGTTTTGACCCATAACTTCCAAATGAAGCATTTTCTGCCCAAGCTTGTGAGTCATGAAGTTGTAGAGAATTGAATTCTCTTCAAAATGAGTTGTGGTGGAAAAATTTCTGATATATTATGTGAAAGTTATGCCTGGTCAAAGTTCTGTTGACTTTTGTCTGAAAAAGCCTAATTTAGAAACTTTGACTTTTGATCAATTCTTGACTTTTCTTGATGAATCATAGTCAACCCTTGATCAAATGATAAATATTACCTCAAAATATTGGTGTTGACCAAAAATTATGAAGTGTGACTGTATGTTGACCACAGTTGACTTTTTGTCCAATACAACTGATTTTCAACCATCTGAGCAATTGTCTGAGCAAACTTGACTTGTAAGGCTTGAAACTTGACATGGAGATTATTTGAAGCATATAATGAGGCATGATGATCACTTGAAATGTTGGATGTCCATCTTGAATTGAGAATGACAAAACCCTAATTTGGATTGATTGCTTAGGAGAGGGTTTGTCTGGTCAACCCTTGTGAAATCCTTGAGTATGGACATGTGAAAAATGTCTTGAGAAGTGGGAGGGCAAATTTTGGGGTATAACAGTTGCCCCTGTTCAATCTTCTTGTGCTAGAAGGATTAGATTAGCATGCTTTCCTTTCGTGACCTGAAAGTAGAAGATGATTGAACACTCGAGTACACCTGAAAATTTGCACTCGCTATTGGCTGATGATGTGCTGGAATGGGCTTATAAACACCATTTGGAGAAGCTGAGCTAGAGAGAAAGTCGTGCACTAGACTCGCAAAGGTTGTTTGAATAGGAGAAGCATAGGAGAAGGGTTTAAGATGCCTTCAGGGAGAAAATGAGGTTGATTCGTACATTAGACTTCGTAGGTGTCTTTGAAAATAGAAGAAAATGCGGAGATGGGCTTAAGATGCCATCCGGGAGGGACTGATGTTGGGGAATGAGCCGTACGTTAGACTCTGTAGGTATTTTTGAAAATAGAAGAAAGCACGGAGATGGGCTTAATATGCCATCCGGGGCGGCTGATGTTGAGTCGTACGTTAGACTTCACGCTCGTCTTTGAATGATGTTATTGGTGTATATTGATTTTTAACCAAATATGCAGCATTCTGATGGCGAAGAGATGTCGATAAGTAGTCGAAGATGGGCTTAAAGATGCCATCCAGGGCAACTGAGTCGTATGCTAGACTCTATAGTTGTTGTTGAGAGAGTCAGAATAAACCTTCGTATTGGCTATTCTTGAGGTGGATAATAGGCAGAATGCGGATAGCTTTCCCATCTTGCTTCGGGTGTTAATCGAATGTTTGTTGCCTGGAGACAATTTGTGTGGTCTTTTAGATAGGTTTCCTGTCTTGTTCCGGGTATTAACCTTTGACCTGTTGCCTGGAAATAATTTTCATGGTCGTTCCGATAGTTCTCCCATCTTGTTTCGAGTATTAATCTTTGACCTGTCGTTTGAAAAATAGCTTTCATGGTCGTTCAGATAGTTCTCTCGTCTTGTTTCGGGTATTAATCTTTGACCTATCATTTGGAAAACGACTTTTACTTGCTAAGGAAATAAATCTTGGCAGGATATGGTTCGTTCTATGCAAATTATGATACATACGGATGCAGGGCAATATTATGATGCGGCTATATGAATATAGATGTATGAATGCAGATGTATTTCAAAACATACCCATCTTGAAGAAGATGGGAACGTCCTGCTGGGGATTTCTGATGTTCGCTTGGGAAAAGGGGTGTTGCGGACCCTGAGATGTTTTCGATTCCTCCGATGCACTATCTGACCAAGTTTTGAGTCTAGATATTAATGTTGTTGGAAAGAATAACAAATGGGAGGCACTCCGCTGGGGATCTTGTGCGCAGATCTTGCTGGGGAGTATTCGAATACCGCTTGGAAACTGACGTAACGTGGTAATGCTGAAGAAAGCGTAAAGGCTGATGAGTTTCGAAGAATCCTTCGGGGTGATGAATCTGAAGTTTGCTGAAACCTCTTGCTGGGAAATAAGAGAGACGTAGGTTCCTCCGATGTGCTATCTGACCAAGTTTCGAGTCTAGATATCGCTGCTGCCGGGGGGTGATAATCATTGGGAGATATTCTGCTGAGGATAAATATCTCTGTGTATATGAGATAAATTGTTACTGCTCGGAGACTGATGTAACGAGGTGAAGTTGATTAAGATCACTGCTCGGGGACTAATGTGATGAAGCTTAAAGTGTTCGAACACTAGTGGGAGGAGATTAGTACTTCGTCGGAGAAGTTTTGTAGAGAGCGATGGCTCTGTGGGGTTCGAGATCTTGTGAAAGTATCTTGCGGGGAACGTATTAGTGACTTTAGTCGTCATCTCAATTCCTAGAGTTTGTAGTAATTACCTTTTGTGCGTTCGCTTTTCGTATGTTTATGAACAGATGCATATAATCATTCAAAGCAATCATTGGACTTTATGCAAAAAACAATAAAGGTTAACACTTTAAAAGGAAGAATTTGCATTAATTTTGAAAGGTGACGTATGGCCAAGCAGTTTGTATACAAGAGACGAATAAAAGTAGAAGCTATGCGGAAATAATCTCGTTGAGTTTCAACAATGCTAGTGCTCATATCTTTCGGCTATCTCATCTCTTTGTTGTTAGTAGAAAGTGAGTGAATTGATTTTCGCCATTTGAACGCCAATAGTAGTAGTCTGTAGGTAGATGATCTGGACGAGACATAGTCGTACGCTTAAATCCCTAACTTTTGCCTAAATCGCCCGTTCGGGTTTTCAGTTTACCGGGATACCCTTTTTTGCCCAACTCGCCTTTGCAGGTTTTCGACTTGTCG
This sequence comes from Vicia sativa, assembly GCA_021764765.1. Lineage (NCBI taxonomy): Eukaryota > Viridiplantae > Streptophyta > Magnoliopsida > Fabales > Fabaceae > Vicia > Vicia sativa. The sequence continues at coordinate 59,334,430 of CM038797.1, read as the reverse complement.
GGTGTACATTTTTTGTATATATCCTTAAATTTTGCCCGAACCTTTTGGTTCGCCAGGATGCCCTTATTTTTTCCTAGGTCGGTCGACCTAGAGGCTCTCGTTCATGCGTAGTATTTTTTGACTATGTCTGCATTCACAGGGTGTGGGAAGTCTTCTCCATCCATGGTGCTAAATATCATAGCTCCGCCGGAAAATACTGTTTTGACTACAAATAGTCCCTCATAGGTGGGAGTCCATTTGCCCCTGGGGTCACCTTGTGGAAGAATGATGCGCTTGACTACTAGATCACTGACTCGGTAGACTCGGCGTTTGACTTTCTTGTCGAATGCTCTGATCATTCGCTTTTAATAGATCTGTCCATGGCAGATGGATGCGAGCCGTTTTTCGTCGATCAAGTTGATCTGGTCGAGGCGAGTCTGAATCCATTCGTCTTCGCCTAGCTCTGCATCCTGGAGGACTCTGGTTGAGGGTACCTGAACCTCGATTGGTAGGATTGCTTCCATACCGTATACGATAGAGAATGGGGTTGCCCTTGTAGATGTTCGTACTATAGTGCGATAACCATAGAGAGCAAATGGCAACATCTCATGCCAATCCTTGTAAGTCAATGTCATCTTCTGTATGATTGTAACACCAGTTTTTAATTAATATTATATTATATTAATATTTTCGAATTTCCGATCGATATTTATATTAATCAATATATCTATTAATATATTTGGCGACGTTCCATTTGGCCCGATAAAATATTATTTGGATCTGATATTTAATTCCCCGGAATTATTTTAATTGATTGAATTAATAATATTGGTAGATATTATTAGTGTGTTAATTTATAAGAATAGATGGGGGTGTGAGGATTAATTGATGAGAATTGGGTTTTCACCCATGTTGCTAGTAAGGAACACATTATAAACCATTTTCCTCATTCTTTCCTTTTCCCACACAAAACCAACATAGAAGCATAGAGAAAGCTTGAGGTGTTGGTAGAAGAAGAAAAAGAGCATGAGCAATCTTGTAGGATTGGGTTTTATCACCCTTGGCTAGTATAACACACCATAAATATACACTTTCATTACTTCCTTTTCATTTTTCCTAACACAAGCCAAAATAGAAACTTGGGAAAAGAGAGGGTTTCGGTAGCAGGAGAAGAAGAAGAGTAAGAGAAGAACAAGAGGAGAGCTAGAGCTTGAGGTTGGAGTTGTTGAATCTTCATGGATCATCCAATCTCTAGAGGTAAGGGATTTGATTTCTCTATCTCATATGATTAGGTTTTGATAGTTATATTTTGGATTTGGGGAAAAAATTGATAGGTTAATTTATGAGTTTTGTGTTTGATTGTTTGATTGAAATAGATTAGGAAAGTTGAATTAGGTGTAGGGATTATGAGGTTGATGATGATTAGAATCAATGGGAATGGTAAAAGTGAAGTTGGGAATGTTAAAAATGAAGTTTTCACACAGATCAATCAACACGAGACGTGTTGATTCACACGGGTGCCCGTGTTGATCCCTTGAACAAGGAAGAGTTGTTGACAGAACAATCAACACGGGCCGTGTTGATTCACACGGGTGCCCGTGTTGATTCACTGACTTGTGTTTTTTTGTGCTTTCTGGTGGTTTTTCAACACGGACCGTGTTGATTAACACGGGGGCCCGTGTTAATGTATCTGTAGCCTCCAAAATTTTGATTTTTCGCACTTCTTTTGGAACCCGATTGTGTTCCGATTTTCCGATTTCGGCAAATTCGACGACGAAGCAAGTTGCTCCGAATTCAACGAAAATTGACGTGTTAGTTAAGTTCGACGTATAGAACGTAGTGGTGAGGTTAGTTTTTAGAAATTACGAGTTTTTACGAGATGACCCGAAATAGGCTTAATTACTGTTTAATTGAATCGGATTTCGTTTTAGTGGATTTAGGACACGTATGGACAATCCGATTGCGACGTTGACGATTATGATTAATGTAGGTTATTAGAAATGGCTTTCGCGACGATTATAGGTGTTTGACTAATTTTCCATTTTTGGAATTTGGTGAATTAATCGATAATGATGCGGTGTGAATAAACATAATGTTTGCGATGGTGTATTTACTAATGAATACTTGTTGATATGCGATGCAATGATATATGCCTTCGTACATGATAATGTAATGATTATATTGAGGTTGCTAATAAATGCTTCCGATTTGTGAATGCATGATTTTGATGATGATGTATTATTAGTGATGTTTTGCATAATGCAATTATGATGCGATGATATATTTATCTTGATGTGGATAAATTATGGCGATGTGGGCTTTATGCCAATTTTGATGAGAGATGATGGTGTTTTGAGTTGTGTTGTTTTATTGTCGAGTCACATACATTGCATTGGTGACAATGGGCTTTTATGCCAAGCGACGAGGCTTTTATGCCAAGTGTTCCTATTTATGGACAAAGCGACGGGTACCACATGCATAACATAGTCGTGTCTCATGGAGTCGGTTATGTTTATGTTTGAGTTGTTTGGCGTTGGGTTTTAATTGATGAATGATGTTGAATTGAGATGATATATGATGTTTTGTTTGGTGATGATCTTTATGAGGAACATGAAATGAATATGATTTGATAATTTCATGATAACTATGCGATGAATATAAATGATGAGTTTTGCGATGATTTAACTTGATGAAATGCTTAATGCAAATATGATGTGATGATGTTTGTGACGATGGGCTTTTATGCCAAAAGCGATGATGGGCTTTAGCCAATTGGTGGTGACATTATTTATGTTGATTAAGTTATTAGTATAGTTTAATGTTGTTGTTTGATGTTGTGGCTTATAATTGCCGTGTTGATTAGTGACGTATTAACTTGCAATGATTTCGTGGTGATGGAAGTTTATGTGTTGTTGTGATGATTTATGACGATGAAGTTATGGCGATATAGTGTTGAATTATACACGTTAGAATGACGATCAAAGTAGGTGAGACTTAGATATGTGTTGGAATGCACTTATTAATCTATACCCTTTATAATTCCAAAACTATATATATATTTTATCATGCCTTTAATTATATGTTTTGGAGTATCTCACCCTTTACTTGTTTCGCCGTTACCTTTATATTGGTAACGTGCAAGTTATGAAGACGGAGTTTATAGCTGCTGTTAGTCGAGTCGGTGTCGTTCTGATACGTAGCACTCGGGGGGAATATTTATGTTGTCATTGTTGTTGTTCTTTTGTTGTTTTCCTTTTGTAAAGAGGAATCATACTTTATGAAAACATGAATTGTTAAAGAAGTTTAATTAAAGAGATGTTTTGGTTTTTATGAATTAATTTATGATTTACGACGATGCTATGTATCCGAGATTTATCCTTTAAAGCAAACTATTTAAAGTGATTTGGTTTGATGATGTGACGCCTCAGTATTTAATTTATGAAATTTTAAATTACTCTGATTTTTGCATATAAAACCTTGGGTAAATTTGGGGTGTTACAATGATCTTCTTGTTAGCGGCTTCCACTGCGCCATTCATTTTAGACCGATATGGAGAAGATTTGTGATGCTTGATCTTGAACTGCGTGCAGAGTTCGGTGATCATTTTGTTGTTGAGGTTGGTACCATTATCTGTGATAATCCTTTCGGGAGTGTCGTGCCGACAGATAAGATTATGCTTGATGAAATTGAGCCACAACATTCTTGGTAACAGATGCGAACGAGGCTGCTTCTACCCACTTGGTGAAATAGTCAATTGCCACAAGGATGAAACGATGTTTGTTGGAAACGGTGGGCTTGATTTCTTCGATCATGTCAATGCCCCACATTGCGAAAGGCCAAGGAGCAGTCAGAACATTCAACGGTACTGGAGGTACGTGCACTTTGTCTGCGTATATCTGGCATTTGTGACAAGAACGAGCATAGCAGGGACAATCAGCTTCCATGGTGGACCAATAGTAACCTGTTCTCAGAATATTCTTAGCTATTGTATGTCCACTGGAGTGGGTACCGAATGGGCCTTCGTATAATTCTTCCATGATCCGTTCCGCTGTTTTCTGGTCTACATAGCGAAGTAAGCACAAGTCGTGAATGCGCTTGTACATGATGTCGTTGCTGAGAAAGAATTTGGATGCGAATCTTCTTAAGAACTTCTTGTCATTGACAGATGCCCCTGCGGGATATTCCTGAGTCTCAAGATACCTCTTCACATCGTAGAACCAAGGTTTCTCTTCTGTATCAAGTTCAAAACAGTATGCTGGTTCGTCAAACTTTTCGATGATGATTTGCGGAGCTTCGTTGTCCCATCTGACTTTGAACATAGATGACATGGTAGCCAATGTGTCTGCCAACTGATTCTCTTCTCGTGGAATATGATTGAAAGTGATCTCTTTGAAGTAGGGGATCAGACTCAAAACATGCTCTCGATACGGGATAAGGTTCGGATGTTTCGTATCCCAATCGCCTTTAATCTGACTGATCACTAAAGCTGAGTCTCCATACACTTGCAAGATTTTGATTCTTAAATCGATAGCAGCTTTAATACCCATGATGCACGCTTCGTATTCGGCCATGTTGTTAGTGCAGTTGAAACATAATCTGGCGGTGAAAGGAGTGTGTCCGCCTACAGGAGATGTAATGATGGCGCCAATGCCACTGCCAAGTGCGTTTGAAGCTCCATCAATGACCATGATCCATCGAGATCCTAGTTCGGGTCCTTCGTATGGTCCTGGTTCTTCGCAATCAGTAACTAACAAAACATCTTCGTCTGGAAACTCGAACTGCATAGACTGATAGTCATCTATGGCTTGATGAGCCAAATGATCGGCTACTACACTTCCTTTGATCGCTTTCTAAGTAGTATACTGGATTTCGTATTCGGTCAAGATCATTTTCCATCTTGCTATTCTTCCGGAGAGAGTAGGTTTCTCGAATATGTATTTTATCAGATCCATCTTGAAGATCAACAAGGTAGTATGAGTCAACATATATTGTCTTAGTCGGCGAGCAGCCCGAGCCAAAGCACTACAAGTTTTCTCGAGCTGTGAGTATCTTGTTTCACAGTAGGTAAACTTTTTGCTAAGGTAGTATATTGCATACTCTTTTCGACCGGACTCGTCATGTTGCCCCAACACACACCCCATTGAATTCTCTAATACTGTCAAGTACATGATAAGAGGTCTTCCTTTGACAAGCGGCATCAGGATAGGAGGATTATGCAGATACTCCTTGATTTTGTCAAAAGCAATCTGGAAATCGTCGTTCCATTCCACTGCTTGATATTTATTCAGAAATTTAAAGATTGGCTCACAAGTAGCAGTGAGATGTGCAACGAACTTGGAAATGTAGTTCAATCATCCTAGGAAACCTCTGACTTCTTTCTCGGTGCGGGCGCTGGCATTTCTTGGATAGCTTTAACCTTGGCGGGGTCAACCTCAATACCTTTACCACTGACAACAAACCCCAGGAGTTTACCGGATCTGACTCCAAAGGTGCACTTGTTGGGATTAAGTCTTAGTCAATACTTCTTCAGTCTATCAAATAGTTTCCGCAAATGATCGAGATGTTCTTCTTCAGTCTGTGATCGAGCTATCATGTCGTCGATGTAGACCTCTATCTCGTGATGAATCATGTCATGAAATAATGCCACCATGGCACATTGATATGTGGCGTCAGCGTTCTTCAGGCCGAACGACATGACCTTGTAGCATAATGTGCCCCACTGTGTAACGAAAGTAGTCTTTTCCATGTCTTCAGGAGCCATTTTGATCTGATTGTAACCGGAGAAACCATCCATGAAGGAGAAAACCTTATGTTGAACGGTGTTGTCGACTATAACATCAATATGAGGCAGTGGGAAATCATCTTTCAGACTCGCTCTGTTCAAATCTCTGTAATCCACACACATTCGTACTTTGCCATCTTTCTTAGGTATAGGTACCACATTTGCAACCCACTGTGGATAAGAAGTAACGGCTAGGAAACCGGCATTGAACTGCTTCATGACTTCGGCTTTGATTTTCTCAGACATCTCAGGACGCATACGACGGGCCTTCTGCTTTACTGGGAGAAAACCTTCTTTTGTCGGTAATCGATGCACCACAATGTCTATGTCTAGACCTGGCATGTCTTCGTAGGACCAAGCAAAAACCTCGATATAGTCTCGTAACATTTGGACCAATCTCTTCTTGACATTGCTCTCAAGACCTGCTCCTATCTTGATTTCTTTTCTGTCTTCGTTAGTACCTAGATTCACAACCTCGACTGGCTCTTCGTGTGGCTGTATGACCTGTTCTTCTTGCCATAGAAATCTGACAAGTTCTCCTGGCACTTCACAATCTTCCCCACCTTCGTCTTCGGCTTGGTAGATCAGATTATCGAAGTCATATTTAGCAATAATAAAGCTGTTATCAACAAGATTCAGAGTGAATCTGCAGTGTATCACATGGGTGTGTGTAAGAACACATAGCTTTTGAAGGGGTGGAAAAGTAAAAAAGAAAAGAACGAAAACAACACTTAAATGAAAAAGTCCAATGATTTTATTGAATGAAAATATGCAAATGACAAATAATAGCCCTCACAAACGAGCCGTGATGCCCCGGGCAAGGCATTAGGCTTTAAAGTTTTATTGTCTGAATGTAAATAAAGAATGAAAAGCATAACAGAAAACAAAAGCAATTACTCCTGTCTAAAGGAGATTGGTATGACGTCTTCTGTCTTCCAATTGCTGAATCCGTTGTCGGGAGTTGGGAAGATCCAATCGCTAATGTCAAAGTTGTTGTCGTTGTCCTCTATAGCATGAACTTCATTCTTGATGATGTGGAAAGGAAGTTTGCCGACATGTTCGCGGTGTATCATCTTCTGACCTTTGGTGGTGAAGCCTAAACCAGTCTTATCATATTTGAAAGGAACATCAGGGAGCTGACCCCAAATAGTACCACCTCCTTCTTCAACTGCAGCTTGAGCATCCTTCAGCGAAGCCATCCTAGGCGGAACTTGTGTAACTTCAGGAGCGACTGGAGAGTCAACAGGCATGACTCTTGGAACTATTTCGAAATCTTGACAGGGAGTTTCGAAGAATTCACCTTCCATTTTGAGGTATCGGAATGACTGATGATGGCTCACCATATATTCCTCCTCACCGCATACTGTAACGATCTTCCCCTTCACTGGGTATTTCAGCTTCTGATGCAAGGTAGAGGTAACAACGCCTGCCCCATGTATCCAAGGGCGTCCAAGTAGGCAAGAGTAAGCTGGACGGATGTCCATGACAAAGAAAGTGGAGTCAAAAGTCTGGGAACCGACTTTAACTGGTAGAATGAGCTCTCTAAGTACTGTTCGTTTAGAACCATCAAAAGCTCTTACAATTATGTCACTGGGCTTCAAGACCAATCCTTCAACATCAAGTCGGTCGAAAGCACTCTTTGGTAGAATATTTAGAGCAGAACTGGTATCTACCAACACGTGGGACAATGTAGTGTCCTTGCATTCAACAGAGATGTGCAAGGATTTGTTGTGTTTCCTTCTGGTAGGAGTCAAATCAGCATCAGATAAACCTAAACCATTGTTGACAGCCAAGCTAGCAATACAACCTTCAAATTGATCAGCAATACTGTCTTATGGTATGTGAGCATTCTTCAGAAACTTCACTGAGGCCTTAGCATGAGCCTTAGAGCACAATAGTAGAGCCAACATGGATATCTTGGACGGAGTTTGTCCCAACTGTTCCACACCATTGTAGTCACTCTTCTTGATGATCTTCAGAATTTCCTCCATTTCTTGCTTGGAGGTATCTTCAGCAACTTCCTTTGGTACTTCCGTAGGAGCAGGATGAGTTACTGGTTCTTTCCCTCGTGCTTCGGGAATTGGTTCAATAGCTAGAGTGCGAGCTGGAGTCGCAGTGTCTTTTGGTGGAGAGATCTCTGGAGAGAACACTCTTCCGGTTCTGGTTACCTTTCTTGATCCGGTGATGTTGTCGATGTCAAGATCAGAAGCTTCAACTGTAATGTCTTCAATGGTTAATGGGTCTTGCTTGATGCCATGATAGTAAACTTCTGCTCCATAATTCCACGGTATAGCTTTGTTAGAGGAATATAGAACTAGTCTGAGAGAAGTAATGATGAGAGGTGCCACTCTAGGGGTAGGATCGACGGAGGAGATCCTTATTGTGTTTACATCAGCATAGTCTTCTGGGAAATCGTCTCCCCATCCGGTTGCCTTGACATCTTCAATAGGAATCTTGTAGCTTTCAGGAACGGTATACTTCACCATGAAATCAAACTTTCTGCTTGGCTTCCCCAAGGTATCACAGACTTCTGGTACGGCTTTGCCCATGTCTTTGATCTTCAGATACTTAGACATCTCTTCACACAAATTCTCCACAGGTGAAGGTTTCAGAAACAGCACTTCTCGGTTATCCATCATGCATTGAATACGCCTTCTCAACCAAGCACATCCGTCAGGTGAAGATGGGCACCAACGACAATTCTCCGGGCATCCTGGAAAGACACCGGCTTGCAATAGATTCTTCTTAATAGTCATCAGAGGAATAGTCAAGTTGTTCACATCATAAACATAAGAGTTCTTGTCAATAGCATTGGAAACTTTGCCGTGGTTAGGCATTGGCGCGTTGATCACGTTCGGAGTTTTAGCAGGAGGATCAAACTCGATTTCTTTGGCTTCAATCATGTCTTAAATCTTGTTCTTCAGAGCCCAACAGTTGTCGGTGTTGTGCCCTGACTTGTTGGAGTGGTATGCACAATTGGCATTAGGATTGTACTTTGGAGAGGAAGTGTTGATGTGTTGAGGAGGATCCCTCAAGGTAATCAGCTCTGCTTTCAACATGTGTTGCAATGCTTGCGAGAATGGCATGTTGATCTTCATAAACTGTCTTCGTGGCGCGTTCTGGTTACGCGCGTTGTCTCATTGAGGTTGCACTGGTGTAGGATTGGATATTACAACGACCCCCACAAATTGAGCATGATCAGTTTTGACACGGCTTTTCTGACCATACACAGCATTGGCTTCTTTCCTACCACCAAAAGATCTCTTCGCAGCATTTGAGGATGACTCTACTTGAATCTTTCCGCTCTTGATCCCAGCTTTAATGTGTTCTCCTGTCAATATCAGCTCAGTGAATCCGGCTAAAGAATTTCCAATAACATGGTTGAACTCTGCCTGCTAAATCTCTCCATTTCTGAGCATATTCTTTGAATTTCTCATCACGACCCATAGACATGCTCTGCAGTTGCATGCGGGTGGGTGCTAATTCTGCATTGTACTGGTACTGCTTGTAGAAAGCATCTGCTAAGTCATTCCAGGTATGGATGTGGGTACTCTCTAGTTGATAATACCACTTCAACTAAGCTCCGGATAAACTCTCTTCGAAGTAATGAATCCACAACTTCCTGTCATCAGTATGAGGATGGATCTTCTGAACATAGGACTTCAAATGCAGCCTCAGACAAGAGATGCCATCATACTTGGAAAAAGTAGGAACCTTGAATTTGCGGGGAATCACCACACCAGGAACTAGACTCAGATCATCAAAATTCAGCCTGGACATCTTCAGATTTTCCACAGTATTCAGACGGTCTTCAAGTTGTTTGTATTTGTCATCCTCAAGAGAATACTGCTCATTTAGGTAGTCTTCTTCCCTGTTTTCAGACCCTTGTTGGCTTTCTTCGCTGTTCTTGACACTTCCGTCAATTTCACCGCTCTTGTCTAAGGCTTCTATCTGGCTGACCACCATAGTTCCACCCTTATGACGTCTTCCCATGTTGAGGACACCGATGACCTTCTTCCTCCTGGTGATGAGCTTCTTCAAGTCTTTCTGGCCTTGGACCAAGTTGGTGAACATCTCCTGGAATTGAGCATTCTGAGCTTGGAGATCTTTGACAATTTGTTCAAGAGCCATTTCTGCTAAAATAAATAGCGAGAGAATAAGAAAACCGGTCTTCAATGTACCTGTTATGAAATGTCATGCCATGATATGCGATGTTTATGCAATGCAATGTTTTCAAGGACTTTAGGAATTTAAATTTGTTAAACAAGTACGAACAAACTTTTATTAGTTTTTTCTTTTTCTTTTCTCAAGTACAAAAGATAATAAAAAACAAATCCCTAATGCTCTAAGTCTCCCATGGGCGTTTCCTCTTGGTGTGGAAGTAGGCGTTGATGTTTCGCTCCTCGTGAAGTAGCTTTGTCAACTCTAGTACCTTCTTCTCGCTTGCATAGTACTGAGCTTCAAACGTATCCTTTTCTTCTTTTAGTTGAATCCAGGATCTCTTAAAGTCTTCAAAATCAGTAGGCATGTCGGGATGGAGAACGGTTTGGGTTTGTCACCTATAGCAACAGGTTCCATAATTATTGGTAGAACAAGTGTAAACCGCATCATGAGGTTTTGAGCTTGAGCTCGCACCCATTTGAGGTAAGATTCCCAAGGAATGGAGTTTTTGTGCCCCAAATTCTTGGTATCAATCTTCTTTACCATGCCCCAAGCGTGCACAAATCTTCGACGGTAGTTATGGAGATCGTGGTTGTAGTCGAACACAATGTCTTGGAGAAGCATATCATGAGGACCATCTCTTCGAGCATAACCAAACTGACGTAGGGCTAGAGAAGGGTTGTAAGTGATACCTCCCCTTATGCCAAGGAGTGGTACGTTAGGTAATTCTCCACAACGCTCAATGAATGTGAAGTCCTTTTGAGAAAAGAGACACCAACGGATATCTGAATGAGAGAGTGACATCAGCCTTTGAGACCACTTCAACCTTTGCTCGTTCTTCATTACTGATTGAGTAAGGTACGAAATAAACCACCTGGAAAGTAACGGTATGCAACATATGAGAGTTCCTTGTCATTTGATGGTACGAGTGTGGAGAGAATGCAGGATGTCTCCAAGTAAGGTAGGCACGGGATTACAAGTGAGGAATATCTTGATGGCGTTCACGTCTATGAACTGATCTGGATTAGGAAATAGCACCAAACCATAGATTAGCAAGGCCAAAATGTCTTCTAATGCATGGAAACTCATAGCTTTGAGGAATTCTTGAGCTTTCTTTATCAGAAACTTGGCAAGTAAACCCTTAACTCCACTTCTTGTTTCCCAATTGGCTTCAATGTCTGATCGTTTTAGATGTAATGCTGATGCGATGTCTTCATATTTCAGAGCTTTCTCTGAACCGATGAATGGCATTTGATCAAGAATAGGTATCCCAAGTAGCTTAGAGAACTCTTCCAATGTAGGAACCAACTGATAATCTGGGAATATAAAAGCAATGGTGTTTCGGATCGAAGAACTGGAATAAGACGTGCATCATATCTTCTTCAAAACTGGAGATAACCAAGTCAAGTAGATAACCATGTCTTTTGATGAACTGAGCATGATCGGGAATTTCTGAAACTAACTCTTTGAGTTGAGAAGGTACACCCATGAAGTTGATTCGGATAGTCTTTCTGGAAGCCATAATCCTACAAAACAGAGTAAAGATAAATTCCTAGGTCCTTGAAATAGTTAGAAATGATATGCAATGTTATGATGTCATGATTTCATGTTTAAACATATAACAAGCACAAACAATTCACACAATAGCCCTAGGTTTAAGGCTTGCATGGGGTATAGGTGTCTACCCTACCAAAGTTTGAGTGGGTTCATCCTGTCCTATAATAGTAACCGGGTTCTAGGAATCTCATATCATTGATCTTTCTCGTAGGCTTTATTTCAATACGACTACCAAGTGGTCGATCGAAACATCCCGAAAGTTGGATCTTAATGAGCGTAGCATCGAGTATCAACCAACCTCGGTCTATACCAAAGTCGGCCATCTCACTACCTTCTAATGGCCAAGATGGGTCAATTAAGGTTCTAGAAGTTGAGTTAGTGCTGATGACACCACGCAGATGCCAAATACTTTCCTCAACTAGACATGAGGAGCATCGGGACATCCAAAGTGTCGCACTAACGTAGCCATCATGTTGACCGTTTCAGTATACGCCTAACGGTCGCAACGATTTATTGCTACTTACCTAAGAAAACCTGGATCCGGGTGTAGGATCCCCCACAGTATAATACCCAAGAAACCCTTAAGATCAAGCATACAAGTCAAATAGAAAGCAGTAAAGTGATCTAAAGTCCTTAAGGTATTCTCTCTTTAAGATATTCATCCCCAGCAGAGTCGCCAGTTCTGTAACACGGTGGGAGAACTGACTTTGGATTTGTTTTGCGTTTGATCGCAAATGTTGCGGATAGTAAGAGTCGCCACTGACTTTTCTTTTATCCAATTAAGGGAAGGTGAAAAGAACAGGAAAAGACCTTCGTTAGATTCTGAGTAAGGGAGAAGGTTATGAAAAGGGAAGGTATTAGCACCCTTTTCATCCGTAGTTATCTACGAGCGCTTAGTTGCTTTGGCTCATCTTTAAAAATTTGCTTTCTGTGTGTGTTTTTGAAAATGTTTTTGAAAAAGGCATTTCGCTTTGACTTCGTAATGATTCACGGAATGTATACGAAGTGTTTAGAAATGTTTCGTTTTGAAAAAAGTGTTTTAACTTTGTAAAAGTGTGAGGTGTGAAAAGATGTTTCGATGGAGAAAGCAACTAAAAGTCTTATTACCTACTCAGAACGGTCATTTCCGTGTTATTTTACTCTCCTTTAGAATAGCGTTATCCATACCATTAGTTGGTAGGTAACCCTATTCGTTGGATGTAAAGGGACGTTTGAAGGGACATCGGATGGTCATAGAAGGCAACTTGTAGGAGTATCCTAGCACATTCGTAGGGACGATCATCACTTTTTCGTAGGCAACAATCGAGGGACGAGATCATGTATTCGTAGGCAACATCGAGGGACTATGATCTTTGTATCGAAGGGACTATGATGATATGTTTGTAGGCAACGGTGCTAGGATACCTCTACGTTCGAGGGACTTAACCATTTATTCGAAAGGCAACGAGAGAGACTACTCTAGGGGGTGCATGTGTGAAGAGAGTGTGTTGAATTCAGATAATTTGTCTTGAGATTAGAAGTGATCTACATTCATTTTTTATCTTTCCATACACGCCTAGTTACTAGCAGTTTATATGGGTGCAGAAAGTAAATTGCAGAAAGTAAAGTGCGGAAAGTAAATCCTACGCTATTACATGGCTTTGGGGCAGTTACATAATATAGGAGTGCGGAAAGTAAATCCTAATTAAGCTATTACATCCCATGAGTAGTTACATAATATTGAAAAAGAAATGCGAGAAAATTAAACTAAACTATTACAACCTGGAAGCAGATACATAATAATCGGAAAAAGAAAACGAATTGCAAATATAAGAAAATATGTTAGTGAAAAAGATTTTTGAACTAGGAAAAAGTTTTTAGGGTTAGTAAACCTCATTAGATGGGAAGCCACAAATGCAGTCAACCGGTCCTCGTCTGAGTTAGCGCTGGAAACCTAGCACCGGTCACCTTCTCCGGTGACGATTTTTTTGAAACCTGCAAAAACTGAAAATAAAAGCTCATGGTTAAAGCTACCCCGAAATTGACCCCTGCGAGTTCAATGGTGGTATCAGTTTGGACTAAAACGGCCTGTATTGTCTAGTTCGAAGCATCTCAGATCCAAAGCCCTAATAATGGCAAATCATGCTCCTGTCGTTAGGAGCTTCATGTGATCGTCCAGACCTGTTATATGATGTCTCAGGAACATATTGCAACACTTAGTTTCAGAAAAAACACAATGAATATTGAAACACGAATTTAAAAAAGATATGCAAGTGTATGTTCATGTATGGCACGATTCAGACATGTTTGGCTATGGTTCTTGGCCTGGACTTACTCTATGATACCTCAGGAGCACGATGGAGTGCTTGGATTTGATTGAAAACGGCTGGGAGACAGAATTCGAATTTTTCAAGTTTGTATGAATTTTGTGAACTTTAGGGTTGCTTTTTGAGGCTAGGGTTTCGTCCCTGGTGCTTGTGAATGTATCATGTATTTATAGAGCATGAGATTTGATCAGAAATAATGAGAAAATATCCTCTATTGAATGCAAAAATATTCCCTTGTCAATATTCACCAAATCTTTCCAAAAGTGTATTTTTTTTCTTCTTTATGGCTTCTTGCACGAATTATACAGCTTGCATGGGTTATCTTGGACCTCAAGATAAGTAGAAACCAAGCCCAACTTGTCTTAGACCTTGCTTTTGTATTTTATTTAATTAAAAATTGAATTTAATGTTTTAAATTCAAAATAAATTAAATAAATTGGAAAAGAGGTGTGGCAAGGAGAATAGAGACCATAGATAATGTTAAGATCTAGTTTTGGATCATAAAATTATAAGCCCATTTGGAAAATATTTGCATTTGTCAAGTATTTCTCTTTGTGCACCTCCTCAAAAATGCTCAACTTGCACAATGTGTATCTTGCTCAATTTTTAACATTTATGGTGTTCTTGGACTTTTTAGAAAGCTCAAAATGTCTTCTAAATATCCTTTTTGGTTTCATCTTCATTGGACTTTCCATGCTCATGAACACTTCTTTTCAAAAAGATGACTTTTTGTTGACCTTTAAATGGACCAGTAATGTTTTGACCCATAACTTTCAAATGAAGCATTTTCTGCCTAAGCTTGTGAGACATGAAGTTGTAGAGAATTGAATTCTCTTCAAAATGAGCTATGGTGGAAAAATTTCTGATAAAGTATGTGAAAGTATGCCTGGTCAAAGTTCTGTTGACTTTTGTCTAAAAAAGCCTAATTTAGAAACTTTGACTTTTGATCAACTCTTGACTTTTCTTGATGAATCATGGTCAACCCTTGATCAAATGATGAATATTACCTCAAAATATTGGTGTTGACCAAAAATTATGAAGTTTGACTGTATGTTGACCACAGTTGACTTTTTGTCCAATACAATTGGTTTTCAACCATCTGAGCAATTGTCTGAGCAAACTTGACTTGTAAGGCTTGAAACTTGACATGGATATTATTTGAAGCATATAATGAGCATTATGATCACTTGAAATGTTGTATGTCCATCTTGACTTGAGAATGACAAAAACCTAATTTGGATTGATTGCTTAGGAGAGGGTTTGTCTGGTCAACCCTTGTGAAATCCTTGAGTATGGACATGTGAAATGTCTTGAGAAGTGGGAGGGCAAATTTTGGGGTATAACAGTGGGTTTATGTGGAATTAAATTATCTAGTCAACATTCCTTAAATGTCACATAGGAAGATTTTGTGACACGTAGTGGGTCAAGGGTCTTTGAAAATGGAATATGGGTTTGGTAAGGGGGATGACACAAAAAATTCCAAGGGGGTAAAAAAACTCGCTATATTGACAGGGGGAGACATATATTAAACCCATAACAAAACTATATAGTTATTAAATCAATCGAAACAAATGAATCTGTTTCTAAAAAATATCACGACACCCACAAAGTTTCAAAATTTATAAATATCATAGTTTCACAAGTTAATTTTTTAAATTCAAGTCTAAATATAGTCATCACACACAAAAAAATAGTACAAAATATAACTCCAAATAAATTTTAAACAAAGTCTAATTGCAACATAAACTAAATAAAATAACTTGTTTAATAAACTTAATTTTAAAGAGATAAGTTGTATGCAAAATTGTCGAAGTGTGAGTTTTTGTTGCAAGAGGTTAGTTTTCTTGGATATGTTATTTCAGGTAATGGTATTGTTTTTGATCCATCCTAAGTAGATGTAATTCTACAATGGGAGGCTCTAAAGTCGATTACAAAGATTAGAAGCTTTTTGGGCTTGGCTGATTAGTAGCGCAAATTTGTGAAAGGCTTTTCCAAGTTGACACTTCCGTTAACCCAACTGACTTGTAAAGGTAAAGCTATTGTGTGGGACATTCATTGTAAGAGAAGTTCCATTGAGACGAAGAATATATTGACTACAATTCCAGTTATGACTTTGTCTAAACCTAATGAACCATTTTTAGTGTATTGTGATGCGTCGATGATGGGTTTAGGTGGTGTAATGATGCAAGATGGATAGGTTGTGGCTTATGATTCACAACAACATAGGATTCATGAGAGGAAGTATCCTACCCATGATCTAGAGTTGGTTGCAGTGGTGTATGTGTTGAAGATTTGCAGGCATTATCTTTATGTGTCATATTTGAGGTATTTAGTGATCATAAGAGTTTGAAGTATCTGTTTGATCAGAAAGAATTGAATATGAGACAATGTAGGTATTTGGAATTCTTGAAGTATAATTACTTTGGTTTAAATTATCATTCTGATAAAGCTAATGTCGTGACTGATGTTTTAAGTCAGAAGTATTTGCATATGTCTACTATGATGGTTAGAGATTTGGAACTTGTTGAATAATTCAGAGATTTAATTTTGGTTTTTGAGTTGATACTATAGAGTGTAATGTTGGGTACGTTAAAGATCAACAATGAGTTTCTTAACAATATTAAAGAAAGTTAGAAGTTGGATATGAAGTTGTTGGACTTGATGGTAGAAAGTAATCATATTGAAGATGTTGACTTTAAAATGGATGACCAGGATGTGTTAAGATTCCAAGATAGAATTTGTATTCTTGATAATTCTGAGTTAAAAAAGATGATTTTGGAAGAGAGTCATAGATGAAGCTTGAGTATCCATCCAGGAGCTACTAAGATGTATTAGGATTTGAAGAAGATATTTTGGTGGCCTAGATTGAAATGTGATATGGCATGGTTTGTGTATGTTTGTCTAACTTGTCAAAAGTCAAAAGTTGAGCATCAGAAACTTGCAAGATTGATTCAACCGTTAGATATTCCATAATGGAAATGGGATAACATTTCTATGGATTTTGTGACTCGATTATTGAATAATTCGAGAGGGCATGATCCAATTTGGGTGATTGTTGATAGACTAACAAAATAGTAACATGTTATACCGATTAACATCAGCTTTCCTTTGCAGAAGTTGGCATAGATTTATGTCCGTGTGATTGTGAAATTTCATGGAGTTTAGTTGAGTATTATATCTGATAAAGACTCGAGGTTTACGTTAGGATTTTGGGAGAGTTTGTACGGAGTATTGGGTTCTAAGATGAGTTTGAGTCTTGTTTATCATCCACGAGAAGATGGTCAAACAGAGAAAACTATTCAATCATTTGAGGATTTTTTGAGAGCTTGTGTCCTTGAGCAAGGTGGTGCTTGGGATAGTCGTCTTCCACTGATATAGTTCACTTATAATAATAGTTTTCATTCTAGCATTGGAATGCAACCTTTTGAGGTATTATATGGTAGGAGGTTTAGGACACCTTTGTGTTGGCATGAATCTGGTGAGAGGGTAGTGCTTGGACCTATACTTATCAAACAAACTACAGAAAAGGTGAAGTTAATTTGAGAAAATATGAAAGCTTCACAGAGTAGGAAAAAGATTTACCATGATAAGAAAATTAAGGATCTTGAGTTTCATGAAAGAGACCATATAATCTTGAGAGTTACTCTAGTGACCGGTGTTGGATATGTTTTGAAATTGAGAAAGCTTACTCCTCGATTTGTTGGTCCATATCAATTTTCTAATAGGGTTCAAACAATTGCTTACATAGTGGCACTTTCACCTAATTTGTCGAACTTACAAGATGTATTCCATGCTTCATAAATTTGGAAGTGTGTTCCAGATCCATCTCATGTGATTCTGAGGGATTATGTGCAAGTAAGGGATGATCTTACAGTTGAAAGCTTACCGATGAGAATTGAAGATCGGGAGTTAAAACAGTTGAGAGGTAAAGAGATTTCTCTTCTGAAAGTAATGTGGGGAGGCGCTATTAGAGAGCATATGGCATGAGAGTTGGAAAGTAGGATGTGAGAGTCAATTCCTGAGTTGTTCGCGTCAAGTAAATTTCAAGGACAAAAATATTTTGAGTGGGGGAGAGTTGTAACACCCCAATTTATTTTAATTAATTAATTATAATTGATTTTGGTATTATTTTGTGTTATTTTGTGTTTTGATATGTTTAGGGAACCTTTGGTGTATGGTGATGAACTTTAGAATGAGAAATATAGGTGTTAGGGGTGAGTAAAAAGGTAGAAGCATAGGGGTGGTGAAAGAATATTGTTACTAGCACTATTTAAAATTAGATTTAAATTAATTAAATAATAATAGTAATAATAGAATTAAATAATTATTTAGTTTTATTCTAGTGGTTTTATTTAATAATAATAATAATAATAATAATAATAATAATAATATATTAAGGGAATTAGAGTCGGTAAAGTTAGAATTGACAGTACGTGGGGAAGAGAAAAGGAAAAAAGTTAAGGATTATGGAAAAAGAGGCAAACTCTATTGTAGAGGTAAATAACTTTCACATGAATACCAAAGGTATGTAAGAACAAGATTGATTTTGCATCTGGCCTTAAGTTTTGATGATATATTTATATGTTATCTTAGAGAATAATTGTGTACTCTAATGGTATATATTATATTAAATAAAATATATCTACCATATAAGAACATCAATTATATTTGAAAATATTTTTCTACCCCAACCTCTTCATTTTCCACCACACTAAAATAGGAGTATTTTATGTTCTAAAAATATTTTGGTTTAAATGCATTTTTGGTCCTCCTATATTAATTTTTGTAACATTTTAGTCCCTCTATAAAAAAACCCAACTATTAGGTCCCCCAATATCATATTTCATGTTTTTTTAGTGGTCCCCCATAATAAAATAGTCTAATTTACATAGGTGACATTGAAATTATGAAGTGACATTTTTCTAATTGATTATAAATATAAAAAAATTATTATTATTGTTTTTTTAAGTTTTCTTTATAATAATTAAACGTTTTTAATTATTTTAGTTATTTTTGTTTATAAATATTTATTTAGAAAATATATATTATAAATTTTAATTATAAAATATATATTTTTGGATCTATTTTTAATGACATGACAACAATTAAAAAATGTCACCTCATAATTTCAATGCCACATATGCAAATTAGACTATTTTTTCATGGGGACCTAAAAAAAAACATGAAATACGATAATAGTTGATTTTTTTATAGGGGAACTAAAATGTTTAAAAAATTAATATAGGGGGACCAAAAGTGCATTTAAGCCAAATATTTTTTTTCAACTAATGATATCATATAGTTGTCTTTCAATTACATAGTTATTATTTTTTGCCTTTGCTTAATAGTGTGATGATGTCACATAATTTCAATATAATTTCTTTACCTAATTTCTCTTCTACCAATATTAACTTTAATTCAAACATGATACAACATATTCTCTTTCTCTATATCTCATCCTCTTACTCTATCTTTATTTCTCCATTTTAGTATTGTTTATTTTGATGATTTTTGACATTCTCCGTTGTCCATTCTCAATAACAAAATTGTTTTTCAGATCTGACGTATCTATGGCTTAGGGTTTGCTTATAATGAAAAGATTATGGTGAAAATTGACGATGAGCTAATGCAGTAAACAAATATGTGGAAGAAGAGGTAAATTTTGGGTTTTTCTTGAAAAAGATTTGTTATAGTATTGCTTTTTTATGATTTTTGAAATTCTCCATTGTCCATTCTCAATAACAGGATTTTTTTTAGCGTAGACTTGAGAATATGTCGGGCGATCGGAATCTCTTTTCATTCTTGAAAGGTTTTGACGGTCATATTATTTCCTGGATTGGCAGGTCAAGAAAGGTAATTTGATGAAGGAATGCTTCGTTAATATGAGCTGGAGGCAGTTTAATTCGGATTTTAAAACTGAGTTGAATGTATTGACTAGCAACTGGTCTAGGTGACTTGAATTTGGATTTTCGATTAACACACCAATATCGTGTGAACACGGATAACCATACCAAAATGTTTGTGAAGGCACGTGTTATTATATTTTTTGTACAACTAAAAAATAAATAAATTTAAAATAATGTATAAATTCAAACACGAGAAAAATATGTAATTTTTTAATTATTTCTGTATCTAATATTTTTATTTATAAATTATTTTTAATTTAAAATACACAAATTTTGAAGATTATATATGAATAATGGAAATATATATTATTGATGGCTTTCTTTTAAAAATTGCAAAAATTATATAATTTTTTTTTTAATTTTAAAAGTATGTCTTTTATTTAAATATTTATTTTTGATTAACTTATATATTTTTCTTTTTCTTTTTTTATAATCAAATTTAAATATTTTCTATTTTATTTGAATTCAAAATCAAACTGGTTGCATTATCTTTGAACATTTATTTTGTTTTGCTTTTTCACAATAAAACGTATATCTTATCGATTTTATATGAAATGCTTCTTGATTCTATAAGCTATATATAATTTGTCTGGTATACCCGATCCAACCCACACCAGTATCATGTGAACACGAGACTAACCATACCAAAATTAGTGCGAATCGCATGGATAACATGATAGTAACGTGTGAGCGCACGAGTTATCATACCAATATCCGTGCGAACACATGGGTGTTAATATTTTTTAATATTTTAAACCATGATCCAAATTTTAATAAATACAACATTAAACTTAATAGTTTTATATCACAATCTCTTTGAATATTTATTTATCTCATTTATTAAACTTTATAAATTCTTTTAATATTACAACTCTATCAATCATAAAATATCTTTTTCTTTAGAATATAAAGATTTTTAATACTTTATTATCTAATACTATACTATGATTTATCTTATAGGACAATTGACAATATATCGGCACCAATTTGTATATTGAAACATTTTTAACCACATAATTCTTTGCTATTTCTCAAAAAATTGCGCGTACCACAGTCGTACCCGTGTGGACGCACGGGTTTTCTTTTTATGTTTATTTTATTATTTTTTGTAATTGTTTTTTCAATGTATGTGGTTAATAGTTTTTTTTAACAATAGTAGTTTTTAAAAGCTAATATTATCATCTTACAATCTATTTTTTTTCTAAAATATTTTGATATTTTCTAATTTGTTTTTCTATATAACAAATTGATGATAATTTCACGGTCCCAACTGTACCCATGCGGACACACGGATATATCAATAGTTAGATGTATCGAAACAGTCCCATACTACATTCCATGAATATGTATAACACATTCTGTCCAGTTTTCTTTTTATGAGAGTCTAGTTTACTTCTTTTTTTGTTTGACAAGAGATTATAGTTTACTTTAGACTTTGGAGTTTGTAAATAATTTAGTTGTTCATGTTCGTTTAACCATGCATAAGGACATATTAAGATGCCTATAATCTATATGCACAATTCCTAAAAGTATAGTTATTTCTAAGGCAGGGAAGATTTGGAAGGGATTGTGTAAACATAATTTATTATATAAATTAAAGCAATACTTTCTATCGCACCGTTTTATTTATATCTTATTCAAGGTTTGTAATATATAGATGAAAACCAAATCAGTATTAAAATAATAAAACAATTAGAGTTAGCTACATACATAGATGAAATAGTGCATTTAAGATAATATTATATTATGTAGACTCCTAACTTTCATCTCACCAATACGTTGTTAGTAAACTTTCTTGAATTGATTGTCTTTTCATCTAACTTAAAGGAGAGGTTAGTGAATTTATATTAACATTTCTTACATCGGTGTAGAATAAAGTTAACATCCCTTCTTACCATATTTTAAAAATTAGGCTGGTTATCAAACCGTCTAGGGTTTTAAGTCAATAGTTTATTGATTGAATCATTGGATTATTAGTAGCATCATGTACTTAACCAAATTAAATTGAATATATCAGTTTTATAAATTGATCTCTATAACAAAAGAGTTTAATATATGTCACCTTTATCAACGCAATTTTTTTTTTTTTTTTTGCTTAAATGCAATTTTAATTCTTCTATATTAATTTTGATAATTTTTTAATCTCTATTTAAAAAAATTCTAACTTTTTTATCCTTTTTATTATATTTTATATATTTTTTGTGATCCCCTTTCACTTGGCAAGACTCATTTGCAAATGTGGCATCTCAATTTATGATTTGTCAAATTTTAATGTTACCATATCATTAAAATCCAAAAAGATATGTTATCAAATTTTTGTGGCGTCTCTTATCATGTTATCAAATTTATGATTTGATTCTAATCGTTAGTTGGTTCAGTGATAATTGGTGTTGAATTTGGTAGGGCGAATCAGGGCTCGATTCCCTGCAACTGCGATAGGGAGGAGACTAGACCCGCTTAATGTCAAAATTAACTCGACTAAGAGTCTCTTTGATAAGACCAATCTATGAGAGCTTATGTCTTATAGCTTATAAGTTGTTTTGATCACGAGCTTATAACTTATTTTGCTATTTTATAGCCTATTTTTCAATTTTTTTTTATCCTTATTATTTTAACAAAAATCCACATTTATCATTAGCTATTAGTCTCAACTATCAGCTATAAGTTATCAGTCATCAGCTATAAGTTATAAGCTATCAACTAGTTTATCAATCAACTGTTATTTTTATCAAACTGATCTTAAACCAGTGGTGACAGACCAAAAAAAATTATGACTTGATTAACTATTATTATACTTAAATGTTACTCCCTCCGTCCCATATTATTTGTCATAATGTGTCATTTCACACTAGGGGTGTTCAAAACCAAACCAACCCAATAGAAAACCGCAAACCAAACCAAACCAAACCGAAACCACAAAAAACACTATTTGGTTCAGATTAGTTTGGGTCATCTTTTAACAAAATCGCATGGTTCGATTTGATTTGCGGTTTGTATTTTGCAAACTGAACCAAACCGAATCAAACCGCATTATGTTACAACCTAAATTTTACTTAACTCGCATCTAACACAAACCTAAACCTATTATATATTAGCCTAATGATTACGAACAATTTTCTCATCCTTACACTTATGGTTTCAGTTTCAATCTTCCTAAATCTCTCCTAGCAGTATCGCGACATCTTCACAATTATATCTAGCCTCTTCTTCTCTAATCTCTACTCACTTATATTATTTCTTTTTCACATTCTCATTTTTATACAAATGTTCTCTCTTTCAATTTCATTTTATCGCACATCTTTATCTCTAAGCTCTCATATCTTATATTCTTTCTTTTTCATCTTCACTAATCTCTTCAATTTTTTTGTTTCATTATAATATTTTTGATATTTTTTATGCCATTATTTTATGTTTATTATTTCACTTTTGTCTAATCTAATTTTTTCATGTTAAATGAGAACTTGTTGTCCAAGTATGATGAGTTTTATTGTTATTTGGTAGTGTATGAATACCAAATACAAAATCATGTTGTCATGTATATGTGTATGTATGACTCAACAAAATATTTTGTAAAAAATCGAACCAACCGAACCGAACAAAACCGCATTGGTTCGGTTTGGTTTGATTTGATTTTTTTTTCCTAAAAGCCAACCGAACTAAACCAAACCGCACGCATTTTTCTCTCTCGGTTTGGATGATTTTTTGCACAAAAACCGCCAAAACCGCACCGCGAACACCCCTATTTCACACATATTAAGAAACAACAATAAATGAAAGAGAGAATGATAAATTTACCAAATTATTCTGTTTAACGATTGGTTTATTCAAATTAGCATTAATATCAAGTGGAAAAACAATATTTCAGAGTATTTATTAGAGGGTACAATTGAAAGATTAGATATAAAATTGCATTGGTAATCTAAAGCGATAAGTATTTTGAGACAAATTTTCCCCCAAATGTGACACTTATTTTAGGACAGAGGGAGTATTAATTTTTTTACAATTATATTTAAAAATCATTAAAACTAAATTCTCTTTAATCTTCTTTCTAAAATTTAAATTCTCTTCAATTCTTACGTGCATTTAACGATTTCTTCAGGAAAGGAATTAGAGTGTTTCTCCTACAACATAATCAATGTTATTGAAATTTCTTGGTTGTGTTTCCTTTTCCCTGAATTTGTTTGCAAGATTTGGGTTTACAAAAAAATAAAACCTTTTCTGCCTCATCATCTTCCACCTATTTAGGTCTAAATAAACTAAAAAAACATCTTTCTTTTCATCTCTAGTAACATCAATAACAACACAGTAAAGAAAGGACAACTTAGTTTAATTTTTTTTATCAATATCCCGCTGTATTTGGGTAAATCTTTCCCTCTCGATCGTAATAGCCTGCTACAAGTTCTCCTTATTTTTCTATTTGGTAGTTTCAAATTCACCAAAAATTAAACATTGAATCCAGAAATAGATGAAATTAAATATAAAAATAAAAAATCTTTAAAATCGATAACATTGAAATAGGTGGAATCGAAATTAGGAACATTCATATATGGGTTAGTGTTTCGTTTCTTTGGTGTTGTTGTCTAATTTTTGATCCATCAACATTCTGATTTGGCCTAGTGTTTCATTTCTTTGCAATAACAATGATTTATGATAAGAGAGATTGAGCAGAAAAATCATTTCTTTTTTCTGTTTACCTTCTTAGAGAGAAGGCATTCTGGATTGGTGGATTGAGATATGTTAGAGATGATGAATATGAATTTGAATGACAAATATTTAAGATTTCAAAATAAATAATATTTTTGCTTTTAATTGAAAGTATTTAATTAGTGGCTAATATTGAGGAGCTAATACTTTTCGTTAATAATTGAAAGTGTTTTAATTATTAGTGATTTTTTTTTTAAATTTAATGACATGGCAACATTAAAATTTTCAAAGTCATAAATTTTCAAAGTCATAAACCTGAGAAGGTTGGTCCAAGTGAAAGGGAGCTCGAATTCTAAGAGTTTTCTCCCCTTAGATCAGTCGATTTGACTGATTGGGTACCACTTGTATAAAAAAAGTAAATAAATAAATTGAGATGCAACGTATGCAAATGAATCTACCAAGTGAAGGAGGACAAAAAAAACATGAAACATTATAAAAATGGACTAAAAAGGTGAGTTTTTTTAAATGAGCACTAAAAAGTTATTATTAAAATTATTGCAGGGGGCCAAAATTGCATTTAAATTTTTTTTTTGGGATCCCCTTGCCAAACTCAAATTCCATTTTCAAAGACCCTTGACCCATTATGTGTCACAGAATCTTCCTTTATGTCATTTAATGAATGGTGAATGGATAAAATATATGTTAAAATTGTGCCACTTAATATATAATTTAAAAATCAATTCAAAAATATATTATATTCTTATTTACCCCCCGTGAAAACCCTAGGTCACAGAATTAGGGATTTCTCCCGATAATAGCAAGTGAGAAGATGGATGAAACACATCGGAGAAGACGAACTCATGGTGAAGGGCGACTAAGATGCAGAGACAATGTCATCGATAAGTTTGTTTGGACTTCTTTCTTAATTGTATCGACATGCATATTGATTAATGTTGCTCGGTTTTTTTCCATTCAAAACAAACAATTTTTAATGTTGTCTTTAATCATGGATGAAAGTTTGTAAGGTTGTTTGACGGTGAAAAGATATACATAGGTGGTGTTTCAACCCTAGTTTATGGGAAACACATTGAGAATTGTTCAATGTCTAAAATTCGTGAGTTGATTAATTGGTGGGGTTACTTAGAAGGGACTTACCGTACGTGGACCAAAATACTTGACATAGGTGATAATATTTTCCAGATTAGAAAGGATGATGATTGTTATAATCTCGTTGCGTATTCTTGTGCAATAGTAGCAGATGGGGTATTATTTGTGGAACGTGATGCCAATGGTATAGAAGACTCAGTTAGGAGTCTTAGATGTGTGAATGAAATGGTTGAGTTAATTGGAAGTGATTGGGAGGGAGTTGAGGGGTTGAATGACAATGATGAAAAAACCACAACTATTGCAGATGAAATTGATGTCTCTATTCCCATAAGGGAGGGTCCAATTTTATCTGGTTTGTTAACTTGTTCCAATAAGAGAAAATGGGAAGGTGATGAATATGTTAGTGAAGAGCACTAGTGCAACCATAGATGATGGACAAAGTGATGGTATGCAAACTGATGATGTGCAAATTGAAGTTGTGCAGACTGATGTTGTGCAAACTGAAATTGTGCAAACTGATGTTATGCAAATTGAAGTTGTGAGAACTAATGTTGTGCAAACTGATGCTGAAGCTATGCAAACTGATGCTGTGAAAACTGATGCATTATAATCTGATCCTATATAATTTGATGGAACACAAGCAGACGATGCACAGGCAGGAGTGTTTTGGGATATTTATGATGAGATGATGTCAACCTTGCCTGACATCAACACACTAAATCCACCAACTAGAAATAGCTCGCCAAGTACCAAATGGAAAGGAAAGGCTAAAGTTGAACAATAAGCCAAACCAATGAGAAAGAGGTCAAGCAAGCGAATTAAACTGAAATGGTTTCAAAAACCAATAATAGGTCCTGGTTCAAACCCAGACCAACCTATGTATTTAACTAAAGTAGAAGCTGGTATTCTTACCCAAGAAGGAAATGGATCTCAACAGACAAAGAAGCCTACAAGGAAGGTTACAAATAATACTACAAAGAAGACTTGTAAGAAGTAATGCACACTTTTGGTCCAGATTTGTAATAAATTTAATGCACTTTATTAGAACCATTTTGTAATTACTAAAGCAAATTTTTGGTGCAAACTTGTAATGACTAATGCACTTTATTACGTCCATTTTGTAAGAAGTAATGCACACTTTTGGTGCAATCTTGTAATGACTAATGTACTTTATTAATGCCATTTTATAAGAAGTAACACACTTTTTGTGAAATATTGTAATGACTTCAGTGCATACTTTAGGTACAATCTTTTAATCAACTTATGTATTAGACAATATCAAAACTGTAAATTCAATCTTAAAATTCATTTATTGACAGAAAATTTAAACATTTCATCAATACAAAGCATTCTTTACATATAGTTTCATAATCACCAACATCCCACACAAAAAAGATCACAACTATTCTTATAAAAATACATCAAACCAGTATAAAATTACATAAACATGAACAACATTGAAACAATAAACCAATATATCACAAGTTCCTTCTTCAACTTCAAAATAATCTTCCTCTAAACTTCAACCTTCATCTTTGTCTTTTCTAACTTCTTCAATGTTTTTTCTAATTTCACATTTCCTAATGGACACTTTTGGAAACATGGTCGACTCTTGAAATTCACCTTCAAGGAATCTTCAATTTCAGCATCCCACAAAATATCACAACCATTCTGATTCTAAAAGCATAAACAACATTTACACATCTGTTGACAACAAATACATCTTTGTTAACAACATATACGAAAACAACTTTCTTATCCATGTATTTCGACATTTTCAAAACTTCCTATTGCGGTTTTGAACTGTGTTAGAGACCCACATATTAATTTCACAATCACATCCACACCTGGGTAACTCTGGAAATTCGACGGAAGGTGTGCTGCTGCTCGAAAATGAATTACTTCCAACCATGTCTACCAACCATAGTTTCGTACCAAAAGGAAAATTAAGTCGAAGTTGAAGATGAAGAAATGAATTAAGATGAAAAATGAATTTCATGATGAACAACGTCAAAGAGAAGGATGGAAGAAAAAATACCTCTCTTGAGGTTGAATATGAACGATGCCTACAACAAACCCTTATTTGTGGGTGTAACACGGTGGGAGAACTGGCTTTTGATTTGTTTTGCGTTTGATCTCAAATGTTGCGGATAGCAAGAATCGCCACCGACTTTTCTTTTGTCCAATTAAGGGAAGGTGAAAAGAACAGGAAAAGTCCTTCGTTAGATTCTGAGCAAGAGAGAAGGTTATGAAAAAGGAAGGTATTAACACCTTTTTCATCCGTAGTTATCTACGGGCTCTTAGTTGCTTTGGCTCATCTTTAAAAATTTGATTTCTGTGTGTGTTTTTGAAAATGTTTTTGAAAAAGGCATTTCGCTTTGACTTCGTAATGATTCACACTGGAATGTATATGAAGTGTTTGGAAATGTTTCGTTTTGAAAAAAGTGTTTTAACTTTGTAAAAGTGTGAGGTGTGAAAAGATGTTTTGATGGAGCAAGCAACTAAAAGTCTTATTACCTACTCAGAACGGTCGTTTTCGTGTTATTTTACTCTCCTTTAGAATAGCGTTATCCATACCATTAGTTGGTAGGTAACCCTATTCGTTGGATGTAAAGGGACGTTTGAAGGGACATCGGATGGTCATAGAAGGCAACTTGTAGGAGTATCCTAGCACATTCGTAGGGACGATCATCACTTTTTCGTAGGCAACAATCGAGGGACGAGATCATGTATTCGTAGGCAACATCGAGGGACTATGATCTTTGTATCGAAGGGACTATGATGATATGTTTGTAGGCAACAATGCTAGGATACCTCTACGTTCGAGGGACTTGACCATTTATTCGAAAGGCAACGAGAGAGAATACTCTAGGGGTTGCATGTGTGAAGAGAGTGTGTTGAATTCAGATAATTTATCTTGGAAAGTAACGGTATGCAACACAAGAGAGTTCCTTGTCTTTTAGTAGTACGAGTGTGGAATAGAACCATAGATTAGCAAATCCAAGATGTCTTCGAATGCTTGGAAACTCATAGCTTTGAGGAACTCTCAGGCTTTCTTAATTAGGAACTTGGCAAGTAAACCCTTAACTCCACTTCTGGTTTCCCAATTAGCTTCAATGTCTGAGCGCTTTAGGTGTAATGTTGATGCAATGTCTTCGTACCTAGGAACTTTTTCTAAACCGGTGAATGGCATTTGGTCAAGAATAGGTATCCCAAGTAGCTTAGAGAACTCTTCCAAGGTAGGAACCAACTGATAATCCAGGAATGTAAAGAAATGGTGTTTCGGATCGAAGAACTGGAATAGGACATGCATCATATCTTCTTCAAAACCGGAGATAACCAAGTCAAGCAGATAACCAAGTCAAGCAGATAACCATGTCTTTTGATGAACTGAGCATGATCGGTAATTTCTGAAACCAATTCTTCGAGCTGAGAAGGTATACCCATGAAGTTGATTTGGATAGTCTTTCTAGAAGCCATAATCCCTACAAAACAGAGCAAAGATAAATCCCTAGGTCCTTGAAATATTTAGAAATGATATGCAATACAATGATGTCATGATGTCATGTTTAGCACACACAAACAATTCACACAATGAGCCTAGGTTTAAGGCTTGCATGAGGTATAGGTGATTACCCCACCAAAAGTTTGAGTTGGTTCATCCTGTCCTATAATAGTAATCGGGTTCTAGGAATCTCATATCATTGATCTTTCTCGTAGGCGTTTATTTCAATACGACTACCAAGTGGTCGACCGAAAATATCCCAAAAGTCTGATCTTAATGAGCGTAGCATCGAGTATCAGCCAACCTTAGTCTGCACCAAAGCCGACCATCTCACTACCTTCTAATGGCCAAGATGGGTCAATTAAGGTTCTAAAAGTTTAGTTAGTCTTGATGACACCACGAAAGCCAAATACTATCCTCAACTTGGAAATGAAGAGTATCAGGACATCCAAAGTGTCACACTAATGTAGCCATCATGTTGACCGTTTCGGTATACGCCTAACGGTCGCGACGATCTATTGCTACTTACCTAAAGGAAACCTGGATCCGGGTGTAGGATCTCCCACAAATATATAATACTCAAGCAACCCTTAAAGATAAAGCAAGCAAATCAAGCAGAAAGCAGTAAAGTGATCTAAAAAATCCCTAAGGTATTCTCTCTTTAGGGTGTCTCCCCAGCAGAGTCGCCAGTGGTGTGGTACGGTGAACTGACTTTGAGATTTTTGTATCGCAAATGTGCGGATAGCAAGAGTCGCCACCGACTTTTCTTTTATGCAATTAAGGGAAGGTGAAAAGAACAGGAAAAGACCTTCGTTAGATTCTGAGTAAGGGAGAAGGTTATGAAAAGGGAAGGTATTAGCACCTCTTTCCATCTGTAGTTATCTACGGGCTCTTAGTTGCTCTTAGATCATTTTTAAAAGTGCTTTCTGTGTGTTTGACAAAAATGTTTTGAAAAGGCATTTCACTTTGTCTTTGTAATGATTCATGTAGGAATGTATACAAAGTGTTCGGAAATGTTTCGTTTTTGAAAAGAGTTTGAACTTTGACAAAAGTGTGTGGTGTGAAAAAGTATTTTGTTTGAGCAATCAACTAAAAGTCTTATTACCTACTCAGAATGGTCGTTTTCGTGTTGTTTTACTTTCCTTTAGAATAGTGCTATCTGTACCATTAGTTGGTAGGTAACCCTATTCGTTGGATGTAAGCGGGACATTTGAAGGGACATCGGATGGTCATAGAAGGCAACTTGTAGGAAGTATCCTAGCACATTTGAAGGGACTATCATCATTTTTCGTAGGCAACAATCGAGGGTCAAGATCATGTATTCATAGGCGACATCGTGGGTCTATGATCTTTGTATCGAAGGGACTACGATGATTTGTTTTGAAGGCAAGTGGGCTAGAATACCTCTACGTTCGAGGGACTTTACCATTTGTATTCGTAAAGGCAACGAGAGAGAATTACCCTAAGGGGTGCATGTGTGAAAAGAGTGTATTGATTTCAGGTATTTTATCTTGGAGTTATGAGTGATCTATGTCCAATTTTATCTTGCCATACACGCCTAATTACTAATAGTTTATAGGGTGCAGAAAGTAAATTGCGGAAATGTAAAATGCGGAAAGATAAAGTCCTACGCTATTACATGGCTTTGGGGTAGTTACATAATAAGAGTGCGGAAAATAAAAGTCCTAATTAAACTATTACATCCCATAGGCAATTACATAATTGAAAAAAAAAAGCAAGAAGAAATCGTCTGAAACTTTACAACCTGTGAACAGATACATAATCGGAAATACGAGAAAATTGCATAAGAGGAAAAAATGTTAGTAAAAACATGATTCTTGAATGAGGAAAAAGGTTTTTGATTAGTGATGACATTAATATGATAAGATAATTTTTTGGTAATTTTCTGAAACGATTTGGTAATTTAAAAACAATTAAAAGTCATTCAAATGATTAATTAATAATTAAATAAAATATGCATGCAAAAATAATAATTTTAATGATAAAAATTAAATAAGTATTTTTCTGATAATAATGCAAAAAAGAAATATTTTTGGAGTTTTTTAGATGCATGATAAAAAATATTGAAGATAAATTAAATTGGATGGAAAATATTAAGAAAATAAGAAAATATGTTAGTTTTTCAAAAGAGTAAAAAAGAAAGGTCTTGCCAGGATTCGAACTGGAGA
This sequence comes from Vicia sativa, assembly GCA_021764765.1. Lineage (NCBI taxonomy): Eukaryota > Viridiplantae > Streptophyta > Magnoliopsida > Fabales > Fabaceae > Vicia > Vicia sativa. The sequence continues at coordinate 59,303,294 of CM038797.1, read as the reverse complement.
CCCTTGGATGAAAACTCAAGTCTGCTTGCCTTTACCACTGAGCCAACGCGTGTTTGGTGTTTGGAAAATAGAAACATTGGATTATAAGCGCTAACGTGTCCTGATTTCTGAGTTTCAACGCACAGTCAGCCGTGTGGGGTCCAGGTTGAATGGATGGACGAATCGAATCGCTCGCTTTTGCCACGCATGCTCTCGCCGGAGTCTCACAGTCAACAACGCCGGAGCCCTAGCTCCGGTCGTCTTCTCCAATGATCCAAAATGCCAAACCTACGAAATAGCAAAAATAAAAGGCAAAGGGATACCCTACCCCCTAAATCGATGGCTGCGAATTCAATGGTGGTGTTAGTTTCGATTGAAAAACGCCTGTAGCACCCAGTTCGAAGCTCAACAGTTTTCAAACCCTAAACATGGCAAATTGTGTTTCAGACGTTCAAGCTATGAAACGATGATCCAGATCTTATCTATTGCATCTCATGAACACATTGGAATGGTTAATTTTGATTAAAGCACACAGATAATAAAAATGCAAATTCAAGAAAAATATGAATATGTATGATCATGTATGGCTCGATTCAGGCTGTTTCAACCATGGACAATGATGGATACTTACTCCAAATTACCTCAGGAACACAATGGAATGCTCAAATTGGATTGAAAACGGCTGGAGAATGAAACACGATTTTCACAACTTTGAGAAATTTTTTGAAAATAAGGGTTGCTTGTATGGGCTAGGGTTTCCGTCCTCGGTCTTGTGCAATGTGTTGGGTATTTATAGAGTGTAATATTAGAGCAAAAGGAAGGAAAAAAGATATGTCATTCAATGCAAAATAATTTCCTTTCAAATAAAATTAAATCTTTTGAAAATTTGATTTTCTCTTCCATATGAGAGCTAGCACGAATTTGGCAAGTCTTGTGGGCTATCTTGGACCTCAAGTTTGATAAAAATCCAATCCATTTAAAAATATACCTTGTTTTCATATTTTATTTAATTTAAATTTGAATTAAATGCTTTTAAATTCAAAAATAAATCAAAAAAATAAAACGTGATCGTGGCAAGGCATCAATAGGTCACAAATAATATTATTATCAAGTTTGGATCATAAAATTATAGGCCCATTTGGAAAAAATTGGATTTTGACAAGTATCTTTCTTTGTGCAATTGTCCAAAAATGCCCAACTTGTACAAGGTGTATTTTGCTCAATTTTCCACATTTTTGAGTTTTCTTGGACGTTTTAGAAAGCTCTAGGTGTCCTCTAAACAACCTCTTTGGTTTCATCTCAATTGGAGTTTCCATGCTCAATAAAACTTCATTACAAAAAGTTAACTTTTTGTTGACTTTGAAAAGGACCTGTAATGTTGTGATCCATACCTTCCAAATGAAGAATTTTGTGAACATTCTTGTGAGACATGAAGTTTTAGAGAATTTAATTTCCTTCAAAATGAGAGGTGGTGGAGAAATTTCTGAGAAAGTATGAAGAAGTTATGCTCAGTCAAAGTTCAGTTGACTTTTCATTGGAAAACCCTAATTTGGAAAGTTTGACTTTTGAGCAAATCTTGAGTTTTCTTGATGAATCATGATCAACCCTTGATCAAATGATGAATGTAACTTCAAAATGAGGATTTTGACCAAAAATCAGGAAGTTTGACTGTATGTTGACCACAGTTGACTTTTTGTCCACACAATTGATTTTCAACCATCTGAGCAATTGTTTGAGGAAATTTGACTTGTGAGGCTTGAAACTTGACATGGAGAATCTTTGAAGCATATGAGGAGGCATGGTGACCATTGGAGATGTTGGAAGTCCATCTTGATCTGAAAAATGCCAAACCCTAGTTTGGGTTGATTGTCTAGGAGAGGATTTGTTTGATCAACCCTTGAGGAATCCTTGAGTATAGATGTATGAAATGTTTTGAGAAGTAGGAGGGCAAATTTTGGGGTATGACAGATGGCCCCATGAACTCTTCTATAATCAAGCAAGGTATCAATGTTCTCGATATGTACCTCAGGATCGGTGTTATCGTCGTCTTGACCGAGCCTGAGAGGTTTCTCTAGGCCGGATGGAATAGGAATATCCATGATAGAACGAAAAAGAGGACCGTGACGGTTGTCTTCATCGCTCTGGTCGGGAGAGAATGAGATAGAATAATTGTTTCTCCTGTGATGGGGGAGAGTTCTCTCTCCTCCCTTGATTTGGGTGACGGAGATTGATCACGAGGGCGATATGATTCGTCCTTCGTCTTCTTTTGCGAGGGAGATCCCCGTTTTTTCCGAGGTGGGGTATGTCCCCTCTTATTCGGAACATGTCGGTCGGGATAATCTTCTTTCCGAGCAGGTCTTCTTGGTGAGGAACTACGAGAAACAACCGTTTTAGGTCTCTAAGGTGGAGACGATGGGCGGTTCCTTTCTAGAGTCTCGATGCGTTGGCCCTACTAGAGGAGGAGACTGCTAGTTTGATTGAGGTTAGATAGAATAACAGCTAATGTTGGATCCGCGTTGAATGACAGTGGTGCCGAGGGTTGAGGGATGACGGGGTCATCAACTTGATCCATGGTTTTCTGGTCATCCAAGAGGAAATATTGGTCGGCAGCGTCTTCAGAATCTGGGGATGTCGTTCTACCATCCTTGTGATCAATGGTGTCCTCTAGACGAGGAGATGGAATAGTCCTGTCCGTTTTTCGGACAGGTGAGAGAACATTCTTGCCGGAAAGAAGTTGATCATTGAAATCGGCCATCTCGTTAGGAGTTTCGAGAGTATCTTTGATCTTCTGATATCGGGATGATGAACAAATATGGGGAAGATGATTCCTACAGACGACTCCACTGATCTTAACAAGTGATCAGAATCGGAGGAGGCTGGAGTGAAGGACGGTTCTTCGAGCAAGTTGATATTGAGGAGGAGGTGATGTACCTGCAAGGCTCTCCGATGTTAAAGTAAGCAAATTATCAAGATGGGGACAAGAGAATATTAGGGTTGTTAGAGTAAGAATGTGATACCTTACCCTCAAATATATGAGGGTTTATATAATGGGCATAGGAGGATTCTCATTGGTTGCTACATTTGGGACGAGATATGCGGATCCGCGAATATAGTCGTTCGAGCAGGCTAGGTCACAACTGAGCGACTATGCCCGTAACTAGCCGTTACGTCGAGCAGGAGGGGCATAACGGGAACAGTTTACGGCGAAACAAGTCGTGGATTACCTCGATCTATATCGAGCAGGGTATATACGACGCGGGAAATTGGGAGTCTCGAATATGCCACCGAGGTCAGGCAGGTCGATGAAACTAAGGGAGGAAAGGCCTGCCCTAAAGCTTTCGGGCAGTCCAGAACACTTATATATCCCTATATATATATATATATATATATATATATATATATATATATATATATATATATATATATGTAAATGAAGTAAAATTAATAATTAACTAGCAAACAACATTACAACACATGTAATGTAATGCACGAAGAGTAAATAAGCAGTTAATTAGCGAGTATGTCAAGTTGCATTTATAAGGTCATGATTATGTAATGCAATATAATGGAGCTCCAGATGCCGCACATGGATGTGCCTAGCATAGCGACAAGAACATGTTGCTACTCAACCCAAAATGAAAAAGTTTATCATACCATATAATTAACACAACCATATATATATATATATATATATATGTGTGTGTGTGTGTGTGTGTGTGTGTGTGTGTAGGAACTAACACGCGAGTAAATTAGCTTAAGCACAAGTGCAAGAAATAAAGAAATAAACCCAATACATGCTTGCATAACTAGAACAAAGTTATACAAATGTGAAAGAGTTAATGCATGAAGTCATTATAAGAATATGGGTTAGGAACACACAATGGTTAGTAATCATTTTTTTTGGAAATGAACATTCATGGTTTTCATCATTTGAGAAATTACCAAGCATTTTTAGAAATAGACAAGTAACATGCATTAAGGTAAATTTTAACTTTCAAGGAGAAATTGAAACGATATTACCTCACTCTTGACAAAATAGAATTTGCATTCACATGATGTAAAATATTCAAACACATAGTTAGAGTGAGAATATAAAGTGAAATCAACAAGAAAGATTTAAGCAACATTGGAGATATCAATGATATCCAACTCCCCACGTATGTTGATAAGAGGCTCGGTTATGAGAGGTTTAGTGAAAATATCGACAAGTTAATTTTTACTATCAACATGCTCAAACACAAAATCCTTTTTTTCAACATGATCACGAAGAAAGTGGTGACGTATATCGATATGTTTAGTGCATCAATATAGTACATAATTTTTGGTTAAATTAATGGCATTAGTGTTTTCTCACATGATAGGAATATGTGAAATATTAATACCTAAATCAAGAAATCATTGCTTAAGCCACAAAATTTGGGCACAACAACTACCGACTGACACGTATTCCACTTCGAACGTTGACAAGATGATTGAAACTTGCTTTTTGCTATGCCAACTGACAAAAGATGTTGAAAACATGTGACTAGTTCCACTAGTACTTTTCCTATCCAATTTGCAACCAGCAAAATCAGAATCGGAATAACTAACCAAGCTACAATCATTTCACTTGGAATACCAGCTTGTAAGCTTTAGATATCAACACACCCTTTTATTAGAACAACAAGAGTGGATCCTGTTGAGTACAACAGACGTGAGGGGTGCTAATACCTTCCCCTTGCGTAATCGACTTACGTACCCTCTCTCTTGGTCGCGAGTCCTTGACGGTTTCCTTTCCCAGGTTTACTTGATGTTTTCTTTTCCCTTCTTTGGGATAAATAACATTCAATGGCGACTTCATTGTTTATTATTTTCCTAGTTGATTCAGCTATGTCCCAGATGACCGCAGATCCACCTCCAGCTCTTGCTTATTCTTTGGCCCTAGCCTTATCTCATGGAGTTCCAAGAAACAAGCCCTTGTTTCTTGATCCGACATATAAGCATAATATTGAGCGCAATCCCACATAACCTCTGAACTACCTTGTTTTGAATCCTTATCTTGATGAGCTACACATTTCCTACTCAGCTCTCATACTACTTTGTGACAACTTAAGTGTTGTTATGCTATCACATAATCTGGTTCTACATGCGAGAACGTAATACATTGAACTCGATATTCACTTTCTTTGAGAATTTTTTTCCAAACAGTTTTAGATACAACATGTAGCTTGCCATGCTCAACTTGCATACTTACTCACAAAGTCCCTCGCGACCACATTGTTACTTGAGTTTCGTCCCAAACTCAAAGTGTTGCCTTTGTCACGACCATGGCTTTGTGAGGGTATTAGAGATAGGCTTTAGCATTGTATAAGTTGGTATGTTAAAATTTGTTAGAAAGGATTGATGAAGTTAGTTACACCAATTGTAACTAACACCAACTATAAAAGCTATAGTTATGTGTGTATGCACGAATAATCCAATATAACTTTCATCTCACTCTTCTCTATCTCATCATCTTCATCACATAATATTCTTCATCTTTCTTCTTATTTAATCACATAGTGGTTAAACATGGAAATGATCCAAGAATATCCATTAACAATTGGTTTGACGATTTTTGAAAATTAAAATCGAGTGACTAAACCAAACCACCTCTATTTTTTTATTGGTTTGCTTCGGTTTTCGAATCGAACCAAAAACCTTTAATATTTTTTTCAAATTAATTTGGGTTGAATTTTCAATTTAATTGGTTTTTCTAATCTGTTTACATTCCTACTAACAACTAGACCTTCAATACTATTTAGTTAAATTTTTTCGGCTTCACTTTCACTTTGCATCAACACATTACAAAATATAAATAATTAAATTTGAAAAACTATTTTAATATGTTTTTTACAAAAAAAAGATATTAATTATTTAAAATGTAAAATATATTTTTTAATTCACAAAGAAATATTAAAAAATAGAAAAGGTCGGTACTTTGATAAAGTTACTAATAAATAGAAAATACAAAAAAAAAAAGTTTAAAAAAGAAAAGAAAAAGAAAATTGTAAAAGGCTAATAACAAAAAAGAATATTTTTTAAGAAAAAAAAATTAAATGGGTTAAAGTAAAAACTTAAAAGAAAAAAGAGAAAACAATGAAAAGACTAAAAAGGAAGAAAATATACATATCTGCTTATTATTTATTAACTGAAATAAAAGAAAATAGATTTCATTGAAATTCAACCAAAAACCTATATATATATATATAGCTAGAAGTATAGAACAACTTCATCCATCAACTCAATAAACATAACTAGAACAGAAAACGAAAAATCATTCACCACAAAGTCATGACAAGCACCTATGTTTCTCTCTTCCTTAGCTTTGCATTCTTCATCTATGGTACGTACATTAGCATATCAATATTATTCAACTACATTATCTATATACCCATTTATTATTAATTTTTTAAAATAATATTATGCATACACTTTTTTAAAAACCGAATATCTTCTAAAGCAACAGTATATACTAATCTCTTGAACCTTGTAAAACCATAATAAGCTACAGAACTCTCCTTAAGAGATTTAAAATTTCTAATGCATGTCAATGGCTGGATTCAGATTCAAAACATCTAGTTAAGTTGCATGCATACGCGTATTTTACTTTATAAAAATAATACACATATGAATGTGAATTTAGTTTTTTGTTTTCTAGTGGTGGGAGGAAGTAAGGTGACATTCACAAACCGATGTCAATACACCGTATGGCCAGGGACACTAACTGGAGATCAAAAACCACAACTATCATCAACAGGTTTTGAGTTAAGATCCGGAGAAGCAACCTCGTTGAACCTTCCATCTCCTTGGTCGGGTCGGTTTTGGGGCCGAACTCGATGCTCCATCAACAATGGAAGGTTTAGTTGTGCCACCGCTGATTGTGCATCTGGTCATGTGGTGTGCAACGGTGCTGGTGCAATTCCACCAGCAACTTTGGTAGAGTTGACAGTAGCACCAAATGGGGGACAAGATTTTTACGATGTGAGCAACGTTGATGGGTTCAATGTGCCCGTGTCTATAACACCACAAGGTGGGAGTGGTGACTGCAAAACCTCCAGTTGTCCAGGGAACATCAACGCTGTTTGTCCTTCGGAGCTACAAGTGAGAGGCTCTGATAGAAGTGTTATTGCTTGTAAAAGTGCTTGTTTAGCTTTTAATCAGGATCAATATTGTTGTCGTGGAGCTTACAATACCCCAGAAAAATGTCCACCCACAAACTATTCTACTATTTTCAAGAAGCAGTGTCCAAGTGCCTATAGCTATGCTTACGATGATAAGAGCAGCACATTCACTTGCTCTTCAAGACCCGACTATGCCATCACATTTTGTCCATCCACTTGAAAATATTTAACTTATATGTTTCTATCTATAATAAAATGAGTGCATATATATAAACCCATAAATAAATAAACAAACTTGTGGTATAATATACATCTCAAATATGAAGGTCTTAAATTATTATATTGTATTGGTAAATATGTTATTTGGATCCTTCTCTTAATGTTATGTGTTATAAGATTGTATAATTTTTATGGTTTATATATGAAGGTTGTAGTAAATAAATTATTGCAAAATAAAAATTATAATTTGGGTGCATGAGAATATGACTTTTATTATACCCTTAAAGGGGAACAACATCTAGCATTTTTTCATCAAAAAAACTTGTAACTAAAATTATCACCAACATCTAACATATTATTTAGTATAATGTCAACACCATGTTTCCCACTAAAATAACTTGTAACTAAAATTTAACAAACTCGAGGCAACATGAAAATCATCATCAAAATTCACAATATCATTCTTTTGATTAATCAAAATACCACAGATCAAATGGGGGAACCAATAGGCCATTTTATAGTATAAGACACAACATTCTTAATAAATTGTTCAAAAATACTCTATCCAAAATCAAATGCAATATGAGTTATTACTTGGTACAAAAGACCAACAAGGCCTGGAGTGATATCTGAATTTTGAGAAGAGGGAGCCTTATTAGAGACTCGTGTGAGTGCACCTTTTTATTAGACATGTTTAGTATGATGTCAAAACTATGACATTTTAGCATTTATGTGACGGCCCAAATTGTTGGCCTAATCTATTAGGGCCAGTGGGTAACATGTTCCCCACGTGCTCCTAACCCGAGGACACGTCATCAATCGAACCCGCACACTTTGTGTGATTAACAGAATTGTCGTGCCCTTCATAACAGGCATGATCATCCATAATCCAGGAAAGACGAAGTGGTTGACCCAAGATGATAAGCACGAGCTTCTCCTCCCTACTTTCACATGGGAATCATGGCATTCATTTGCGGTGGACCTGTACATTCGGATCATAACAAATACCATTGGCCAAGCATTGGGGATTCACTATAAATACCATCCTCTACATGAGGGTCAAGTATTCTATTTTCTAACCCTTTTCACTTTTCTCTGCACCCGAACTAACTTAAGCATCAGAGTTCCTGTAGGTACACCTGCGGACGTGTTGTCGACCACTTACTTATTCTGATCATCGGTAAGATTAGTTGGTTCATGTAAGGATATTATGTTTTAGCTCATTTTGTTTATTTTGTGCTGCCTGTTTGTTACCTTTGACTAAGTTCTTTGGCTTTTGACTCTTTTAAGACAAATAAGGGAGAATAATTACATTCTTTTTTTACTCGAATGTTGATATCTATGGTCATTTTTATTATCCTTTGTGTGCTATGATTGATTAGTTTTATTATTCATTGTACACTCTAATTTATAAACTAAATGATAGTATTTACACTGTTGTTTTGCCTAAAAAAATAGTCAAATGGTGGTTTTTCATTACAAGATAATTGGTTAATTTTTGTTGGCAAGATGTCTTGACTTGTTAAGGAATATCTTGTCTATATTTAGCCTTATTGCGCACTCTCTATGTGATCTGAAATGCTTAAGTATTTATTCAATGTTTGTTTCAGTGTGTTGTGCCTTAATTTTTTATTTAAGATCTTATCGCGATAAAAAATCGAGGAAACCAAACTATTGATAAAATTGACTCGCAAAGACTTTAGTAAGTCACCACTGAACATTATTGTTTTCAAGGAAAAAGAAAAAGACCGAAAACCTCTTTTTTAATATGCAATGCAAGAAGTAAAAACTATAAACAAAGCATGAAGAAGATATCTAAGGTATGGGGGTTAGTTTATATAAAGAGAAGTTATTAGTACCTTATGTATCTGTAGTACCCTACATGAACCTTTTGTAATATATATTTTTTTGGTTAAAATTGTTTGTTGTGTAAATGAGTTGTGACACGTGGAAAGAAGTAAATTTTTGGATATTTTTGTTTGGAAACTGTTTACAGTGATTTCTAGTAAACAACCGCTAGTCTTCCAATTTTTACTAATTACTATTGGTTACTTGCAGGATCGACTAGATTGATCCTAGGACACATGTGTCATAATAGATTCTTATGTTCAAACCCATGATCTCAAGTAATTCTTTAAAGAACTTCTCTAAAATTGACTATGGAAATATACTAACTGTGTAAATAAAGACTTCGAATTTAAACTTGACTGTTGATAATTGAATGTAATGATAAAGATTCTTTAAAAGAGTAAAAGTTTCTGGAAAGTAAAATGCTTTGAACAAAAAGATAAAAGTAAGGTGCAGTTTCTGGAGAAATAAGTGTGTTTAAAGGCAAATAAAATAAAGACATGAAAGGGAATCGAACGGCTTTAAGAATAAAAGTGCAGTAAACTGGAAATAAATATAAACGAACTTGTATTGAAATTGTAAAAGATCATGATGTTCATAACGTACATGATATCTCCTTGACTCATTTCCCTTCAGTTACGGTAGTTTGAGTGTTTGAGAATTTTAAGTACATAAAACGAACACCCCAAAATCTAACATAAAACACCTATTTATAGTGCTCTGACCCTAACGGTCCTACTTTAACATTGCGCCACGTTTAAAACATGCAAACCTCCTTCGTACACTGGCTTCCACGCGTCCTTCAAAATGGCGCTCTTTATTCAAAATTCGAATCCTCAGTCTTATTTGAATTTCGAATTCTATAATCACTTGAATTTCGATTTAATCCTTTGTTTGGACCGTTCCAATGCTGACATATTTACCAAAGGAATTTCCTCATATTTTAAACACTAAGGATTTCTTAATCGAAATATCACCTATCACTGGCAATCGAAGAATCCTTTTTCAGAACAAAAAGGTCTTATATTTATCCACCAATAATTAATATTGACTTCTTTTCCAGGTGGATATGAAATATTCTATTTATTTCTGCCAATTTACCTATTCGAAATTGCCAGCTAACAAATTGCCCCTCAAGAACATTTATTTCGATGGATATAAAGAAATATTTGTTCTTGAATGTCCCATGCAATTTCGATACACTAATGATGATCTTACTGTATATGACGTCAGAGTAGGTATCCAACTTTCTGCAAATGTCTAATCAGCACACCTAAACGTGTTATCATAGCAGTTTAATGCTAATAATTAGTAACAACACATCACTTCCCAAGTGACAACACGTCATTTCCTAGGAAGTTGAAAAATTTACCTTTTTCTTCTTTCAATGAAATAGTTACACGTGCCCCACTTTCTCCCAAAGGTCAAAAAAATTTCCTAACCGTTGGAGAAGCTATAAAAACACTTCATCTTCTTCATTCTGAACTTTTCCAAAACCCTCTCAGTTTTCAAACAACTCAGATTTTACACTCTCAGTTTTTAAACAAACCAGATTCTCACTATCAGAAAAACTTTTCATCTTCAACTATGTCTTCTTCAACAATGCCAGCCTCCATCTCCAAGAAATTTGGGAAGTCCAAACAAATTGTTGATTCCACCATTAAACCGGCGAGCAAGATCATCAATCTGGACAACCAAGAGTTTATATTCAACTCCTAAACTTACCCCAGAGCAAAAAGCTATCTACGCTTCCCAGGTAATCATTCCTACTACTGTCTCTGATAAAACCCTAGGGGTCATGGGTCCTTTGATATCTACAGAGCGTCTAGAGAAAACCAAGGGATTCTTTCCCGCTTATTTTCAAACAAAACCCATCATTAACAAATTTGTACCGTCAACACCTAAAGACAATGAATCTGCTGTTAAATTACCCAGAACCCTAGAAGAAACTAGTGAGGGTATAACAACAACACTTAAAAGAGATCCCTTTAACATGGATTACGTTACTGTAAACTTCAAACCCTTTCGTTCATGCCCCACATCTAATCAGTTGTATCAAGATTGGCTTACCAATATTGAGAACAAAAAATCCCAGGAATGGGAAAACCTAGGTATCCTTAACCTGATTCGAATGTCGAAATTAGGTTTTAGCTATAGCCACCCTTTCCTATTAGCCTCTTTGTACTCCCTTGTGGGATGTTGACGCCTACTTTCTTTGATATAGTTGCTATTACTAGGCTCTCCCCTATTGGAGAGACTTTCGACCCTAATGAGGATGCAGAAAACCTCATCGATTTCGATGTCAAACATGCCAGTTTTTCAAAATACATTGCCTTCTACCACTCAGCCGAAGAGGAAGTTTCAGAAATCGAACATATAGCGTTCCTGGCGCTATGGTTGTCAAAATACGTTTTCTGCAGTAAATCACTACAAGTGGCAAGCAGATTTACCACCTTGGCGAATCAACTACATCACGGTCGAAGAGTTTGCATTAGTGAATTGCTGTTGTCCAGCTTGTACGAGAGCATATGTGCTGCTGTGTTGAAACTGAAAACCTATAAATCTGGCACCAATCTTCTTCTTGCTGGGCCTTTTTGGTTATTGCAATTCTGGCTGAACGCCACTTTCGAACCGTCTCTATCAACTTCTGGGATAATTAACGAAGAACACCCTGATGTTGCGAATCGCAGCATTAAGGGAACTAGATTGCTGAAGCTAACTCCCAATGATGAAAGAGAGAACTTCAAAACAAGCTTCGTCCATTATATGATGATTTTTTTCAAAGAGGCACCAGTTTGACTCTTCGATGGCCCCTTTTGCCATTCGAAATTGCGGACCATCTTGGTTCACCATGCCTTTGGAGCAGGCTATTTTGGAAGAAACTATAAGGGACATCTGGAGTGCTTTTCTAAACCCCAGGCTAATCACTTCAAGAATTACCCCTGTAAGAAGTCAGGCACATATCCTTGTTTATCAGTCCAATTTTGTGGCTCGACAGTTTGGTTTATGTCAAATTCTACCTGAACCTCTTTTCGACAGAAAAAGAGAAATATGCTTGGCAGGGGTGCCTTACCCTTTCAAGGAGATCGAAGTTAGACAGAAACAACATGAGGATTTTGCTTATTTTACATTAGTCTACTTTACTCCCTCTTTCTACAAAACGAAAGATTTTTACACCTGGTGGACGAACTATTATTCAAATAATATGTTTGGCACCATCGAAATCAAACAACAATTGACAACAGCTTTTTCCCTTGTGCAGGAAAACGTCAAAAAAGGTAGACTCACTCACGTCAAGGAAATTCGAGCTTTTCAAAAATACTTTGAAATTGTGTATAACCCTATGGATATACATCAAACTGTTTGTGACGCAGCAAAAACTTTGAAAGAAAAATTTGAAAAACAGCTTTCAAAGGTTCGATGTCCTCCTTATGTAAAACCTGAAGATAGGTATTGGTGGGCTTTTAAACATCAACCACCTAAATTTCCAAATTTACCTACTTGAGTGGCTTTCCCCTTTTCCCCATACCGGTGGTTATATTTTAGGGAGATTTTTCGCAACTGCGAAAATGATGCCAAAAAACCTGCCCAGAGGGTAACATGGGTGTCATACCCCAAAATTTTCCCTCCATCTACTCAAGAGATTTCATACATCCATACTCAAGGATTCCTCAAGAGTTGATCAGACAAACTCTCTCCTAGACAATCAACCCAAACTAGGGTTTGGTATCTCTCAAGTCAAGATGGATTTCCAACATCTTCAATGGTCTTCATGCCTCCTCATATGCTTCAAAGATTCTCCATGTCAAGTTTCAAGCCTCACAAGTCAAGTTTCCTCAGGCAATTGCTCAGATGGTTGAAAATCGGGTGTATTGGACAAAAAGTCAACTGTGGTCAACATACAGTCAAAACTTCTGATTTTTGGTCAACATCCTCATTTTGAAGTTACATTCATCATTTGATCAAGGGTTGATCATGATTCATCAAGAAAACTCAAGATTTGCTCAAAAGTCAAACTTTCTAAATTAGGGTTTCTAGGTGAAAAGTCAACTGAACTTTGACTGATCATAACTTTCTCATACTTTCTCAGAAATTTTCCCACCAAAGCTCATTTTGAAGGAAATTCAATTCTCTACAACTTCATGTCGACAAGAATGTCCAAAAATGCTTCATTTGAGAGGTATAGCTCAAAACATTACGGTCATTTTCAAAGTCAACAAAAGTCAACTTTTGTTTTGAAGATATATTGAGCATGGTAACTCCAATTAAGATGAGACCAAAGACATTGTTTAGAGGACTCTTAGAGCTTTCCAAAAAGCCCAAGAACACTCAAAAATGTGGAAAATTGAGCAAGATACACCATTCACAAGTTGGGCAATTTTGAAAGAATGCACAAAGAGAGATGCTTCAAAAAATGAAATCTTTTGCAAATGGGCCTACTTTTTCTTCATTCTAACTTGTTCCTCATGCAATTAGGAATGTCCAAGCCCAATGCCACGATTTTCTATTTTATTTTCCTATTTAATTTGGAATTTATTCATTTAAATACAAATTAATTTGAAAAATAAAGTATAAAATCCAAATTATTTGAAAGATTGATTTTTATTGTTTCCTTGTGATCCAATTAACCCATAAATGCCAGCAATTTCGAAATTGAATCAAATTTGGCAAGATTGGATTGAGAATTAATCAAATTTTGAAAATTTGATTTTGGACAAAAATCAAAATTGATTTCCATTGAATATTGATCAATTCTTTCCAAAATCAATCCCAAATCCATCCAGCATATATACTTGATGCATATCAATCACCAGAGAACGAAAAAATTGGCTCAGAAACCCTATTCTCAAACTGAAAAAATCGGGTTCTTGAAGTAAATAGCAATCCTTATTCCAGCCGTTTTCAATCAATTCTAAGGTGTCAAACACATTCCTTGATACCCCAGGAGTGATTCCAGATACTTACTTTGCCAAAAAACATCAAGAATCAAGCAATCCGTGTTTGGTTTGTTCTTGAATTTTCAAATTTCGATTTCTCACATTCATGCATTATTAACTTGTTTTGATTGTTTGTTTGTGTTTAGAATCAAGCTTGCAAGCTTTCTGGGCAAGCCAATTGAGTTTCCACGGCCGGAATCATATTATGCCATAGTTAGGTTTTCTGGTTTCGAATTAGGGTTTCCTCAAACAGGAAAAATTGGACAATAAGACCTATGCCATTGAATTCGTAACGATGTCCTGAATCGAACCATGGCCTTGGATTTTATTTATATTACGTGTGCTGCGTTTTTGATGTTTGCCAGGAACCTTGCGTCGAACCATGGCCGACGCTTCCTTTTCAAATTTTCAAAAGGTTGAAGACGATGGATGGCGCGAGCGGGACGAGACCAGGAGGCGACGCGTGTTATTTTCCATTCGTTCTGTTTCAAAACACAAACACAACCTGGCTCAGTTGGTCAGAGTGAAGGATCTCAAGGTTTGAAGGCCAGGACGCGAGTTCGAACCATGCCAAGGCCAACTTTGGTTTCTTTTTTCACAAACTCAATTATTTTCATATTTTCATTATTTTTAATATTTTCCATTCATTTTAATTTCTTTACACATTTTATTTATGCATTAAAAAAATTACCAAAAAATATTTTCCTTTTGCATTTATATTCTAAAAATCTTTATTTAATTAATAAAATTAAAAAACATATTTTTGCATGCATATTTATTTTTATTTATATTTTTGCATTTAATTCATTTCTAATTGCATTTTAATTATTAAATCTTTTCCAAAAAATCCCAAAAAAATTATTTTAGTTTATTTATCTTATTTCCAGCATATAATAATTTTTCCATATTAAAATTTGCATTTTTCTAACATTTTTTCTCTTGTTCGATTCATATTGCATTTTCCGATTTCTTCTTTTTGTACAGGTTGATCCGATTCAGACGATTTTCTCTTTATCATTTTATCATATTATTTTCCAATAATGTAATTGCATATGGGTTGTAATAGTTTTAATTAGGATTTTTACTTTCCGCAAGTTTAAATTATGTATCTGCCCCAAAGCCATGTAATAGCGTAGGACATTTACCTTTCCGCATCTTTACTTTCCGCAATTTACTTTCCGCATCCTATCAATTGCTAGTAACTAGGTGTGTATGGCAAGATAATAATGAACACAGCCCACTAACTTGCAAGATAAAATACTCGAATTCAACACACAAGAAGCAATTTTAAAAAGTGATCTAGAGCAACTAAGAGCCCGTAGATAACTACGGATGGAAAGGGGTGCTAATACCTTCCCTTTTCATAACCATTCTCCCGAACTCAGAATCTAACGAAGGTCTTTTTCTGTTACTTTTACCTTCCCTTAATTGGATAAAAATAAAAGTCGGTGGCGACTCTTGCTATCCGCACATTTGGATACAAAAATCCTACAAAGTCAGTTCACCGTATCACAATGGGCAAAACATGATTTATACAATTTCAAAGGGCACCTTCGCTATGACTTGTCAGCCATGTCTGTTAAATCTCGAGAAGGCAAAGGTGCGAAACTGAAGACAAATCGAAGTTCCTTTATATATTTTTTATGTTGTTTTATCTTAACTGTTTCACAATTCTTTTCAGCTATTGATCTAAAGTCCTTGAAGAAAGAAAAGGTTGTACCTAAAGTAGGTTCAACTTCAACTTCGAAGGCAACAACTACCAACATCGAAAACCCTCCTGCTGAACTAGATGAAACTTTGAAGAGGAAGAAGAAAAAGATAATGCTTCACTTACTTCTTTATTATTGTCGAAACTACTTCAAATTAACTAATCATCTTCTTCATATTTTAGGCAAGTGGCTTGCCCCCCAAGTCTCCCAAAAAACGAAAGCATGATGAAGCTCAACCAAAAGATGAATCGGAGAAGGACGAATATGTTTCGCCTCTCGAGAGAAAGAAGAAGAAGACCACACAAACTGGTGGAGCTTCTCAAACTATCAATCCTACTAGCGATGACATTCTCCTTTCCCAAAATCAAATATAAAGGCCCTTGAAATCTCATCTTGAAGGAGGTAGCGAGCATATTGGTCACGCAACATGGGCGATGAAGGTAAATTTATGATGCTTTTCCTTGATAATTTACATAACATTCTTGTTGCTAACTCGATTTTGATGAAGTAACAAAACTCAATCGCTCCTCAATTCCTCTTAACATCCAAGAAATCAAATGACCTCCTCGGCGAAGGCTCAACGAGAATGCGTGCTTTTAGAGCTTGCCAAAAACCAAGCCAAAAATAGGCATGACATTTTGGATCGATCTATCTTGTTTTGGGAATCTCAGATTGAGGAGATCAAACAAAAAATTGAGGATGCAAAAAATGAGCAAACAACTTTGAAAACAACTTTGAAGTCTGTTGATGATCAAGGGCTTACAGATCTAGTCACACAAAGTCTTAAGCAAATGGAGGTGGCTGAAGGGATAGACCAAGAGATTAAGGAGCTCGAAGGCATCAGAAATTCGAATCAATGTAGAATCAACTTATGTAAAAGCAAATTTGCTAGGTTGAGACGAGACGCTCCTTTTACTTCCTGGAAATGTTAAATTTTTTTTTGTATTCATGTAATTCGAACATGATTTTGATGTTTATGTAACACTCTCTTGGTTCTATTTATCCCAACATCTAATTATTCTGAAGTAATTCGAATCTCCTGCAAGTATGGTTTATACCTTTTTAAGTATTTCCCATTTACTCTTAAGATTCTTCTATCTTCTGCTAATTCCTCTATTTCATAAGCATTATTCGAAAATATTCTCAAAACACGAAAAGGTCCCTCCCAATGGGGTGACCATTTACCTAAGAATCTGTTCTTTTTATCCATAGGTAAAATGACTTTTCATACCAGATCGTTAGTTGAGAATACCTTGTTTTTAACTCTTTTATTATATGCTCTAACTACTCTCTCTTTCTGTCTTGTTATAACTTCCAACGCATGTAACCTATCTTCATCTACATCTACTAACTCATTCATCATCATTTCCCAATATTGCTCAACTGGTATTTCGTTTTGTCTTTGGATTCTGACTGATTGTAGATGTATTTCAACTGGTAACACCGCGTCGTGTCCAAATGTTAGTCAAAACGGAGTAGTATTCATTGCCTCTTTAGGAGATGTTCGACATGCCCATAGAGCTTGGTCCAGGGTTTTATGCCAATTTTTTGGTTTTTGACCTACATGCTTCTTTATCAAACCTATTATGACTTTATTCGCTGCTTCTACTTGACCATTTGCTTGGGCATAATAAGGTGTTGATGTAAGCAACTTAAATCCCATTTCTTGTGTGAAATCTTGCATTTTTCGTCCTGTGAAAACTGAACCTTGATCTGTTGTGATACTTTCTGGTATCCCAAACCTGTAAACTATTTGCTTCTGGATAAATTCTATAATAGCTTCTTGGTCCATATTCACTAAAGGAATTGCTTCGACCCATTTTGTGAAATAGTCTATTCCCACAAGAATATATTTCTGTCCTTTAGATGATGTTGGTCGAATTTCACCAATTAAATCTAATGCCCATCCTCTAAAAGGCCAAGGCTTAACAATCGAATTTAATTCGCTTGCTGGAGCATGTTGAATGCCTGCATGAATTTGGCATTCTTCACAACCTTTGGCAAATTCTATGCAATCTTTGAGCATAGTGGGCCAATACATTCCGTATCTGAACAAAAGACACTTCATTTTGTGACCCTCTTGATGTGCCCCACATGCCCCACTGTGTACACTGGACAAGGCTAGATATGCTTCGTTTTCCCCTAAACATTTGAGTAATAGTCCCTCTGGGGTTTTCTTAAACAATTCATTTCCTATTAACACATAAGATAATGCTTTGTATTTGACTTTTCTCTCTGTATTCACTGAAGGATTTCTCAAATAATTTACTATGGGATTCCGCCAATCTGTGTCTGCTAAGGCATCTATGCTTAAAACTTTGAATTCTTCCTGGCCTGCATAACCCAATTTCGAATTCTCTAAGTCTAATGGTGATAACTTAGTAGCTATTATTCTACCTCTTGTTTCTACGAGGTATTGGAGTTTTTCTTTTGATATCCTATATCCTGAAGCTATTTGAGCCAAATCATTTGCCTCTTGATTATCAACTCTAGGAATATGTTTTAAATCCACATATTCAAATTTCTTAATTAATCTATTGGCAATAACAAAATACATGATCAAATTTTCTTTGATACACTTGTA
This sequence comes from Vicia sativa, assembly GCA_021764765.1. Taxonomy (NCBI): domain Eukaryota; kingdom Viridiplantae; phylum Streptophyta; class Magnoliopsida; order Fabales; family Fabaceae; genus Vicia; species Vicia sativa. The sequence goes on along the minus strand of CM038797.1, from coordinate 59,284,876 downwards.
TTCTTTAGTTATTTGTTTAATGACTAACTCTGAGTCTCCTCTAATTTCGACTCTGGTTGCCCCCAATTCCAACAAAGCTTCAAGTCCAGCAATCAATGCTTCATATTCAGCTTCATTGTTCGAACAAAAAGGGCCTTCCAACTTGTACTTGAACTTTGTTGGAATTCCTTCAGGCGAAATAATACATACACCAACACCACTTCCATTTTTATGTGTTGATCCATCGAAATATAATTTCCATGGCTGGATCTCAACATAGTCTAATGCAAAGTTCTCATTCACGAAGTGGTCAACAATGAAATCTAAAACAACCTGTCCTTTCATAGCCTGTAAAGGCTTGAACGCCAAATTATATTCAGTGAGCGCTAAAGCCCACTTACCAATCCTGCTGTGCATGATTGGTTTCGACAACATGTGTTTAATAACATCAAAGTGAGATGAAACATAGACATCAACAGGTTTAATATAATACTTGAGTTTTGTACAAGAGAAATATAGGCAAAGACATAGTTTTTCTATACTATTGTACCTAGTCTCTGCTTTATTTAAGACCCTACTAATATAATAGATGGCTCTTTCGACGCCATCTTCGTTTTCCTAGGCCAACATACTACCTATAGTTACATTAGAGGCAGAGATATACAGTCGCATTGGCCTATCTTTAGAAGGGGGTGCTAGGATCGGAGGCATCGTAAGTCTTGATCTTTTCAAATGCCTCTTGATGTTGTTCCGTCCATTCGAAATTCCCTTGATTTATGCGCAGCAACGGAGAGAAAGCTTGAGTTCGCCCACTCAAATTAGATATAAATCTCCTCAAAAAGTTGATTTTACCCAAGAGTGATTGCAACTCTTTCTTTGTAGAAGGAGGCTTTGTCTCCATAATGGCCTTCGCTTTATTCAAGTTGATTTCGATTCCCTTCAGGACCACGAAGCCAAGGAAATCCCACCGCACAAAGAAAGCACACTTAAGAGGATTCATTTTCAAGCCATGTTTCCTCATTCTCTCGAATGATTGGCTCAGGTGATTTAAATGATCCTCATCAGAAATAGATTTCACCACTATGTCATCTATATAAATCTGCATAAATGACTCAATGAAATCATGAAAATAGTGTTCATTGCTCTTTGGTATGTTGCCCCAGGATTTTTTAAACCAAAGGGCATTACTACCCATTCATAGGTGCCTAAAGCACCTGGGCATCGCAATGCTGTTTTGGGAACATCATCCTCAGCAATGAAAATCTGATTATATCCAGAATAACCATCTAGCATACTCAGGTATTCATAGCCCGCAGCAGAATCAATTAACATTTCTGCTATAAGCATAGAGTATTCATCTTTTGGGGTGGCAGTATTTAAATCCCTAAAGTCTATGCAAATACGTAAAGAACCATTTTTCTTAATAACAGGTACAATATTAGCAATCCATTCAACGTACCTTGTGGTCTTGATAAACTTGCAACGGAGTAATCTTTCTATCTCTGCCTTTATCTTCGAAAGGATTGCTGGTGTGAATCTTCTAGGCGTCTGCTTGATGGGCTTCTTGCCATCCTTGATCGGAAGCCTATGTTCCACCAGTTCCCTTTTTAAACCAGGCATTTCGTCGTAGTCCCAGGCGAAACAATCTTTATTTGCTTTAAGCATTTCGATTACCTTGTGTTTCAAACTGGGACTGAGTTTCGCACTAATGTACGTCACTCTATTTTCGACTTCATCCCCAATATTAACTTCCTCCAAAGGGTCTTGAGCCAACATTTTATCACTTGTTGATTCTGGATCCTTTTCGAACCCTAAAGGCTCTTGATCATAGATAGCGTCTAGCCGTTGATCCATTGGTGTGGAAGTTTGTCCATCATTGGGTGGGGTTAAATAATTGCCCTCAGGACTTGCTATTTCTGCTTTGTTTTTTGCTTTTGTACCTATGGCTTTAACAGCCATGTTTTGTATTTCGGCTTCGAGAGCCGTCTTTCTCTTATTCTCAGCCAGATAGGCCGAAATCTTCTGATAGTAATTTGATTCAATCATAATAACCTTCGTTCCCCCAGCCAGTTGGCCGTATCGTCGAAGTCTCGCCCTCTTCCTCAACTTCCTGTCCATCCCACATCAGTTCCCTATCCCATTGGGACGAAGTATTAGAGAATAATAGGCATTTTCATTTGGTTCGAAGTATTCTTCAGGTGGATTGCATGGCCCAATGTTGGCCATGTTGCGGTCGAAATTTCTCTTGCCAACATGATTAATCTCTGTCATATAATAACTCTGATCAGCTTCTATATTTTCAACTATTCCATCATCTCTCCATAATACCAATCTTTGATGCATTGAAGAAGGCACGGCCCCAATTCCGTGGATCCATTCTCTGCCAAGTAGCAAATTATAGTTGGCCTTTGTAACTATAACCATGAACATGGTTGGTCTGGTAAGGGAACCAACTGTTAGATTCACCTGTATCACCCCTAATGTCTTACCAACTTTACCTTCATAATTTGAGAGCACCATGTTATGAGGTCGAACGTCTGAATCCTGCATCCATATCCTTTTCAGCATGAATTTGGGCATTAGGTTAACAGCAGCTCCTCCGTCAACTAGTACTTTGTTCACCCCGTGTTGCTCTACTTTAGCCCTAATGAACAAGGGTTTCAGGTGATTCTTCATTCCTTCGTCTGGTCTTTCGAAGAAGGCATTTTGCTCTTCGACTGCTCCGTTATTCATTACGTAGTAACACACTGGCCTATGTTTGGCCATTTCCTCTTCGTTAGTTTCTTCTCCAACACACACCTCTGTATTATGTTCGAATTCACAAGGTAATACTGACACAACATTACAGTTAGCATTAAAGAAAGACTCCCCTTCTGACTCGAAATCGTCAGTCATTAGATCTTCTTCGTTTGCAATTTCCTTTTGTGCTTTATTTTCTTCAATTTTTTTCTTTGGTGAGAATAACTTCCTAGACACTGGGGGTTTGCCCCCGTTCTGAGTCACTGACTTTGGGTTGTTAGTGCTAGACTCTCCAATTTCCATAGGCTTCGATTCCTTTTCAGCCTTCTTATTTCGTTGGTGTCTGCGCCATTGAGAGCGCGACATTGGGTTTTTCCCCTTGAATTTTCCTATCTGATTTACTCTCTTCTATTCGAATTAAATTGTCTCCGGTACGCCATTGCAGTCCTTCCGCCTTGATCATAGCTTCACCATTTAATTTTTCCCTTGTCAGCTTTTACTTGCAGCCACCTATCAGTAGGAATCTCTGCAGGTAATTTGAAAGACACTCTCTTTGCTCCCCTAGGATAAGGACTATCTGGCCTTCTCAGCATGGGTCTGCCAACATCAGCGTGATTCAAAGGTATTCCACCTTGGCGCCCCCAACCTGAAGCGAATGGGATTCTTTCGAATGCTTCAGACATCTCTTTATCATAAACCGCTGCGTATCTGGGACAAATCAAACATTCTGTGCCAATCTTGTGGCAACGAACTAGAAACTCTAGCAGACTCTCATCAGCCTTTGGGTAGACTTTGTACAACTGATTATCTTGCCTCCAATTTACCCCTGTTCGCTCACGCTGGGCCCTCTCGAATTCAGCAGCAATTCTGGGATTACATATGATGCTGCACCTTGGGCACAACAACTTGTCCTGGTTCTTCTTGTGACAGTGAAACAGGTACTCGCGCAGGCTCGCATCCTTCTTTGGCAAGCTTTCTCTTTTTTGTTCTCTTTCTTTCTCCAAGCATCGCTCCACTTCTTCCATCTCAGCGTGGGGCTGCTCGAAATCCACCATGTTTACTCCCAGCATTTGATCATCAGCAATTTTGACTCTTTCGAACTTCACCCTGATACCTTCAGTAGCCTCAATCAAACTCTTATCAGCAACACTTTGGCCTCCAGCAGCCTGCATTGCTTCCTTCAGTAACTTTGCTTTGAGCACTTTTGGAAGGCCATCAGTAACCTCTTTCTTGCTCTTAACTAACACGAAGCCCCCATCTTCTTCGAACTCCACCTTCGATTGAACCTTGTTCTCAGCAACTTCGACCATGTTGATGTCCAAAGGCTCAGCATAATTGGTTTCCGCCATCAGCAACAGATCCGTATCCACTTTCATGGGGTTCTTCCCTTTGTCTGAAAACTTTAGCCTGCCATCTTTGATTGCATTATGTATCAAATCCCTGAAAAGAAAACATTGTGAGGTTTTGTGGCCTAGAAAATTGTGGTATTTACAGAAACCCCTCTTCTTCCTTTGTTCCAATGGAGGAATCTTAAGGTTGGGAGGAACTATTAACTGGCCATCTTTAACGAGCAGGTCAAAGATTTCATCACATGTAGTTATATCGAAAGTATATATTTTCTTAGGGAATTTATCATTCCTTTCATTTTCGACATGGTCTTTTCCATTAGACAGAAGCAACACTTTGCAAGCGTAAGGGGGTGCTTCTTTTAATTCTGCAAGATCTATTTCGAACTGGTCGAAATCATACGGATCTTGTGAGTCATCTATGTTTTCCCCTTCTGCCTCTATATAAGCTATTCTTTCCTTTTTATGATTTTTACTAGACCTAGCCTTTTCAGCTTTTAGCCTTTCGACTTGTCGAACTCTATCTGCTAATTGGGCCATGTCCCTGAGGTACTGTGTATCCAGTTTCTTTCGAATTGAATAATCCAGACCTCCAGCAGCCATTTCGACTAACTCGTGTTCGGGCACTACTGTAAAACATCTAGACTTTAACAATCGGAACCTATTCAAATAGTCATCTATTGGTTCTGTGAATTTTCTTTTAATACTTGCTAGTTCCTTCAGACTAATTTTAGATTGACCCATGTAAAATTGCTCATGAAAGAGTCTTTCTAAATAGGGCCATGTATCCACAGATCCAAGGGGTAGGGTAGTGAACCAAGTAAAAGCGTTCTTTGTTAGGGAACTTGGAAAATATTTTATCCTAAGATTTTCGTTATTGGATATATCTCCTGCTTCGGTTAGATATCTTGTTATGTGCTCTACCGTTGATTCACTCGTATCACCAGCAAATTTCGTGAATTTAGGGACTTTGAAGCCCCTGGGTAACTCTGTTTGCAAAACGTAACCTACAATAGGAGAGGTGTAATTTGGCCTTCTAAATCCTGAATTTAAACCATTCTGGGCCATTATTCTCTCTATCATCGTGGTCAGATTATTTTCTGCCACCAAATTGTCATTTCTGACTCTATGGACAATTTCGTCTGCATTTTGGTCTCTGTTAACAACCACTACTGGTCTAGGCTGTTCGATTTGATCTTTCTGAGCGTCCTATTGCCTTAATTTTGCCCCTACGTTTCTCTCTTAGACCACTCATATAGGGGGTCGAACCTGTTCAATTGTGGGCTCTTCATTTCGAATCACCACTGGATTATGCCTACGTCTCATAGGCGCATCAGGGGCACCAAAGAAATCTTCTATTCTAGACATCTGGACTGCATTTTCTTGGTTTGTTCTATTTATGTTCTGAATTAAGGGACCAAAAATGGCATTCATTTCACGGGCTAAAACTCCTACCATATCATGGTTACTATCATCCATCTGTTGCCTAAGAGCTGCTTGATTATTAGTTGTAAGGGTAGGCAACTGGGTGTAATTTCCTAAGTTTTAGGAGTTCGTACCCAAATGGTTCATTCCTGAACCAGACCCTTGGACTGGGGACGAAGTGGATGCATTGTGCAATCCTGCCATGAACGAAGTTGGCATCCCGTATGGGGGATTTCTAGGCCTGAAGGGTTCGAAACCTGGAGGCCTAGTAGGAGTTGAATACATTTGACTCCCCGAGTGTGGCACCGTTTGCCTAGATGAAATTATAGGCGGTATTTCTAATGTACTAACTGGGATCGTATTCGAACTACCCACACAGGGATGGCACTGGAGGCATCAATCGAACTTGAAACGATTGTTGCAGCCCCTTATGGGGGATTTTGTCCCCTGTCTTGGTTGGTTGTGTTAGTCATTGTTTTGGTACGTTGTCTTCTGGGTAAATGTAGATTATTGTCTTTTATTTTACCACTTCGAAGGTTCATATACCAATTCGGAATCTACAATTTTTTACACAATTTTGATAAACGGTTTCTAATATGACACTGTCCCACCAGGGGTGCCAATTTGTTTACAGTGATTTCTAGTAAACAACCGCTAGTCTTCCAATTTTTACTAATTACTATTGGTTACTTGCAGGATCGACTAGATTGATCCTAGGACACATGTGTCATAATAGATTCTTATGTTCAAACCCATGATCTCAAGTAATTCTTTAAAGAACTTCTCTAAAATTGACTATGGAAATATACTAACTGTGTAAATAAAGACTTCGAATTTAAACTTGACTGTTGATAATTGAATGTAATGATAAAGATTCTTTAAAAGAGTAAAAGTTTCTGGAAAGTAAAATGCTTTGAACAAAAAGATAAAAGTAAGGTGCAGTTTCTGGAGAAATAAGTGTGTTTAAAGGCAAATAAAATAAAGACATGAAAGGGAATCAAACGGCTTTAAGAATAAAAGTGCAGTAAACTGGAAATAAATATAAACGAACTTGTATTGAAATTGTAAAAGATCATGATGTTCATAACGTACATGATATCTCCTTGACTCGTTTCCCTTCAGTTACGGTAGTTTGAGTGTTTGAGAATTTTAAGTACATAAAACGAACACCCCAAAATCTAACATAAAACACCTATTTATAGTGCTCTGACCCTAACGGTCCTACTTTAACATTGCGCCACGTTTAAAACATGCAAACCTCCTTCGTTCACTGGCTTCCACGCGTCCTTCAAAATGGCGCTCTTTATTCAAAATTCGAATCCTCAGTCTTATTTGAATTTCGAATTCTATAATCACTTGAATTTCGATTTAATCCTTTGTTTGGACCGTTCCAATGCTGACATATTTACCAAAGGAATTTCCTCATATTTTAAACACTAAGGATTTCTTAATCGAAATATCACCTATCACTGGCAATCGAAGAATCCTTTTTCAGAACAAAAAGGTCTTATATTTATCCACCAATAATTAATATTGACTTCTTTTCCAGGTGGATATGAAATATTCTATTTATTTCTGCCAATTTACCTATTCGAAATTGCCAGCTAACAGAAACACAAAGTCTTATACCGACGTACCAATTAAGGATCGAAACCTCGTAGTTCAGGGTAAAAATAACAAAAGAGTTTGTTGCGGTTGATTTTAGGAGAAAAAATATGTAATTGTATTTAACAGAGAAAGCTTAACTAATATCACCACAAGTATAAGAAGATGGATCTTGCATCATCATGAAGGAATGACTACTAACTTGTATATAAAGATCAACAAGTTGACATTTAATATCTACATGTGGAAAGAATCACGTTTACTTCAATAATTACTAAGTGGATTAAAATTCTGGTAATCAGATCTCATATGTCCTAAGAGATGTCGAGACACTGATCACTGAACAACAACAAAATGAATAGTCTTAAACACAATTAATAGTGCAGAAAGTATAGAACACACAAAATTGTTAACCCAATTCGGTGTACAATAACACCTATGTATGGGGGCTACCAAGCCAGGGATGAAGTCAACTAAATAGTATCAGTTTTGTAGACCCACAACAAACTCTCACTAGTTTACAATCTACTCACTTAATCAATACCCATGCTTAACTTCTACTTAAGACTCACCTAGGTATGAGACCCTTCTCGAATCCCTTCTAGTCACAAACAGTGATAATAACTTAATTCAAAATAAAGTTATAGAAGACACACTTTAATGACAAAATATCATTTAATACTTAAAAGCTTATGAATTATGACATAAACTACAACTCAATGACATTCCTACTTTTATATCAAGGTGATATTAAAGAGGCTCAAAATTCACAAAACTACACAAACACTAAACACACTATTAGTTCCACGTAAAAATCCACACATGTATTAGGGTTGAAGCCTCATTTTTACAACCTTGAATGGAATGGATCTGGGCTTCAAAAATGCAGTTGATCTGTTGCAAAAAATCAACATAAATTTCTACATGAAAATATGACTTCAATGATTTGTTTCCTAAAATGTCTCAACATTTAATGAAATAAATTAATCTTCTAAATACATAAACAATATCTTATTCTTCAATCTTGGACGACACATATAATATTCTAATATTCCCATAATATTAAAGATCTGTTAAAACATAATAAATCCAAGTGAAACTGCTGAAATAGACAAGATATTAGATGAAATAGATAGGAAATTGTGTCCGATATGTTCTTACTGCAAGTTTGAAACATTCATTTAAAAATGTTACAAAAAAATTAGTTTGGCAAAAATTAATGTAAATCATAAAAATAGAGTATTAACAGGGATATGAGAATCATATCTCAACTATAAAAGAAGATTTATATCTAATATCTTTGAGAAAACGTTTTAAATTGAAAAGACAAGTGGGAAAAATATTTGAATGAGGTAGAATCACTTTTAGTCTTTTGAAATTGTTTTAATATGCTTAAGTGTATTGAAGTGTTTTATTAAAAAGAAAGTTTTGAAAATGCAATGACACAAAGTCAAAGTTTTTTATATGAAAGTGGTGAAAGTTTGAAAATGATTTTTTTAGGATTAAAATGTTCTTAGGGTGCATGAGGATGCATAGAGTAAACATTCACATGGGTTTTATACAAAAGGGAACACACATGCATATGACTTATAAAGTCAACAAAACTATCCATTTTCCTTGGATTTTGACACAAGTACTAATCATAAATGAAGTATAAACATAGACAATCATCATGTTATTTATTCAAGAGTCAAAACATGGCATGTAAGATAAATTTAATTGGGAATAATCAAGAAATCAACAAGAACGACTTAAAAGAAAGTATAAAAGACATGTTTTTGGATTTTTAACAAGATAAACAAAATAAAACATATTTTTTGATATATTTTCAGATATTATCCAAGTAAACACATAAAACTAGTAGCATGAAAAAAATCAAGCCAAAAGAATTTGATCTGGTCATACAAAATCAAGTGAAAAATTTGAAGAAAAAAAAAGGAACAAAATAAAATAAAATACTGATTGGAAACTAGTTACACAGTTTTGGGAAACCAATTTCCTCTTCGATAAATGTAATGTTAGACGGTGTGGCAAGTGATCGAGAGGGGGGTGAATAGATCACCTCTTTATTATTACGGATTAAAGATTATTTATCAGAGTTAATGACAAAACTTACAGAAAGTGACAAAAGGTCCTAAATTGACTTCCGTCTATTTTGAGCCGGCTGCTAGAAAACCGGACATGAGATAGTTTGCTGCATTTTATTTGATATGAGAAAGATGAATTAACACAGAACCTATGTTGAATTAATGCACTTATCACTATAACACTATTTCCAATGAATAAAATCAAGCTAGCACTTTTGTCAAACAGTTGGAGTATATTTGTTCAATGATCAATGGCAATGGAGTTTTGATAAAGTGTTTCTTCCAGCCTTGTATCAATGAACAGAAAATTCCACACCAATTGAATCACAAACGTGTTATAAAAGTAAAGAGAGAAAGAGAAAGAATACGATATGCAGAGCAATTTGGTAAGGAAATTCCCCACGTTTGTCCTCGTGTGTGGGTACGTCTCCCTCTCAATTTCCAAATTGGAATTGAGAACTTTCTTTATCAATATACTGAAAACTCTTTACAAGGTTGCAATATAAAGACAGAAAAACAAATCCCACAAATCTTCTTCTTCTTGTATCAACCTTCTCTTGATTTGAGCCGATCAAGAACACACCTGCAAGATTCATAGATAATTCACCACTTCCACGATCTGTTTGCAAAATCACCCCGATCTCCAAACCCTATGCTATTGCTGAATCTACTCTGTGCAATCGTGACTAACAAACCCACAAGAACACCTGCGTTCTTGCTGGATAAACCTTCTAGTTTTTCCTCGAAACCCCCTTCTAAATCTTCAACTCAGTTATATCACCGATCGTACCACTGAACATTATCTCTTTGATCTCTTGATCCAACAAACAATGATGATTATGTGTCAATGTTCTTGAACCAAGGTGATTGAGAAGATGATGAAGATGAAGTCTCTTTCAGGTTTCTAATTGCTTAGAAAATGGATGCTCACCAATTGTATTTGTAACACCTGTCTAACTAAACTGCCAAACTTTATTTTATATGGAAACAAAAAATGTTAGAAGAAAAATAAACTTATGAGTCGACACAAACTTCATATGATTCGACACAAGTCACTCAATGTATTGATACAAGAGATTTTGTATCGATACTTGTTGTATTAAAACTGATTCCAGAGAGTTGAGATACATATGAGTCGATACAAACAATTATGTATCAATACATATTGTTATTAAAATGATTTCCAGAAAGAAAATTAAAGTATGAGTGGATGCATAGCACTTATGGGTCGATGCAAGGGACTTATTTATTGACACTAAAGCTTATGTATTGATGCATACTGTTTTGGAATTAATTTTAGAGAGTTAAGATCAGTATGTGTCGATACATGTTTCGAATGTGTCGACACAAGTCACTTATGTATTGACACAAGAGCTTATGTATTGATACAAAAACTAAGTCATGCAATAATCCAGAATCTGAAGTCTTGTATGAGTCGATAAAACCTGTATGCATCGATGCATATTGTCTGAAATTTAATTTCCAAAAGGAAGAACTGGTTTGTATTCATACAAAGGATTTTGTATTGATGCAAACAACAAACAGAACTGAATCCCAATTTTTGGTATATCTATATGTATCGATGCAAAATGGTATGTATTGACACAAGATACGTATGAGTCGATCCAAAGTTATATGTGTCGATGCAAGGATTAAACTCTTGAGCCTTCAAACTCACATGTATCGACACAAAACTCGTATGAGTCGACTCATAGTGAAGGAAAACTATTTTTATGAAGTCAGAAAGGTATATGTATTGATGCATGCCTTTTTGTATCGACCCAAGAGGTTAGTACATGACTAAAATAATACTTTGACCACTTCTGTGCGTGTTATCATTTGGTCATACAAGCACACATGTACATTGACTCAATGAGACAATCAAACATATATATTTGATATCATTCAAAACTATGTAGCATTATTGAACATATTATGTAAAGGGTTGCTCACATGTAACACTCATTTTATTTAATTATTTAATTATTGAATTATTTTAATGTTTTCTTATATTTTTCCGAGTGATTGGTAAATAATGTAGAAATGCCAATTTAAGTTATTATTTGATTATGGGGTAATTAATTAAAATAAGTTGTGAGAATAATAATATTAGTAAGAATAATAATAATAATAATAATAATAATAGTATTATTATTTAAAAAGAAATAGAATAAGTAGAGAGGAAGAGCTTATTTATGAGTAGAAGAGGAAAAAGAGGTTTTGGGAGAAAAAGAGAGGAAAAAAGAGAAAAAGAGGTTTTGTAGAAATGCGATGATATATGATGCTTTGTTTGGTGATGATCTTTATGATGAACATGAAATGAATATGACTTGATAATTTCATGATAACTTTGATGAAATGCTTAATGCAAATATGATGTGATGATGTTTGTGATGATGGACTTTTATGCCAAAAGCGATGATGGGCTTTAGCCAATTTGTAATGATTTTATTTAGGTTGCTTATGTTATTAGCATTGTTTGATGTTGTTGGTTGATGTTGTTGTTTATGATTGCCGTGTTGATTAATGACATATTGACTTATGATTATTTCGTGTTGATGAAAGTTTATGTGTTGTTGTGATGATTTATGTCGATGAGGTTATGACGATAAAGTGTTGAATTATACACATTAGAATGACGATCAAAGTAAGTGGAATTTAGATATGTGTTGGAATGCACTTACTAACCTATATCTTTTATAATTCCAAACTATATATATATATATATATATATATATATATATATATATATATATATATATATATATATATATATATATATATATATATGCTATCATGACTTTAATTATGTGTTTTGGAGTATCTCACCCTTTACTTGTTTCATCGTTACCTTTATATTGGTAACGTGCAGGTTATGAAGACGGAGTTTATAGCTGCTATTAGTCGAGTAGGTGTCGCTCTGATACGTAGCACTCGGGGGGAATAATTATGTTGTCTTGTTGTTGTTCTTTTGTTGTTTTTCCTTTTGTAAATAAGAATCATAGTTTATGAAAATATGATTTGTTAAGGAAGTTCAATAAAGAAGATGTTTTGATTTTATGAATCAATTTATGTTTTCCGACGATGCTATGTATCCGAGATTTTTACTTTAAAGAAAAATTGTTTAAAGTAATTTGGTTTGGAAGGTGTGATGCCTCAGTATTGAATTTATGAAATTTTAATTTACTTTGATTTTTGCATATATAAACCTTGGGTAATATTGGGGTCTTCCACATTTGGTACCCACTCTAGTGGACATACAGTGGCCAAGAATATTCTGAGAGCAGGTTACTATTAATCCACTATGGAAGTTGATTGTTATCGCTATGCTCGATCTTGTCACAAATTCCAGATATACGCAAACAAAATACACACACCTCCAGTTCTATTGAATGTTCTCACCGCACCGTGGCCTTTCGCAATGTGGGGCATTAACATGATCGGAGAAATCAAACCTACCACATCTAATGGACACCGGTTTATCCTCGCCGCTATCGATTACTTTACCAAATGGGTAGAAGCAGCCTCGTTCGCATTTGTTACCAAGAATGTCGTGACTCGATTCATCAAACATAATCTCATCTGTCGTGTATGGCATCCCCGAAAGGATTATCACAAACAATGGTACCAACCTTAATAACAAGATGATTATGGAACTCTGCACGCAGTTCAAGATTAAGCATCACAACTCTTCTCCATATCATCCAAAGATGAATGGCGCAGTGGAAGCCGCCAATAAGAACCTTAAGAAGATCATACAGAAGATGACAGTGACTTATAAGAATTGACATGAGATGTTGTCATTCGCACTCCAAGGTTATCGCACCTCACTACGAACATCCACAGGGGCAACCCCTTTCTCTCTCGTATATGGTATGGAAAAAGTTCTACCTATCGAGGTTTAGATATCCTCTCTCAGAGTACTTAAGGACACAGAGTTAGACGAAGATGAAGGGGTCCATACTCGACCAGATTAACTTGATCAATGAGAAACGGCTCACAGCCATCTGCCATGGACAGGCATATCAGAAACGCATGATCAAAGCCTTCAATAGGAAAGTCAAGCCCCGAGCATACCAAGTGGGCGATCTAGTAGTCAAGCGCATCATCTTACCACAAGGTGATCCCAGGGGAAATGGACTCCCACCTATGAGGGACCATTTGTAGTCAAGACAGTATTTTCCGACGGAGCCATGATCCTAAGCACTATGGACGGAGAAGACTTCTCGCACCCTGTGAATGCAGACATAGTCAAAAAATACTACGCATAAACGAGATCCGCTAGGTCGAATGGCCTAGGAAAAAATAAGGGTGTTCTAGCGAACCAAAAGGGTTTGGGCAAAAGTTAAGGACATATATACAAAAAAATGTACACCCGACGAGTCGAAAATCTGCAAAGGTGGCTTGGGCAAAAAAGGGTATCCCGATAGACTGAAAACCCGAAAGGGTAGTCTAGGCAAAAGTTAGGGATTCAAGACATCTGAAGCCTTTACTGATTAGGGTGAAAGTCAAAGAAACTGCCATTAACAAAGTGTTAGTGGATTGTGGCGCTACGGTCAATATAATGCCACATCACATACTGAAGAAAATCGGTAAAAACGACACCGACATCAGATCTCACAACGTGGTCCTGTCGGACTACGAAGGCAGAACTAAAATTACCATGGGGGTAATCCAGGTAGACATCATGGTCGGCTCAGTCACTAGGTTGACAATATTTATGGTTATTCAAGGAATACCAAGTTATAATCTGCTAGTAGGCAGAGAATGGCTACATGGAATTGGCGTTGTGCCATCTTCCATGCATCAACGCCTAATAATTTGGCGAGAGGATGGCATAGTGGAAAATATCGAGCCCGACCAAGGTTACTTCATGGCGGATATTAATAATGTCGGCCAAAATCAGTTTGATAGAAAACTGGCTAATATTGCTCCTTGTCAGCCAACAGAGGAAATGTATGCCAACTTGAACGAGGCATTTGTTTCCTTGAAACTACACGAAACCCATGATTTTGTGTGGGATGTGGAGCCTCTGGAGGATCCTTACGCGGAGGAACCCGTGCCGACAGGCTGGGGAAACAATCACGACAATAATGTCTGAGCTAGAAGCTTTGAAAAGGATTTCGGCGTAATTGCCGAAAACAAGATGAATTCGGATCTAAAAGTTGAAAAGAACGTGGCCATAGAAGTTGATAAACCTCCTGTTCCAGAAGAAGTCATTTTGGCTGTAGAGCCAGAACCACCAGACAAAAGTAAACTGGTCAAAGAAAGCATCGATGAGCAGCGTTTGGATTGCATATACGACGATGAACCTTTAGGTTTCGAAAAGGATCCCATGGCACCAGAAAAGATGCAGCCACAAGATCCTTTAGAAGAAATCGACCTTGGCGCAGAGGGTGATAAAAGACCAACTTATATTAGCGCCAACATCGACCAAAAACTCAGATCTGAGGTAATATCTTTATTAAAAGAGTTTAAAGATTGTTTTGCTTGGGACTATAATGAAATATCAGGTTTAAACAGGAAATTGGTCGAGTTGCAGTTACCAATCAAAGCTGGGAAAAACTAGTGAAACAAACACCTCGACGTTTTGCACCAGCAATTATGTCGAAGATCAAGGAGGAAATAGAAAGACTCCTCAAGAGCAAGTGCATCAGAACTGCAAGGTAGGTCGAATGGTTAGCCAATATTGTGTTAGTCATTAAGAAAAATTGAAAGCTAAGAGTGTGCATTCTTTAGAGACCTAAATGTTGTCACTCCTAAAGATGAATATGCCATGCCAGTGGCTAAAATGCTAGTCGATTCGGCCGCTGATTTTGAATATTTAAGTATGCTTGATGGTTATGCTGGCTATAACCAAATTTTTATTGTAGATGATGATGTGTCGAAGACGGTGTTTCGTTGCCCAGGAGCATGCTTCTATGTATTCAGTCTCACATGTGGAGAGTGCTACTACTGTTTGTTTCTTGGAATTCCAAGAAACTGGAGAACCTACAAGCAACAAGACTTGTCTCATGGTGCTTCTTCTGTCGACCATGTCACCACACTAGTCAAAATAAGAATATGTTACAAGGTGTAGCTTGTTGTTAGTGTGATATGACTTGAAAAAAGAATGTCATGGTTTATGGTTCTCCTGAGATGCCTCATAATTCTCTTGGTTGCCTTCATGTGTGAATGTCTGGGATCACTCATAAATCTACTAACCAGGCCAACACTGAAGGTTATTTCAGGTCTACTATGAGAAATGTACCTCAAGCTACCAACCATTTGTCTAAATAGTGTATCATCAATATTTCCTTCATCTTCATGTTTTGTCAGCTTTACATTTACTTCTACTGGAGTTTCCACAGATTTGGATCCCATCATTTTGAATTTCTTTATCACCTCCATCACATACTTGTTTTGATGCATTATAATGCCACTTTCTGTATATAGGAACTCTAATCCTAAAAAATAGGATAGTGTGCCCAAATCAGTCATTTCGAACTCGTTCTTCAGCTTTGCCTTGATTGTTTCTATGGCCAATGAGTTGCTTCCTGTGATAACCAGATCATCAACATACAGGCATAGCATAAGTAAGCCATATTCTTCTAAGGTCTGAACATACATTCCATGTTCTACTGAACATTTTTGAAAGCCAACGTTGTTGAGGTAAGAGTCTATCCTTCAATTCCATGCCCTTGGAGCCTGCTTTAGGCCATATAGTGCTTTCTTTAGTCTTAGCACTTTTTTCTCATTGCCTTTGCATTTGAATCCAGGGGGTTACTCCACGAATACCTCATCATCAAGTGGCCCATTTAAGAAGGCTGATTAAACATCAAGTTTCCATAACTTCTAGTTCTTCCAGCTTGCTATCGATATAATGATCCTCACAGTTTCTATTCTTGCTACAGGCGCGAATACTTCATCATAATCAAGGCCCTCTCGTTGCATAAAGCCTTTTGCCACTAATACGGCTTTGTACTTGGCAATGGATCCATATGGTTTTAATTTGGTTCTGAATACCCACTTAACAACAACAGATTTCTTGTCTTTAGGTAGTTCTGCCATTTCCCAAGTGTTGTTCTTTTTAATACTTCTTAGCTCATCTTCCATTTCCACTCTCCATACCTTCTTTGTAATGGCTTCCTCGAGTGATATAGGCTCTGCATCTGCCATGAGAGATATATACTGCATTAGGTTATCTTTTTTTGGAGCATGATTTGCAGAATATACCTGATATTCGTTTAGATGACTTGGAGGTTGTCTAGTTCTTGTAGGCCTGCCTACAGGGATTTGTACTTCAATATCTTCTTCTTCATGTTGTATTTGGTCTTCATTTTCAGTTGGTTCCTGTTGCACTTATTCACTTAAGTTACTATCTTCCCACTCAAGTTGAATGTTGGGGTTGGACTTGTCTTTTGGCAGAGTATCATTCCATGAGCTTGCTTCATCGAATAGAACATCTCTACTAAACATGACTTGTTGTTTTTCTGGATTGTATAGCTTGTAGGATCCTGTTGAGTTGTAGCGTACAAATATCATCTTCTCATTCTTGTCATCCAGCTTCTTCCTCCTCTGATCAGGTATGTGCTTATAACATAGGGAACCAAAGATTTTAAAGTGCTTGACTGAGGGTTTTATACCTGACCATGCCTTTTCAGGGACCATTGAGCCAAGCCTTTTGGTTGGGCACCTATTCAACCCATGTACTGTAGTCATGACAGCTTCACCCCAAAAGCTATGAGGAAGGCCTTTTCTTTAATCATGCTTCTAACCATGTTTAAAATGGTTTTTTTCCTTCTTTCTACAGTGCCATTGTGCTGTGGTGTGTAAGATGTTGTTACTTCATGTATAATTTCTTGTTTTCTGCAGAAATCCTCCATTTCACTTGAAGTGAAATCTCCACCACCATCTGTCCTTAATACTTTTATCTACTTCCCTGACTGCTTTTCTACAAGTGCTTTAAAATCTTGGAAAGTTTGAACACATCACTCTTGGCCTTAATTAGGTATATCCAGATTTTTCTACTCAGGTCATCAACAAAAGATACAAAGTATTTGCTTCCACCTAGTGTTGGTGTGTCAAAAGTACCACAGACATCATAATATATCACATTCAGCAGTTCAGTGGCTCTAGTGTTGATGTGGTTGCTAAATGAGTTTCTAGATTGTTTGTTGATTTGACATTTGTCACAGATCTTATTAGGAATTTCAATTAGGGTTAGCCCTGTTACCATTTCTTTTGAACCTAATTGTTTTATATCCCTAAAATTAAAGTGGCCTAACCTCAGATGCCATAGCCATAAGTCATCGTTCAAGATATCTACAGAGAAGCATTGTGTTTCTATGGTGTTTAGGCTTACCTTGAATGTTCTGTTTTTGGCCAGGGTGCCTTCATCACCAAGTTTCCATCTTCATCATGAATTCTCAACATTCCTTTGTCTGAGTTTGCAGAGAAGCCTCTTTCTAGTAACTGACCAAGGCTGATAATATTTGGGGACATGCCAGGGACATACAATACATTGGTAATGACTACTTGTCTTCCATCTTCCCTCTTGACAGTTACATCACCTGTACCTTCAGCTTGAGTTGATCTATTGTCAGCAAACTTTACCATACTCTTCTTCTCTGGGTTTAATTTTGCAAGCCAATCTCTGTTTCCAGTCATATGATTGGAGCACCCTGAATCTATGTACCATATTTCATTATTCTGCAAGTCTGGATTTGTTATCATCATCAGCATCACAGGTTGTTCTTCAACACCTGCATCTTCTTTCGCTATGTGAGCATGATGTTCTTATTGGCTTGATGAGGCAGTGCAGTCAGATGAAAAATGTCCAATTCAATTGCAGTTGAAACACTTGAGCCTTTTTCTATCAATCTCCTTGCTTCCTCGCCAATTTGTTGATCCTCCTCTTCGATTTGTGTAATTTGATTGGTCTTGTTCAGTTTTCTCTCGTTCTTGGCCCTGAGGGTTCCTCTAATTCGTGTTTCTAATGTCTCTTCCGCGATCTCTTCCTCTCGAACCTGACTTGGATTTGAAGCTATTTCTTCTTGATATGTATGCTTGCAGAGCTTGATTTTCACTAGTCTTTTTTGTGTTCCTTTCATTGATTCTTTGTTCATGTGCTTCAAGAGATCCATGTAGTTCATTGGCATTCATCTCATCAATCTTGTTTGATTCTTCAATGGCAACTACAATGTGATCGAATTTGGGATTTAGGGTTCGTAGGATCTTCTCAACTATTGCTTTGTCTTCAATCTCCTCACCACAATTTTTCATGGCATTACCGTGTGTGGTGATTCGATTGAAGAAATCTGCAATCTTTTCATTTTCCTCCATCTGTATCAATTCGTATTGGCGTCTCATCGTTTGCAATCGCACTTTCTTCAGTTTTTCAGCTCCTTCGTTGCTTTTCTTTAAGATCTTCCATGCTTCTTATGTAGTTGCAGCTCCTGCAATCTTCTCGAAATGTGCCTCGTCAACGCATTGATGAATTAGAAACATCGCCTTGCAGTCCTTCTTCTTGTTTTCTTTGTGGAGTGCTTTCTGTGAGTCTGTGGCGTCTGCTGGAAGATTGTGGCGTCTGCTGGAAGATTTGCGTAACCATCTTCAACGATTTTTGTGACTTCTTGATAGCCCATTATTGCTTTCATCTGTACTCTCCAACGATCCCAATTCTTTCCATTGAGTACAGGAAGGTTTGTCGAGAAGTTTGCACCAGTTTGTACCATCGTGCGTGGATCGCAACCTCGCTCTGAATACCAGTTGTTAGCTTTTCAAAGTACTTCAATGGTGATGACAGAGAGTGGAGGGAAAATCGAATTTGAAAATTAGCGAGAGTGTATTTTCTCAACTGAATTATTCACTGTAATATCATTTTTATTTTTTCACATTATTAATATCACATAATGGAGTATCTAAATGAATCATATTCATGGGCCTTTAACAAGTAAACCCCAATGGACTAATCTATAAGTATAGTTTGAATTACTCTTAACAATGTCACATCTGCATGTTACCTCTGCAAAAAAAAAAAAAAAAAAAATTGGAGGATAAAAAAGATTCTAAGAATTTCTAATTTTAGTTCTTAAGGAAATACTGAAGATCCAATTTGGTTTCTAATTAATAAAACAAAATTGGTTTCTAAGAAAAATAAACTAGCTTAGTATATGTGTAAATTAGGTGTAAATAAATAAACACTAACATTTTTCTGATTATCGACAACCTTTATTTTTAATGGCGATTACTGACAACAGTATCCTCAGTTTTAAGATAGTAGAACTCTAGTCAAATGAGATACAATTATTCTTAATTTAACTACAATCACTAAACACAGAAATGTAAATTCAAACCATGAAAATGTGTAATCTGACAAATTCTCCAGAATCTAAATCATTCTCTCTGAAGTAGTTCAATAACGGTGTATGAGTTGCTTGTATGCTTCCTTGTTCTCCAAGTAATGATCACTTTCAGCCTGCCATAATAAATCACATTAGTAATTTGGCTGAGAGAATCACATAAAGGTGAAAAGGGATTGTGGTAATAAGTTTTTCATATCTTAAGTAAAATACACACCTTTCGAATTGCTTTTATCGCAGTCAGTAACTTAATACCAATAAATTCCTCAAGGAAGTCGGCCTTATCGAGAGCTTCCAAAGATTCCGAAAGTGATTTCGGCAATCTCTGGAGGTTTTCAGGATTTGGATTTGTATCTGTTTCATACATGATATAATAAGCGTAAGTTGATATTCAAAAAGTGATGAAAATGGTAGCAAATTAGGAAAAAATCTTATAGTTTATATTATCTTACCAACTGGTTCGGGAAGGGAAAGATGCTTACGAAGCCCGTCAATGCCAGCAGCAATTATAGAAGCTAAGCCCAGGTACTGGTTTGCAGAACCGTCAAATGATTTAATCTCAAAATTACTGGTAAAACCGCTACGAGTTCCAGGCGGAGATGAAGCTCGCAATGGAGCCTCCTTATTTTCGTTTCCCCAGAACAAGTATGCGCCACTCCATGTGTTGGGCCGCAACCGATCGTAACTGCATTCAAATTTTTTGATGTAAGAAAACACATAAGCACAGTTTAGGAGAACGAGTTGTTATCGATAACAGAAACCTGTTAGGAAGTGGCGCTACAAATGGCAAAATAGAAGGAAGATGATGAAGAACTCCGGCCATAAATTCTTTTCCCAAAGTTGATATTCCATATTTTGATGATTCATCAGATGCCATAAATACATTTCGACCATTCTGCCACAAACTTAGATGAACATGGCATCCAGAACCTAAATCATCTAATGCATACCTTTAACATGAAAAAAATTCTACTGTTAGTAGCAGCTACTGGAGTACCATATATACATACAAGAGCAACATTGTCACTTACTTTGGAATAAAAGTTGCAAGCAAACCATGTTTTCTAGCAATAGATCTAACAGTTTCGCGTGTATAAACTAAGTTGTCTGCAGCTTTCGTACAAATGGTATGTCCTAAAACCAACTCAAATTGACCTTTTCCAGCTTCTGCATGTAACTGCAGTTTTTCCAGAGGTTACTATTTAAGCGTTGTTTCAGGCAAAACTAATGTGGAATCAGAAGCAACTTAATATTTACCTGTTCTACTTGAATACCGATAGAATGTAAAGCAGACGCAACTTCGCGAAGTATTGTAGAAGCAGCATCAAACGCTGACGTGGAGCAGTAAGGACTCGAGTCAAATGGGATCCATTCTTCATTTCCTTCCCTGAATGGTTTTCTTGGTATTCATAATAACTAATTGGCATGGTAAATTTTACTAATCAAATCACAAGATAATTTTGAATGACATACCTTGTTAGGCTCTTCAAGAGAAAAAACTCGTTCTCAAATCCTGCATTCATTACCTTGAAGCAGAATATAAATTGTTATTTGAAAATGCACTCGACACAGTTGTTGACGAGACAAGAGGGAGAAAAAATCAATAAAAAACACAAATTCATTTCTGATAAGTTCAGCACGATTATAAATCCTAAATAACATCATATGCGCAACATACCAAGTCAAATTCATCTTTAAGAATTTTGGAAGCTCTTCTTAAGGTCTCTCTCGGGCAAAATTCCCATGCTTGGCCCGGTTTAACATTCAGATCACCCAAAACCATTTCATCTTGCTTGCTCCTACAATAATGAAACAGAATTGCGTTACTGTAAATTATTCAACACATCTTCTCAACAAGTATTTCAGCAAGCAAAGAATTCATCTTGCTTGCGTACCAAGGAATTGTCCTTTTAGTAGACAAATCAGGTGTTAATCTTGTTTCACCGACTGCCCCTAAACCAGACTCCGCTGCAGGTCCATCTAAAAAAGAAGTCATTCCCATAACCGCAAAAGCTAAACCAACCCCATTCTTCGTAACAACGTCATTGAAACGCTTTTTAGGAACAGCCTGAAACAAAATTGCACAGCGACTCAGAACATAATATAAATATAAAACATCTATACATTGACGCGAACAAGGTAGAGAGAACTCACGCGGCATCTTTGCTGTCCTGAATTATCGACCCATATTATGCGAACAAATGAAACATCACTCTCTAACTCGTCAATCACGTTTAGAGGTAAAATATTATGTGAACTACCAGCACTGTTAGAAAAATTAATCTTATAGAAATTGATTGCATTTCTAGCAAGGATATCTTTTGCAGCTTCCACAGCCTCGCAAACTGAGAGATCGCCATCAATGCATGTGTCACGCAGAACCGAGAAAATAACTTCGCGAGACTTCTTTGCACCTGTGAATACATAACTCATTATGTTAAGCAACAAAAATGACTCAAGTATAACCTTCGTTTTCGGTTTCGTAGATGTTAAGTTAACCAACCTAAGTAGAAGGTTTCAGGAAATGCATAGCCATCGGTACTAAACATCACCTGCAATGTAAAGTTCATTTTTGTGAGACATCCATCGGTGCTAAAAATCGTGAATAATTCTTCAAATTGCTTATAATGTTACCTTATTTATTGGAGCCAGATCTAAAAGCTCTTTCAGTGATGAAATCATGCCATGTACACTAAGCTTTGGAATTGCCAACCCAAAATCAAGATAAACCTGAATGAGAGAAGACTGTTATTTGCGAATGAACATGAAATACATATTCGAAAATACTAACACAACTAACTAAGTTATAAAATGTTTGCCTGGGAGTACACAGATGCTAGATATGATGCTTCTCTTGAGAATGGATAGGACGCGTGCAAAAGAACAATCCGAGATTTTGCATATCTCTTGTCCTCGAAAACTGAACGGAGGTGAAGAGGATTTGACAGTCGCATATCCAGATCTTTATCCCCAAACCTAGTTACAAGCAAGACGAAACTAGGATTTAGAGTGACTTAATGTAATAAAATGTGTATCAGACAATTGAAAACCTTTCATTACCCTGTGTGTATCTGCATTGGCAAGTCATTGGATTGAGCAACTTCCAAACTTTGCAAGAAGATGTAGTCGATAAGATTTTTGTTTGCAATACGGATAGGCTTCCCAGCTGAAAATGTAGAATGATAAATATATGAATACAACGAAACACAATATTTTGAACCCAATTTTCATATTCAACTCACCAAGTAACACCTGTGTGAGACCCTCCTCAGCTTCCTGTTTAGTCACATTTGTATTGATTTCTAGACCACTGCGGTACGCAGCTATGCTTTTCAATCCAAAGATCTCACCAGCCACAGTTTGACAATGCTAAGGAATCGAGTTAATGCATCTCATGTGATACTGTGATTTATTGTTAAACATTGTTGCTGCTAAATAACTAAACACAGCAAATTACAAATCACAATTAAGTTAAATACTTTCAACAAATATCAACCGTCTGTTATACAGGTTAACAATAATAGTACTACTCTATGAAGCACAGACACATTCACAGACTCTGACACTGACACTTCGATACCGGTAATAATTTGAAAATTTAATATATTGAAAGTAAGTGTCGGTCTTGTGTTGGTGTTGGTGATCAATCCAGACAAAAGACAATCACATGCATTTTTTCAGAGGAGTCGGTGTTACAGAGGTAATAATACATATGAAGGATATGATTTCAAATTTGAGACAAATGTGTTAGTGAACAAATCCAACGTCCAGCGAGATCCGTCCGGAGATTCCTTCAGAGAGTATCACACATTATGAATACTATTGCAAAAACTATATATCAGGCAAATGAAAAGTGAATGTGTAAAAAACATCTTACTTCATCAAGGATTTTCTCAGCAACTTTTTCAATTCGTAAGATTCTACCAACAAAAGGCGTAAAACTCTTGTGCCATTCTATATCATGCTTTTTGTCCAATTCTAACCCATCATCTATGAGTATAGCAGAGATTCTCGCAGCTTTGAAACATGTCGAACACGCGGATTCCAGTCCAGAGACTCTTCGGTATTCTTCGACACCTCGCAAAGATGACTCACATCCATACAACTCACCTAAATCCCTTAGATTTCTCTGAACATTACATACATTTTAGATTGTCATAATAACTTTCCACATGCAGAAAATATTTCAAACTCCATAAAGAATAAGGTTGAACAAACATTGACTTGTAAACTACTCTATCAAGCACAGACACCGAAAACACAACACAACACATCGACACAAGTAATAATTATTTACATAGACACAACATTTTTTCAGAGGTTACAACACACATAAACAGATAACAATATTGTTGACTTTTATGTCTCTTCATGTTCATAGCATGAAACAATTAAGAAAAAAGCTGTTTCAACTTTCAACAGTGCAATACAGTTTGATGAATGAGATAAAAAAGGAGTAGTTAGTTACCTTGAAGGATAGAGAGTGATGTGAAGAAGCTATAGCATCACCTTGAGCTTCAGAAAAGGCATGAATGAAAGGAAAATTGGAGTCAAGTGCAACCAAGTTGTGAGCATGGCCATCTACAAGTTCAACTTCCTCTACCGCTTTTCTCAACTCACTCAAATCCATTTTCTCTTCTTTCGCACTATCATTAAGGTTATCAAGTTTTTCTTCTCTTATATGTTTGACTACCTTCAACTTGTTCTTTTTTTATTATATAATCACTTTGATACTTTAACACCAATTTTATAAAAGTAAATATGTATAATAAAAAATAAGAGATGATTCCACCAAATTACACGTGTTCATTAAGTGTGTGTTTGAAAACCGTCATTATCACGGTGAAAATGGTGATAGAACCGCTTTTATTATTCTACTAATTATAACTTCTATATTTTTACGGTAGATATGCATTGGAACGTGATTCTGAACCGGCAAACGTGAGATCCAAACATATTTTATGTTCATATACTAATAATCTCTTTCATATTAATTTATATAATATATATATATATATATATATATATATATATATATATATATATATATGAATTTTTTATAAAACATTTATTATTTACAAAATTTTGAATATAACTAACTATATGAGTTATATATAGAAAATACATTAGATATATAGTATTTTAGTACGGAGAATGAGATTTTATGCAGTCCATATACAAATTAAGAACTTAATATAATAAATTGTCTATATATTAGGTATTTAATTTTTTAAAGTTAATATGTTAAATTTTTAATATTTTTATAACTTTGTGTCATTAACAACATTCTTATATTATTATTACTCATATTTTTATTGAACAGTAGTAGTATTATATTCTTATAATTTGTTGAATGTCCCAGCCATAACTAATGACCAGAGTGAGAATAACACGAATAGTAATGGGTTTTACCACGGGACTGAATGTATCTGTATAATTAAAACCATGCTTTTGATGAAATCCTTTTGCAACTAACCTGGCCTTGTGTTTATGAACACTACCATCTGCATTTTGTTTGAGCTTGAAAACCCATTGCCTGCCTGTCAGGGGGTAATGATGTGAGACTCCATGTTTTGTTAGCTAGCAAAGCATTAAGTTTATCATGCATAGCTTTTTCCCACATAGGTTGTGACATAGCTTGCTTGTATTCTGTGGGTTTAACATCAGCTTGAGCAACCAAAGCCTTAGGTTTAGAATTACCTATTTTGGCTCTTGTGAGCATAGGGTGATTATTCTTGAGGAGAGAAACAGTAGGTTGAAAACTCTTAATAGATGGGGATTGGGTTGAGTCAGACACAAGAACACAAGATGAGGTAGTTATCTCATTTGAGCCAAGAGTGTGGTTTGGAGATTTAGAGACTTTGGAGGGAGACCCAGAGATGTCAAGCATTGGTGAATTTTCAGTTGTGTTAATAAGGTTTGTAGAGTTAGAGTGAGTAATATCACAACAAGTGCCATTATCCTTAGGATTATGCACTGTGTGAAAACCAGTGAGAGGAGGTGACACATTGAGAGCTGAGGTAGACTTATGAGGACAATTAACATCAGTAGAGACTGCTATAGGCTGCTTTGTAGGTACATAAATGTCAGCAGACTCAGCTATAGGGGTAGATAAAGGTTGTAGGTCACCAGAGATGTGAGGAGTAAGTTGGACATTAGTAGCGGGCATAAGCACACTGACACAGGGTAAAGTTGAATATTTGATGGGTTTTAAGCATTTATTGACTACAGAGGAATTAGAGGACAAATTCTTTGAAGAAAACAAAGTGGAGTAAGGAAAGGTTGTCTCATTGAAAGTGACATCTTCGGAGATGTAGACTTTGCCATCAGGACTTAGACATTTAAAACCTTTGTGATGGGTAGAAACTCCAAGATATACACACTTTGTGCTTCTCATATGAAATTTGTGTTGGTTGTATGATCTTAGAAGGGGAAAGTAGGAACTACCAAAGACTTTTAGAGATTTTTAATTAGGATAATGACCATACAGGGCATCGTAAGGAGAACTAGTTGTGGTTAAAGGTCTTATGGGCAGTCTGTTAATAAGATGAACAACAGTGGAAAAACTATGGTCCCAACAAAGTAAAGGCATATATGCATAGGATAACAAGATGAGACATGTCTCAACTATAGACATGTGATTTCTTTCAACAGATCCATTCTGATGAGAGGTGTGAGGGCAAGTCAACCTATGTTGTATGCCTAGCTCTTGCCTAGACTCCCCACCAAATTCAGACTGTACACTCTTGATTGATGCCTTGAACTGAGTTTGCACAAATTTGTAAAATAACTTAAAGGCTGACAGAGCTTCAGACTTTTGTTTTAACAGGTATATCCATGTGTATTTGGTATGGCCATCAACAAATTCTATGTAATATCTATAGCCAGCACTGGATGGATAAGGGGAAGGACCCCACAAATCAGTATAGATAATATCAAATGCATTAGAATACACAGTATCAACTAATGGAACATGAACTTTATGAGCTTTCCCAATATGAGAGGATTTACAAAAAAGATTGCTTTGTTTATCAAAAACAGAAATATTACAAAGTTTCAGAATTTGTGAGACAAAATGAAAATTAGCATGGCCCAACCTATGGTGCCACAATTCACTAGTGGTACATTTATTTTGGCTAGAAGAACTAGACTTAGAGGCTACATAGCTAAGAACTCCAGGAGCTGAGTTTGAGTTGGTGGCCACGTGTGAAGAACTGATGTAGTCCATGGAATGCTGAGCGAATCGATATAAGCCATTGCCATCAAGTGTTCCTTCAAGTAGGATTTGCTTAGAATCTTGAGATTTGATATAACACTTATCAGGCAGGAATTCAAAGTACACACGATTATCACTTGAAAATTTTGACACAAATAACAAGTTTCTAGTGATAGAGGGAACAAAAAGGACATCAGTCAATCTGAAACTAAACTTAGGCATGGCTTTGGAGTAAAGAACAACAAAACCTATAGACTGTATAGACAAGGTGTGACCATTTCCAACATAGACTTCATTGGATCCAAGATAAGTTTTAGCATTATGCAGAGCATAATAATAGGAGTTAGGTGGTTAGCACCTGAGTCAATAAACCAGGAATGTGATTCAAGCTCAGCAGGGATTGAATACTCTTGTGCATAGCCAAATTTCCCCCCTGAAGTAGCCATCATAACTAAGGCAGATTTGCTTTGTGCAGTATCTTCTGTAGCCTTTTGATTCTCAGAATCTTTGTTAGTGGAATTTGATTGAGATGTGGTAGAGTCAGGTGGAGCATAGTTCTCATCAAACCCGTGCCAACAGGTGGCAACAACATGTCCATATTTGCCACATAGTTAGCAGGTGGGACGATTGCTACTGACTTACCTCCCTCTGCCACGACTTCTTCCACGGGAAGCACGATTTCCTCTTCCTCTATAGCCTGAGAAAGCTCCTCTGGAGCCTTGGGATTCTAGATTAGCATGAACAATGTTGGCAACAATGTTGGCTACAGCCATTTCTTGACGAAACTTCTCAAGTTGTGCTTCCTGCACATACAACAACGCTTCAACGACACACAAATTGAGAGTAACGGGGCTGCCATACATCTGCATCACAAAGGGATTATATTCCTCTAGAAGTCCCTCAAGAATCGAGTCTATCTGATCTTGATCTAAAATAGAGTCACCAACGGCAAGTAGAGAATTCACAATTGCCTTGATTCGAAGGACAACTTCAGTGATTGTCCTGTTTCCTTTCTTGGTGGATTTGAGTTCCACACGAAGTTTAAGAACGCGAGCCTTCATTTGTGCATTAAAGTATTGATGAATCTTGTCCCACACCTCAAACGCATGCTTGCAAGCAAGAACACGAGGCAAGACTGATTCAGAAATGATGGATAACAACCAGATAAAGACGACTTGATCTTGAACAATCCACAACTCATACTCGTCAAAAATCGTACCTTCAAGTTGATCTTGCGCAGTTTTGAACTTAAGCAGAATTTGCGAATTTGCAACAATCTTGTGCATCTTCTATGTAAGAATCACTCCTTCAACCTACTGATTCTAGAGGAGGTAGTTGTTGCCCTGGAGTTTGATTGAGAGTTTCGGACCAAACATGTGGCTTCTTTTGGAGACGGAGAAGATGGTGGCAACGTCGTGTATGGGAGCAGTGCCTCTGATTCCAGATTCTTGATTGTCACCGGATTCCATGGTAGCGAGGGAAGAAGATGAACCAGAAGGGTTTAGCAGAGTTTTGGATATGGAAGCGTGATAGATCTTATGGCGAATGATACCATGTTAAAGATAAAAATCTTGATTCATCTTGAGGTGGTGATAGAGAGTGAAGAGAGCAAGAGTTATGTGTATTGGACTCTTCAAGTGAAAAGTTACAAGGCACACCTCTTTATACATGGTGTTTCCAGTAATTACATGGACTAACGGATAAAAACCATAGCCATGCTATTAGATGAAAATAGACTATCCACGAACCAATTACAAACAGACACGTGAATTCTATACTTAGCCTAAGATTACTCTAATAATTTAAATCATTTTAATTAGAAGATATAAAGAATTACATTTTTTGTATAATTACGGTAACAAATAGTTAAATAGTTAATAGTTAATTTTTGTCCTTTAATACAATGAAGTGATATGTTATACTATGAATGAGTTTATGGATTTTCTTATTTTTTTTACGTAGGACGTGATATGAGAATTTTGTTTTGAAATAACCAATTTTTATAAAAAAATACAAAAATAACCAACTTTTGAAAAAATTTACGCAAATAACCAACTTTCAGGACAAAATTACACGTAGGAGCCATCTGAGATGGCTCCTCCTCTTAAACATTGTACATAGGTGCCATCCCACATGGCTCCTCCTTGTCAATAAGCCATGCAGGATGGCGCCTCCTCCTTAAGATTTACATGTAGGAGCCATCACAGATGGCTCCTACATGTATATTTTTTTTTTATAAATACACACCCATCCCTCCTTCATTTTTCACATTTTTTCAACTTCTCATCTCATATTCTCTCTTATATTCTCTCTTATTCTCTGTTACTCTCTCTTTTTTTCTACCATGACATCTCCATACATCCATACCAGAGATGGATACGTTGTTTTCTCGGCCTCAAAACCTCCAATGAAAATGAAATTTTGGCACATATTTACCATGGCCAAACTGCAAAAAGAGTTGATGCGTTGGTTAGAGGGAGAAATAGAAGATGATGATGAAATTAGAAGGATCCAGAGGAAGAGAACAACCATGAACTTCGCAACTGGTCAACCTCGAATTTGGTTCGAGGAAGTCAAAACAGACATCGACGTTATTGCGATGATGTATGGTTCCGATGAGATTGTTTTGACGGTTGTAGTGTCTTAAATAATTTTTTGTGTTGTTGATGCGTCATGGTTCATGTTGTTGTTTCTTTTAATCGTGTAGTTTGTATTTTTGTTGTCTGCGTATTGGTGTTTGTAATAAATGCGAATTAATGGAAAGAAGAAGATTTGTTACAATATTAAAAGTGCAGATAAATGAAATACAAATTTTAGGATGTTGAGGTTGTAGCACGTTGGGGACAATTTTTTCGATTGTGTCCGGATTGACGACATAGACCACACTTTCTTTCTAGTTTATCAACGTCGTCCATTTCAGTTGTTATACGTTTGCTCTTGGGACGACCCTTTTTATTTCTCTGCATTGTACTGTTATGCCAAACTACTTCCCTTCGACGCAGCCAATAATCTTTGCTCTCGGTTCAAGGCATTGTTGTATACGTTGAGCAAGGTCTGAGACTTATAAATTGGAGAAAGAAGTACTAGTGCATCCTGACGAACATGTGCACACGCCGCAATGACATGAGAGCAGGGCATTCGAAAGGCCTGAAATTTTCCACAGTCGCACCACCAAGATGGTAGTTTAACCCTGTACTCTTGTCTAGGAAAACCCTCATTGTGGTCGATTATCTCTTTGACAATGAAGTTATGGTTATGTCGGTCGAATCTTGTAACAAAATGAGTGCTAGCTTTGGCACTCAATAAATTTCGTTTTCACTCCACACTTGTCCGGATTGTACCACCGCGTTCCACTTTTCACCTCTCTCTGTAAACAAGGAGGCCATTCTAAAATATGTTGTACTAACCAACGTAGTTATTGGGAGTGCTCTTATGCCTTTGAAGACGTCGTTCATTGATTCGACTAGATTTGTTGTCATGTGGCCCCAACGCACTCCATTTTCGTATGACCGTGTCCACTTTTCCACCTGCAGATTATCAACCCACGCACCTGCATCTGGGTTTTCCAATCTGATCTGACTGCGATAATATGTAAAACCTGGTTGTGTTAGCGTGTACGCTGCATTCATAATTGTTTTCCGAAGACGCTTATCTTTGATCTTGCGCATGAAGTTTTGAACGATATGTCTTGCGCAATAAACATGTGTAGACGGTGGGTCGTGCCAACCGTTGGCGGGATTGTTGTACGCACTTTCAATTGAGGCATGTCTGTCAGAAATTAGACAAAGATCACGTTGTGGTGCTACGTGTGTTCGAAGATGCTTTAGGAAGAAACTCCAAGCTGCTCCAGTCTCTGCCTCTACAAGAGCATAGGCGATTGGGAACACGTTATTGTTGCCATCCTGTGCCACCGCCATTGTCATACCCCAATTTTTGACCTAATATACCACCTTACATTTGCATCATCGCAACACTAACAGTTCAGAACAGAATTAATCGGGTGAAGCATTCACAGGTCAAAATTAGGGTTTCATCAGATTTTCATCTAATTCAAGAGGCAACCAACTAGGGTTTGAGTTTTACTCACCTCATTTGATCTATCTTGATCAAAACATCAACCTTTAATCCTCAGATATCCAACTTTTCTCATTGATCAATCGAGGATCGACCAATTAGGGTTTTGGTCGAGCATGAGTATTCTCTGATTTTTTGAGCAAGGAATGACTTTTTTGGTTAGATATTGGTCATTATATCTTAGATACAACATCTTGACCTAATTTCTGAATTCAAAACATCACAGAAGTTCACAGACTTCATCAGTCAATTTCTGAAACATCTGATGAAAATTCATATGCACAGAAAAGTCAAACTTTGACTTTTGGTCAACTTTTTCAAGACAAAACTTTTTCCAACATCAAAATACTTCAAATGATCCATCATGATCATAAAAAATCAAAGAATTTGGAAAAGTCAACAAAAAGTCAAAATTTCCAACACTTAGAAAAATTTTCAAGTGTTGAAATTTCTTATTTTTTCCAAACTCCATGGCAATTTTTCACATAGTTCCACTTTGATTTGAAAAAAACTCAAAACATGAAAGTTGTAGCCCTTGAAAAAAGCTTTCCAAAATGTCCAATAACTCTCAAATCCATGGAGTCTAGCTATACTTTTGAAATTGAAACATAAGGCTCCATAACCATGGTTTTCAAGGTCAAAACTTCACAATTATAGGTCATTTTGTGATTTCTTCTTCTAGAACACATACCACCTTGCCAAATTGGGATAAGAACTGATGAAAATCAGTGAGAAGTAATTATGACAAGTTTGGATCAAGTTGAATATTTTTCACACATGGTTAAAAAAGGAAGTTTCCTTTTCCTTTGCAAAATGTCTTTCTTGCCCTCTAAGGCAACTTTGATTTACCAAAAGCCATGTCCTTGTGCCTAACATTTCAGAGCTTATGGCCTATAAATAGAGGCATTCTTTTCAAGTTCAAACACACCAAAGTAATGCCAAGTCATGCTTTCATTCTTCTTTCTTAAAAATCAAGAAACTTAGTGAATTTTGAGAACTTGTGCATTTTTGAAAATTAATGAAAAACTTTGATCAAATTGGTGTCTAATATGCTTTAACATCAACATGAAACTTGTTTGAACACTTAAAAACAACATAGCCAAGCTAGAAACCAGAATTACATGCCATGCTCATAAGCTTATGCAAAACTGCCTTATCATTCGAATTCTTGGTTTGGCTTGAGTAATTGATGTTTTGATCATCCAAACACTATCCATGAACATCATAGACATGATGCAGATCAATAACAACTATCTGTAACAACTCTAACATCAATTTCCAGTTCCATTCGAAGCTCTGTGCAGGTGGACTTGGGTAGAGTGATCCAGGCAAGCTCATGAAGTGCAGACCATTCCTACACCTTCCCTAACACCCGTTGGAGCTCGTGCAATCATAAAACACAACCGAAACACTCTTGCATTGAATTCGATTCCAGTAAGAACACGAAACTCAATCTCATGATTCTTTGATTCATTTGAAAAAACTCTTGGCCGTTTGTTTCGCACCTAACACGATCATAAACCCTCAATCAATTGGAAAATCATTAACCATACACGATTTCAATTAGGATTTTCGGCCTAGGGTTCTTCGTGTTCATCAGAAATTTAACCATGTTAGACCAAAAATAAATGAAATTAACAACCATCATCATGTTCCTTGTTAAATTTCGAGCAACTTTCATGTTTACAACTTTCAAAATCATTGAGAAACAAGAAAGTTACAAAATCAAAGAATTGAAGAGGATGAAGAACATGTTCGCGCGTGTTCTTGTTATTTTTCAAATTCAAATTTTCCAATATAATATTAACACGTGGTTTTGATTCAAATACACGAATACAATCTTGCCCCAGCGGTTGCCAGCTCGCTTGTAGATCACTTTGCCACGTATGCCACCCACAGGTCCTGGGTTCAAACCTCCCATGGACCATTTTTTTTCAAACTTTTCATATTTTCTTCATGTTTTTTCACAAACTTTAACATTTTTTTTAACCAATCAAAACTCCTCATTTTGAGGTGATTTTTTGTACACTTGTCAATAAATGTATCTATTTTATGATAGTGCAAAAATTTTCAGAAAAAACTTTCATCTGATTATGTTTTAATCGAGCCGAAAACGACGCTTTGAGCACTTTTCAAAACCACTTTAAAAGGTGAATTTTTCAAACTTTCGAATTCCGATTCTTTTCAAAACTTCTCATAAATAAACTTCACTTTTCAAAAACACTTTTAAAAACATTCTTCAAAATTTTTCATCAAACTTACATCTTTTTACCATGATCGATCCGATTTAAACGATAAAACCGATTCGTTTTCTCTCGAATTTCTTAATCGATCATGGGCCTCCCTCACGGTGTAAGTCCCAAAAACATTCTTTTTATGTACATAATTATTTCCTTGTACATATCAAACTCTCTTCAGATACATACAAATTTTTATCTGTACATAATACAGATACTTTTTATACTCAAGTACAGACAAACTTCGATCGTTTGTTTTCACTTCACTTGTGTATACACAAAAACATTCTTTTTATGTACATAATTATTTCTTTGTACATATCAAATTCTTTCTCATATACATACAAATTTTTACCTGTACATAATACAGATACTTTTACTCAAACACGGATAAACTTCGATCGTTTGTTTTTTGTTTCGTCTATATATACATTGAATACCATTGGTATTGAAAGGAGCATTATTCCCCGTGAAACTGCTTTCAAACCAATGGGCCACCCTTATGGTGTAAGTCCCAACCCTCCTATGTACATCCACGTCCTCCTTGTACATAAATACTCGTTCGTGTACATATTTACTTCCTTGTACACAATTCAAACTTGTAAATAATCAAGTTACGCTCGTTTTAAGCGTTCGTTTCACAGACACTTGTTTATATTTACTTCATAAGCTCTTGTAAATAAACATCATGCATTGTTTATATTTCCTTCATAAACTCTTGTGAATACATATCACACACACTTGTTTATACAACTGTCTAGTTATAACATAACAACTAGTCTAACCAATAGGTTCCCCACAGTATTAGCCTCCTCTTGGGCTTTATACAAGATAAATCTCCCCACAGAGTTAGCCTCCTCTTAGGCTTCATATAAGAAAACTCATTCATCTGAGTTTAGCCTCCGCTTAGGCTTCATATAAGACAACACTCCCCTGTTGAGTCAGCCTCCTCTTGGGCTTCGTTCAAAAGAACTCCTCATTGAGTTTAGCCTTCTCTTGGGCATCAAACAAAGAAAGAGATCGAAATATCTTATGACCTCTATTGGGCTTCCAATACAAAGAATCACCCGTGTTAGGATAGAACCAGAGTATAATTTCCTGAAATTGCTCTTAATTCCAAAAGGATGGTTTCCGGTGAAATCCTTTTAAAGCCAAAACCACCATACCCTATAGCTTCCTCTTGAGCTTCATACAAGGACCTCGATGACCCTCGGAATGCCTCCTCTTGGGCTTACAATACAAGGACCCATGGGCTTCTTAAAAGCATCCCTTAATCCAATCAATTTCTCCTCGAGATTTAGACATCTATCATCTCTATGGAAGAAGTATCTCATCTATCACATCACATACCAAAAACTTTTCAAACTCTTTTCAAACAAAAACATCTCTTAATTGTAAGTGGTAACGCTTGTACACTCAAGCAAAACACCCAATGCTTACAGCTAAAAGATTCAATCATCTTTTCAAACATCTTTCTTAAACATGTAAGTGGTAACGCTTGTACACTCAAGCAAAACACCTATAACTTACGAAAGATTTTAATCACCAAACTTTCAAAAATGTATGTGATGAAATAGATTAGATACATTTTTCATTAAGATGACATTTGTCTCTCTTACTAACTCCCGTTGCTTTCCACTAGCATAAGTGGGAACTACGATTGCTCTGACTTTCTCAACATCCCTTTGAGAATACATAGGCACAAGGTCTCATCCTTGGCGAGCAAAATTTCTTTCTCCCTCAAACCAAACAAACCATAGAACCCTGTAGATCCGAGCTACAAATGCTCTGATTCCCACTAGGGGATATGTATGCAGAAGATCCACAGATCTTTGCGAGCACAATAATAACAAACATTAGGATCCCACATAATCTATCCTTCTTAAAATCCCAAAGGAGAAACTTTCCCAATCATAGAAATAGCAATTAAAACACACAAACATATCAAACATATTCATATATAAATTGCTCGATAGCCTTGTTTTTTGCCAACTAGGCCTTTCTATACGAGGGGGTATAGTTGTATGTTGTAGTGATGTGGGATATTATTGTTTTCACCTTCAATGAAGGATCGCAGCTAACAAGAGGTAAGATTTCTTGACAAATGAGATCATGACTCAATTTCCGGTGATCCTGTGA
Organism: Vicia sativa; assembly: GCA_021764765.1. Lineage (NCBI taxonomy): Eukaryota > Viridiplantae > Streptophyta > Magnoliopsida > Fabales > Fabaceae > Vicia > Vicia sativa. Next base: position 59,249,686 of record CM038797.1, on the reverse strand, counting down.
TTGTGTGGAATTAACACAAGTGTGTTCCGTCATAGAACCTATCACCCAGGAATGACTACGCAATCTATACGATGCAGTTAGATGGAAGTTACACTCAGGGTGGGTATAGATGATTACGTATCTCTCTACTGCTGTTCGATCCAGATGATTCCGTCATAGTTGTTTATCATGTGGAACTTTTATATTGCTCAGACGCAATCTTCTTTTGAACGAAATTTGTCTTTGACTTTTAAATTTGCATCCGATCAACTTGTGGTTGTAGAATATATCGATGAAGGGTCATCTGCACATGTTGAGGGTGGTCATGTACGGAGGTGGTGTGAAGATCGATGTGGAGGCGGTTGGCTTTCTTCCTCGGCCTCGATTCTTCATTTACCATGATGTTGAATCTGCCTCCTCCGCTTCTCTTCGTCAAGAACATCCACCTCGCCTGTTCCTCCTCCGTAGGATCAACCTCTCGTGTCCTCGGAACACGACGTACAACCAATCGAGTCGCACCGTATTCATGATTACAAAACATGTTTTGCGATCTTCGTCGTCTTCAACAACTACCGGTAAAATGTTACCCGGTTCTCACCAAGAAAAGCAGGATGTTGGTAGAAAATGTTTGACGTCGGACCTCGAAGTTTGTTTTAGTCTTTTTGAAATACTGAAAAATTCGCATTGCTATTTAGACAAAATTGGATATTTTCAGTGTTTCTGAATAAAAAACCGGATACCTCACTTTTGTATGTCTCACCATTGAAATTTACAGTGATAATATATTGTGGTACAGATGACATTTCGATTAGGGTTTGAGTGTTTGAAATTAGGGTTTTCAATTTTAATAAAATTCGATTTTTGGGTGTCTAAAAGTGTTTAATTTATAGATGGGAAAAAATCACATGCAGTCTAGGGTGGCAGCTAGGGGACATACCTATTTATGACTAGGTCTGTAAAAAGCCAAGTTGAATGGCTCCTATGTGTAAATACACAAGGGAGGCGCCATCTCCTTTGGCTTTTTCCAGGCCTAGTTATAGCTAGGTCTGCCACCTAGCTGACACACTAGCCTGCATGCATGCAACCTGCCACCTAGCTGAACCTAGCTGCCACCTAGCCTGTCACAAGCCATCTAGGATGGCGCCTTAGTGCAATATTAAAGGGGAGGCGCCATCCCACTTGGCTCCTCCTTGACAAGTGTCATCCATGCATGCAAGGTCCCAACCACCTCATTTATTCCTCTCTTCTTGAATCACCTATAAATATGGCTTCTCATTTGTGTTTTTTCCATCACCACTCTTCACTCCTCCTCTATCTCTAATACAATTCTCTCTTTCTCAAATCATCAGTAGAAATTTCAATCATGAGTCTCTTGACGTTAGGAGAATCTCACCGAGGAACAAGGGCAAACATTACAACCTATGTAAGTATTCTTTCATTTTTTTGTTTTCATTCTTTTTCTTACATTCTTTTTTTATTATGTTTTAAATATTGTTTACACTTTCTTACACAATTTATTTTCACATTATCTATAGGACACGAAAAAATTTAGATGTCGCTCACATCATTATGTTGTTCCCGATCCGTTCATCGTTCCATACCTTGAACATGCCGGTTTTGGAGAGGTTATTAAAATCTCCAACTACACGATCGATTCAAAGTTCATTCTTGCATTGTGCGAGAGGTGGAGACCCGAGACACATACATTTCATCTACCTATAGGTGAGTGTACCGTCACACTAGAGGATGTATACATGTTGATGGGTCTTCCTATCAATGGTAAGGCGGTGAATGGTCCGGTCCAACAACCAAACAACCTATGCGAGGAGTTGTTGGGTAGAGATATGGTCGAAGGTCCTAGTGCAAGAGGCCAAGCTATATTTTTATCCACTCTTAGAGAGTATTATTATTCCTTTGTTTTGGATGAAAACTCCACCGAGGAACAAAAAATAATAAAAACTAGAAACTACATTATGTTAATGTTTGGTAGTTTTTTATTCCCCGAAAGTACCGGGAATAGTGTAAATTTTATGTATTTGAATTTACTTCGAGATGTCAATAAGATAGGAAGATATAGTTGGGGTTCCGCTGTTCTTGCCCAACTATACTCCTCGTTGTGTAAAAATTGTATGAAAGACACATCAACTTTCAATGGATGTGCTTTCTTACTTCAAACATGGGGTTGGTGGAGAATGCAATCACTCAATCCCGTCAACGACCTACCGTTCAGTTTTTCCTACGCAACAAAGTAAGTACATTGCTTATTTATTAAATTTTATTTATATCTTTCACATATATAAAATCCTAATATATTAAATGTTAATTCATTTAGGTTTAGCGTAGTGGGCATGGATTACGGAAAGAATCTGAGACACAATGTTCTCCTATACCGTAATCTAATAGACCACCTGGACCAACCGATGTACGTCATTTTATTAACTCCAAATTATTTTAAATTTAACATATATTATTTTTATCATTATTATTAATCTCCATTATTTTTTGAGCAGTTTACATGGAGACCGATTGGTTTGGACCATGTACCAAATGATGAAGCAGGTTTGATGCAAGACGCAATTATCTGCTTTAACATTGTGAAAATGCACCACAACGACCGTGTGAAGATGCAGTTTGGTATGTTCCAAGACATACCCCGCGATCCGATATGCTTGGATCCTTGGCATCTAAAAAGGGTCGATGCCCAATGGGGACTCAATAATTGGAGGAATTTTTCCAGGGAGTATTGTAGGATGTGGAAAAACCGAGCAGACCATATCTTACAATGTCCCGTTTATGAAGATGACGAGATTATGCAACACTCTCGTTAATATATTGCTTGGTACCACCAACAGAGATATGCATGTTTCTCAACCTCGCTATTTGGTCGACCCTCGCACCCAGTGGGGGCAACCTCCAGAGTCACAACAACAACGAAGACAACGCTACCGCCAACAACAACCTCAACAACAATACCAACAACAACCCCAACACTACCAACAACAACAACAACCACCCCAACAACACTACCAACAACCACCCCAACAACACTACCAACAACCATCCCAACAACACTACCAACAACCATCAACTTCCCGCCAATCAACCCGACGACATAGAACCACCAACACTCAATCCCAACCCCAACCCCAACAACAACCTCATCACCCACCCACCCAATACTCACATATGCCACACACCCAAGTTCAATACACCGAACAAAGGGCATATGTCCAACCCCCTATATGGGTCCATCAACATCAATATCTCACCTCACCCCAGACCCTGGCTTCCCTGAAGAATATTCCCCAACCAACCCAACATTCCACCAACCATCGTCGTACCAAACCCCCCGCCATTCATATGGGTACGAGACTCCTAACACCCAATTTCCTTTTTACCCCACATATTCACAATCCACATATACAGATGAGGACTGCTATAGTCCTCAAATGGAACCTAACCCCCAACCGCAACGACCAAGCTACGAGAACATGGGGACACGTTTATCTGGCCGGTGCAACAAGCAATGTAAATCTTGAGGCATTCATGGATCCCGATCTCATTCACTACGGGCGACCATCAACCCATGATCGGTCCCATCGACCCAACAACGGATCCGAACCTCGCATCGACGAGTTAGAGAGGACGCGTGTGGAACCGTGGTCATCTACGAGTCCCGGGTCGCCATGAATGAACTTATGTAATTGCTTTTTGCTGTAATCAAAATTTATAATACAAGATTTATTTCACAACATTGTCGTGCACTTTAATTTAAATTGAATTTTTTTAAAAAAAAATAAGCCCTAGGCGCCATCTCAGATGGCTTTTCCCATGTGTTTTACACATAGGAGCCATCTGAGATGGCTTTTAGGGCAAAAAATTGAAAGGAGGCGCCATCCTGGCTGGCTCCTGCGCCTAATAATCAGTGCAGGAGCCATCTCAGATTGCTCCTGCTTGTATTTTTGTCCTGAAAATTGGTTATTTGCGTAAATTTTTTCAAAAATTGGTTATTTTTGTTTGTTTTTTAAAAAAATTGGTTATTCCAAAAAAAAATTCCGTGATATGAGAAACCGACTTTATAGAAATTATGGAAATTATATGCGAAAGAAACTTTATTCGGTATTTAATAAGGTAAGGTGCAAAGACTACTTGCCGAAAAAAATAAGAAATATGTTGTAGATAAGTCAGAATATAAAATGAATATCTAATAATCCCAGAATAAAAGGGACAAATTCTGTAAATATAATAAAGACATCAAAAAAAGTATTGAATACAGACGGAAATCACACTCTAAAAAAATATTATAAAATATTATAATATTTTATAAAATTTTATAAAAAATTAGAGAGGCGGTTTAGTGAATAAGAAATTTTAATTCAACTATTACAGTTAGATTATCTCTGATTCATCCTTATTATAAATACAAATATTTTAAATAAAAATAAAATATAAATGTGATTAAACAAAGATAAAATACAAATATTTAAAATATACGGTATAACTTAAAACCAGCTTTTTTTATTACTATCATTTAGATTAGTTATGTGAAACAAAAAAATATTTTTGTCTATTCACGACCCTTTGCCATTGCATATAAAAGTCAATAGAAAGGGGCAATTCATTTGCGTATAACTCAAGGTACTAGGTAGTAGGAATTCTCAATTTTCAAAATGTTAGGCATAGAGATAGAGTCTGTGTTTGGCTTGTTGTCACTTACCTAATGGAGTACAAAATTTTAGAGATGGGAGGGAACAAAACATAGGGGAAAATCTTGACTCATAGAAAAGATAGAAGATTACAAGGGCAAAGGCTGCTCATTAAGGGCGGATGTTACGTGGGAATTGTGTCAAACATATAATACTACTACAAAACTTTGAACATGACCTTATATGAAATTCACTATTAAAAATAACTTATTATCCATTTATCTATAAAAATTATTAGATAATTTTTTCAATCATTTAATAGGATTCTCCTACACCTCTGAAAAATAAAAAATATCGTTCGTAAATTAACTTACGAACTCACTTGTTAAGTGAATTTGTAGGTTAACTTACGAATTGACCTTTCTAGATGAATTCGTAAGTTAACTTACGAATTCACTATCCTAAATTTATTAGGATTTAATTTATATATATATATATATATATATATATATATATATATATATATATATATATATATATATATATATATATATATATACACACAAAAGAAAATAGAATATTTTATTTTATTTAATTTGATTTCTATTACATATATACACGATTTCACGTACTAAAAAATAGAAAAATATATGCATTAAAGTCTAATTTATATTTGACCTATAATAATAAAATTTATTAATATAATCAATATAAATATCAAATTTGGTCTATAAAAAAAATGTATTAATATTATTGATATCAATTTCTATATGAAGAGATACCATTGATATTTTGCCTTGATTTATTTGATATGTTTTAATTGTATAATATATTTTAATAATATAATTAAATTGAATTATTATTAATATATCCTTTTTACCAAACATAATATACAATTTTGTATCAAATCCTATTATTTATTAAGAAAAAATCAAATCAAATTTATTTTATCCATAAAAATTGTATAAAAGTTTTATTCTAAAATGATTTTATTGTCGAAATTTGAAATCTTAGCATCACTTAAGTCATTAAATATATTAAATTATTGTCAATTTAACTATAAAAAATATAATATAAAATGATATAAATATTTTTTTTCCATAATTCTAATATTTAACTGAATTTTTTTGTTTAATACAAAATTTATTAATTTATATAATTAAAAATTATATAAATTCTTCCATTATTAATTCTTCACCAGATTTAAATTTTAAATATATCGATTATTATTATTCACTTTTAATATTGTTTTTTAGCCTCACTTTTTTGTTTTATTATGATACAATTTTCTTAAGAGAAGTAAGAAAAATATTAACACACCCATTAACACAAAAATATAATCATTTGGTCTCACTTAGCAATCCTAAGTGATAACAAAAATATAAACCTCACCAATTACAATAAACAAAATAAAAAAGCTCAATTCAAAATTTAGGATTCAATAATAAATAAATAAAAATGTTCGTCAGTCATGGTTTGAGAACAAAGGTAGAATAAAGCCTATGTAACTGTCATCTGATATTAAGATTAAGAAAGGTAGAACAAAGCCTATGTAAGTGTCATCTGATATTAGAATTAAAAAAGGTAGAACAAAATCTATGTAACTGTCATCTGATATTATAATTAAGAAAGCATGCTGCCTTTTCTATAAAGCTGCTGCTATTGCCTTTTTCATGTTTCTTCTACCTATACTCTAACCGGCCTGCTGCTATTTTTTTGTTTATATTAAGTACTCAAATCTTTTGAATTCTCTGAGACCTTCTGTACATAAATGTATTACATCCTTTTGGTCACTAAAGCAGCTCCTAGGTTTGTATATTATAATACTTAAAATAACTTGGGCTGCATAATATGGTCAACATCAACACCATAAAAATTTATTGATACCTGTGCAATGTATACCACTTTACTTATTATCATCTGGTCTTCCCAGCGTTGAAGTACATTTTGCTGGTAATAAAATAGTAAAACTTGTGATAGTGAATATAATGTGTACTTCTATTCAATATTCTACTGTTTTTAAACTTAGCATTTAGTTCATTCTTAACTAATTACATCTTCGTCCATTTACAAACCAAACCTGAACAACTGGTTGCTGTTTTGACACATTTCATTTATTTTTCATAATTAAAATGCTTTTAACTCTTACATGTGATTTATTTTCATAATTAAAATGCTTTTAACTCTTACATGTGAAAACAAATATACAACACGGTTTAGCAGTCAAGACCATGATTTTCTGGTTTTTTTCATTACATTTATTTATTATATTGACAATACGTCTTACTTTTATATCTTAAAAAATTAAAAAATTAAAAAACATACTATTAGAGATACTTTAGTTGACTTTTGAAATATAGCATAAACAAAAGTCAAGAGGGCAAATGAGCTATCCCATTCCAAGGTTATACGAAAATTCTCCAACACAAGGTACCCAAACTTCTTCCCTACGTTTAATCAGCCTACCACCTCCAACAAAAGTCAATGCCAATTGTAAGTTTGCCATGATTCTCTTGCATTATATACTTTGATCCAACAGTTACACAAAATACATCAATAAATATTTCATACCTCATTTTCTTTTAGAGCAACCTGCTTGTGATACATAACAAATGGTGATAAGTGAATAAACTCTCATAAATGATACAAATTCTGTTATTCTTTTGTTGAATGTTAGTTTGTCCAATAAATTCACTTGTCCTAAATATGAAAAGAAACACATTGTGCTTTTGACAATCTGTTAAAATTAAATGCATCTACTTCTAACAGAAATTATTATATTTTCCTACATATTTAGGTTATCAATTTGCCTAATTAAAATGGATAACACATCAAGGCCTGAACTGCCTATCAGGTATAAATGATTACATCATCAAACTCCTTCCAGTTTACTATACTATTACTCACTTATATACTTCACTTATTTAAATAACATTCATAACTTTATAAGTCTTAATTTATTTTCTTCTAAAAATATAGGTGACGAAAAGGAGTTTTTGAGTAGTGATTCTATTGATAGATCAGAAGCAAATGACAATGAAGCTTTCGAGCACTTGACTCCTGAATTTTTAAACTGTTTGAAAACTTCAGGTTTACCAAATCATTCCATGAAGCTAAATATTGGAACAACCATAATGTTGATAAGAAATTTGGATCAATCTGAAGGTCTTTGCAATGGTACCAAGGTGACTCTACCATATTTGGATTTAGGATGTCTTATAATATTGAAGAAAATTTGAGAACATAGCCAAACCACTTTCATTTTGTAATCTTATTTTTATATTTATATCACATGTTCAATGACTACTAATTTCACCTATACTATCGTGTTTACTTATATTTAATTCAATTGGATATTCTTTTCATCTTAAGTATTTCTTTACCCGTGCGGACGCACGAGTCTTCTACTAGTTTTATTATTAAATAAAACTGAGTTAAAAACTTCTTCTGATAAAATATATAATGTAAATTTTTTGAAGAGGCGAGTTAATAACCTATTTACACAATATTACCTCTAGGTGATTAAGGAAATCCAGCATTTTAATTTATAATTGCGTCCAAAAGAATTTTTGAATCATGTGCACTTCCTTCCCATCCTGAATATACATATGTAAACATCATGTTAAAATCACAAGTACACATGACATATACCTCCTTGAAATTGTGTGAAATTGTTTCAGTGGAATGTCGAAAGCGGGTTGAAGCAACTCTATGACGAACATTATGGCCAATTATGAATAAAAATGTAGCAAATTTATCTTCAACAAGCACATCTCTTGAGTCACCTAAGTAGTCTTTCTCCCTCAATGCGTTACAGAAACTAACAAAACATTATTTCTTCATTCCAAATCCATTTAATACTTCAGCAACAAAACTCACGACTCGTCAATGAAGATGCAAAACATTTGCTTTGTTAGAGTATTTATGATGATACTTATAAATCATACTATTAAAGAGAAACTATGCAAATTCATCATTACTTGCATCAAATCAGAAATAGAATCATCATTTTTATCAATATCAATTTTGGTTAGAACATGTCATACAATTTGGTAACAAAACTTTAAAAACGAGATACTCAATAAAAAGGAAATAAAAGGTTTTATAACATATGTATAAAATTCAATACAATGCCTAAAAACACAAACAATTGTCAGAAAATAGAACAAAGTAAATAAAAATCATAAACAAAGTACTATGATAAGTATGTCTCATCGTTATCACTACAAATTCAAGTAAGACTTTATTTATCCTTAAAGTTTAAGTACCTATCCACGCTTCCTTTCAACAGACATGGAAATGAACATTTCTCTCAAATCATGATTCATAAACCTTCTTAAAGCTTTTCCATATGATTCATGTGAGATATCTTTCATCTCATCTAGACAGTCACACATTGAGTAAGAGAGCAATCTGATGTTACACGTGAAGTAGCCTCTACATTCATATCCCTATACCGCTCAGCTTTTGGCAAAGATCCTTTAGCCCATGCTGAAAGTCTCTCTCTCATCATATGTGACGTAGAGTCTTTCTTGGATCGTACTTGAACTTGTCTCTTTTCGTTGGAGCAGAAGATAGAAAAATAGATTTGTGAAGAAGAAGAAGATTAAGGGAATTGAGAATGAATGTGAAAACTGAAAATAAAAGTATATTGTGAATGATTGTTATTCTGTTTACAAAGAAATTCTCCTTATATAGACACATTTCTTAGGCCCAATAGAGTAAACTAAACTAAGGCCCAAAACATCTAAAGGCCCAAGGAATTCGAAACACTCTAGCATACTTAAGAGTAATGACTTCGACAACCTAACTATTCGACCAACACACATTGACATTCGATTCGATTAGCACACAACATTACAACTATTTCTACACACTAGTTCAACATATTAATTCGAATCTTGAATTGTACATATTCTAACACACCCCCTTAATTCATGTTCTCGAGACTTCTCATCCCGATGCTTCCTTTCAGCTCTTCGAATCTGACTTTCTTCAGAGGTTTGGTGAATATGTCAGCTAGTTGAACTTCAGTCTTGCAGTACTTTATTTCGATCTTCCCTTTGTTGACTTGATCTTTCAGAAAATGCTACCTTCTTTCAATGTGTTTGTAACGCCCGTTTCTAATTAATATTATATTATATTAATATTTTCGAGTTACCAATCGATATTTATTTTGCGACAAGAATAAATATATTAATTGATATATATGATAATATATTTGGCGACGTTCCGTTCGGTCCGGTAAAATATTATTCGGATCCGATATTTAATTCCCGGAATTATTTTGATTGATTGATTTAATAATATTATTAGATATTATTAGTGTTTTAATTTATAAGAATAGATGGGGGTGTGAGGATTAATTGTTAGAATTGGGTTTTACACCCTTGGTTGCTAGTAAGGAAAACAACCTATAAAACACTTTCCTTGTTTTTCTTTCCAACCTAACACACCAAAACCAAACAAGAGCATGAGAGGAAGCTAGTAGAAACAACCATATAAAACCACATTTCCTCATTTTCTTCCCATTTGGAAAACAAACCAAAAATAAAAACTTGGAGCTTGAGAGAAAGAGAAGGTTTGGAGAAGAAGAGGAAGAGGGAGAGCATGATCAAGCTTGAGGTTGGATTTGTTGAATCTTCATGGATCAATCAAAGCTTCTATGGTAAGGGGTTTGATTTCTCTATCTCATATGATTAGGTTTTGATAGTTGTATTTTGAATTTGGGGAAAAATTGATGTTTGGATTATAGGGTTTTGGTTGATTGTTGATTGAAATAGATTAGAAGAGTTGAATTAGGAGTAGAGATTATGAGATATTTTCATTGCTAAGTAGTAGAAGTTAGAATTTGAATATGGAATGAAGAAAGTATAAGAAAAACAAATTGTGAAAGAAAAACAGAAAATGGAAAATTGTATGAAACAAAACGCAGGGAAAAAAGAAAATGAATGGACGAAGAGTCATGGGGGAGGCGCCCACCTCCATGTGTGGGGCGGCCACCCCCTAACTTGAGGCCCTCGCCTCCAAGTGTGTGTGTGGCTGGGGACGTGCGTCCCTTTGTGCTACCATGGTTTGTGCAAAAATCCATTTTCTGTAAACTGTATTGTGAGTTTTCTGTATTTTGCAGAACATGGTTTCCGCATAATTTTTCCACTAGCCTCTGTTTCTGTTAGTTTCTGTAATTCGACGACGGAGCAAGTTGCTCCGAATTCAACGAAAATTGACGTGCAAACTAAGTTCGACGTGTAGAACGTAGTGGAGAGGTTAGTTTTTCAAAATTATGAGTTTTTATGAGATGACCCGAAATAGGCCAATTTACGGTTAAATTGAATCGGATTGCGTTTTAGTGGATGTAAGGCGCGTTTGGACAATCCGATTTCGATGTTGATAATTTTGATTAATGCCAGTTATTAGGAATGACTTTTACGACAGTTATTGACATTTTGACTATTTTTCCGTTTTTGGAATTTGGTGAATTAATTGATAAAGATGCGGTGTGAATAAATATAATGCTTGCAACAGTGTATTTATTAATGAATACTTGTGATATGCGATGCGATGATATATGTCTTTGTACATGATGATGTGATGATTATATTGATGTTGTTAATAAATGCTTCCGAATTATGAATGCATGACTTTTGACGATGATGAATTGTTTGGCGATGTTTTGCATAATGCAAATATGATGCGATGATATGTTTATTTGGTGTGAATAAATATGGCGACGTGGACTTTATGTTAATTTTGATGAGCGATGATGATGTGTTGTTGTGTTGTCTTTATTATTGAGTCACATACATTGCATTGGCGACGATGGGCTTTTATGCCAAGCGACAAGGCTTTTATGCCAAGCGACGAGGCTTTTATGCCAAATGTTCCTATTTATAGACAAAGCGACGGGTACCACATGCATAACATAGTCGTGTCTCATGGAGTCGGTTATGTTTATGTTTGAGTTGTTTGGCGTTGAGTTTTTAATTGATGAATGATGTTGGATTGCGATGATATATGATGCTTTGTTTGGTAATGATCTTTATGATGAACATGAAATGAATATGAATTGATAATTTCATGATAACTATGCGATGAATATAAATGATGAGTTTTACGATGATTTAACTTGATGAAATGCTTAATGCAAATAGGATGTGATGATGTTTGTGATGATGGGCTTTATGCCAAATGCGATGATGGGCTTTATGCCAAATGCGACGATGGGCTTTAGCCAAATTGTGATGATTGTTTATGTTGCTCAGGTTGTTAGCATTGTTTAATGTTGTGGGTTGATGTTGTTGTTTATGATTGCCGTGTTAACTAGCAATATATTAGCTTGTGACGATCTCGTGGTGACGGAGGTGTATGTGTTGCTGTGATGAATTGTGTCGATGAGGCTTAGGCGAGTAAGTGTAGATTAAACACTTTAGATTAGCGATAAAAGTAGGTGAGATTTAGATATGTGGTGGAATGCACCTGCTAATCTATATCGCTTATAATTTATATATATATATATATATATATATATATATATATATATATATTTATCATGCCTTTAATTATATGTTTTGGAGTATCTCACCCTTTACTTGTTTCGTCGTTACCTATATATTGGTAACGTGCAGGTTATGAAGACGGAGTATATAGCTGCTATTAGTCGTGTTGGTGTCGCTCTGATACGTAGCACTCGGGGGGAATTATTATGTGTCTTGTTGTTGTTCTTTTGTTGTTTTCCTTTGTAAATAAGAATCATAATTTATAAAAACATGATTTTGATGAGGAAGTTCAATAAAGGAAATGTTTCATTTTTATGAATCAAATTATGATTTGCGGCGAGGCTATGTATCTGAGATTTATACTTTAAAGCAAACTGTTTAAAGTGGATTGGTTTTGAAGGTGTGATACCTCAGTATTTAATTTATGAAATTTTAAATTACTCTGATTTTTGTATATAAAACTTTGGATAATATTGGGGTGTTACATTAGTGGTATCAGAGCAGGTCAGTCTGTCGACCAGGTTCTTTGCGTGTTTAACCCTGTTGTATGCGACATATGTGTGAAACACTGTCGGTACTTGCTTGTTTCTATTTGTTTGTCTGCAGAAATGAGTTTGAAACAAGTGGGGGAGAAGTTTTACTTCTTGGTGGCGCTTGTGGCTTGGAGTCAGAGCCTCAAGCAGTGTTACGCTTTAGTAACTTGAAGTGTAAGTTTGAAGACGTTGTTGTGGTTGGTAAAGATGGTTTATGTCACCATCATAATTGTCGACTGCCTATTGACAAATTGAGGAACTGACCACCCTTAATCTCTTGTTGATAGTAGTCGGGGATTGTGTTGGTTGAGATGAAGTTGTCTTGCCAGCTTAATAGTGTGTGAAGCTGATGTGTTTGCACAAGGAGGTGCACAGTTACTTGAGTTATGAGCGAACTTGGATTTTGGTGAGAAACAAGATTTTGGCAAGTGAGCTTCTTGTAACACCCCTTCTAATTACCCGCGTTTTATAAATATTAATCAGAGTTTTTATTAGCAAATCAAGAGGCGTCATAATTTAAATATTTCAAATCAATCAACACAGTTGTCATGCTTTCAATGAAGAATAAATCATTAATTAAATCAGACTTAAAGTTATGTTTAACAGCGGAAATGAAACATAACAAATCCCGAATACATCATTCATAGTTATTCCAGGATAATAAATCAAAACATAATTTCAAAAACCATTAAGGATATCCATTAAGGATTTCAAAACAAACGTTTCCCCAGTGTTACATCTACCAGAGCACGACACTGACACGCGGATTAACTAACTGACTCAACTCTAGAGCTATCCTCACCAATTCCAAGCAGCTAATCACTTCGGATCTGAAATCATTAAAGTAAGGGTGAGATCTCTATCCAATATAAAATGCATTATATGTTTTTAGATACAACAGAATAATTTGATGTGTTAGTCCATTATCAAAACACATTCATAGATCAATTCACAAAACATTGTACACAATTCATTATGCAATTAAACAATCAATGGAAATTGCAACACTGGAAACCATCCTAGCATGTTACAATCCCATATGCAATGCAGACTCTATGCATGTGGTACCAAACGTGAACCGAGTTCACCCTCTGTTCCATCACACTTGGAAAACAACGGAAATCCATGATTCGCCCAGAACACTGAGTCAAGAATCTATCCTCACTACCTCAATCCTGGTAAGTCTATTGGCTCTGCAAGTTCACTTCCGCACAATGGGAATGAACCAATTAACAATGCTTATGCATGCATCATAAAAGCATGCAACATCAATTCACAGATTATGATATAACATAATTCACATAATGCCAATCACCAATGTAATCTATTCCATCACAATGTTTATCAAAACTCAACATGGTAAGCATTATTACACATTCATCAAATCGGACAATTCAACGCCATTTCTCATCATCCTCAAATATCCACCTTTTTCAAAAATCGGAAGCTCGACTACTTTTAAAATAATTTTAGCAAAATAATATTTTTCTATTTTTAAAAGATAGTATTTTTAATTTAAGAAATAATGCCGAAAACGGCACTCGAATCGGGGTTATGGTTTAGAAAATATGAATTTTTGAAGTTTTAAGTATTTTGAAAAATTACACTGGAACCCGGTTCCTACATATACAGGAACCGGTTCCTGCGAAGTCTGAAAAACACGCTTCCTGGAATTTGTATGGGAACCCGGTTCCAACATATACAGGAACCGGTTCCTGTGTACAAAATTCCCCAGTTTTGAAATTTGAACACTCGGAACCCGGTTCCTCCCCACAGGGAACCGGTTCCCACGACCTGCAGAACCATTTTCTGCAATTTTGACAGCACTTATGCATTCCAATTCAATTCCAAACATTTCCATACGAGTTATGACATTAGAAATACTAAATTACAACCATTATACACCAGTATAACATCATACATCATTGTTTCTTCCTTCTTATTGATTGTTCGACACATTAACAGTCTTAAATTCTATATTCTGACACAAAATAGGGTTTAATCCTGTAAACCTATATTCACCTAAATCAAATTTCCTAACATACCCAATCACCCGATTGATTCCCAAAACCCATAAGGCATTAAAACCGAATGAAATCACCCCTTACCTCGCGATGATCTTTGATTTCCTCGGCGTTGGCTTTTTCCTCTTTTCTCTTCTCTTCTCCAATTCTACGTGAAAATAACTTTTCCCCAAAAGGACTCCTTTTTCCTTCTTTTCCTTTTTATAATCCTTTTAATACTCCTTTTATTTATTCCAATAAAATGAATAATTAATAATTAGTAAAGTAGAGTACTTTACTCCTCACACCTCTACTTATTCCTCACACCACCAACCCTTCTTTTTAATTAAATAATCCAATTAAATCCAAAAATATAAATAATCAAGCCTTTAATTAATTAAATAATTAAATTCCGTATTATTTAATATTCGAATTAAATCGGGGTGTCACAACTCTCCCCCACTAAAAGAGTTTTCGTCCTCGAAAACATACCTTAGACGAAAAGTTCAGGATACGAGTCCTTCATCTGGCTCTCCAGCTCCCAAGTTACATTTGCTCCAGCTGGTCCTCCCCAAGCTACTCTCACCAGTGCTATCTCTTTACCACGCAATTGCTTTACTTTCCGATCCTCAATTCTCGCAGGTACTGCTTCAACAGTCAGATTATCCCGCACCTACACATCATCTACCTGAATCTCATGAGACGGATCCGCAATGTACCTCCTCAACTGAGATACATGGAAAACATCATGCAAATTCGCAAGTGACGGCGGTAAAGCAATCTGATAAGCAACCTTCCCAAATCTCTTGGTAATTTGAAACGGACCAATAAAGCGCAGAGTCAACTTCCTCGACTTCAAGGCTCGACCAATACCCGTCATCGGCGTAACCCGCATGAACACATGATCTCCTTCACTAAACTCATGATCTTTCCTCCTCTTATCATGATAACTTTTCTGACAACTCTAAGAAGCCTTCATCTTCTCCTGAATCATCTTGATCTTGTCTGAAGTTTGTTGAACAATCTCCGGTCCAATCACAGCACTTTCTCCAGATTCGTACCAACACAACGGCGTCCGACACCTTCTACCATACAATGCCTCAAACGGAGCCATACCGATGCTCGAATGAAAACTATTGTTGTAGGTAAACTCTATCAACAGTAAGTAGCTATCCCAAGCTCCACCTTTCTCTAACACACAAGCTCTCAACAAATCCTCTAACGACTGAATCTTTCTCTCCGTCTGACCATCTGTCTGTGGATGATAAGCAGAACTCAATCGTAACTTAGTACCCAAAGCTTCTTGCAATCCCGTCCAAAACATAGAAGTAAACCTCGGATCTCTATCCGACACAATGCTAGACGGAATACCATGCAAACTTACAATCCCCTCAACATACAATCCTGCCAACCTCTCCATCGGATAATCCATTCTTATCTGAATGAAGTGAGCAGACTTTGTCAATCGGTCGACAATAACCCAAATAAAAATCGCTGTCCTCAGCAATCCAGACACAAAATCCATAGAGATGCCATCCCACTTCCACTCTGGAACAAACAACGGTTCCATCAATCCTGACGGTTTCTGATGTTCGATCTTTGATTTCTGACAAACCAAACACGCATACACAAACTCGGCAATATCCTTTTTCATTCCAGGCCACCAAAATAACTTCTTCAGGTCATGGTACATCTTAGTAGCACCAGGATGAATACTCAACCCATTACGGTGTCCTTCTTCCAAAATACTCTTTCTAATCTCAGCGACATCCGAAACACACACTCTATCACCAAATCTCATAATGCCATTCTCATCAATTCGGAATTCACCTCCTTGACCTTGGTTAATCAATGTCAACTTGTCAACCAAGCCAACATCAGATTTCTGTCCATTTCGAATCTCTTCCAAAATACCACTGGTCAGCTTCAACATACCCAACTTCACACTATTCGGAGTAGTTTCACATACTAAACTTAAGTCTCTGAATTGTTCCACTAAATCCAATTCACGAACCATTAACGTCGACATATGCAAGGACTTCCTGCTTAACGCATCTGCCACAACGTTTGCCTTACCAGGATGGTAATTCAAACCGAAATTATAATCCTTGAGAAACTCTAACCACCTTCTCTGCCTCATATTCAACTCTTTCTGGTCAAAAAGATACTTCAGGCTCTTGTGATCACTGAACACTTCAAATTGTGAACCATACAGGTAATGCCTCCATAACTTCAAAACAAACACAACAGCTGCCAACTCCAAATCATGAGTCAAATAATTCCTTTCATGAGTTTTCAACTGTCTTGAAGCATAAGCCACAACCTGCCTATCTTGCATCAAAACACCACCTAAACCCATCAAGGACGCATCACAATACACCACAAAAGATTCTGTCGGATTCGGAAAAATTAGAATCGGAGCACTAGTCAACCTCCTCTTCAACTCTTGGAATCCTTCCTCACAATCTGCATCCCAAACAAACGCTTGACCTTTTCTCGTCAACTTAGTCAATGGTAAAGCTAACTTCGAAAACCCCTCAATGAATTTCCTGTAGTAGCCTGCAAGACCAAGAAAACTACGAATCTCTGAAGCATTCTTCGGCGCTTCCCACTGAGACACAACTTCTACTTTTGTAGGATCAACAACAATACCATTCTTGGAAATCACGTGACCAAGGAAACTCACTTCGCTTAACCAAAACTCACATTTTGATAGCTTCGTATAAAGCTTCTTCTCCTTCAATAATTCCAATACAATCCTAAGATGCTTTCATGCTCTTCATCATTCTTTGAATAGATTAAAATGTCCTCAATAAATACCACCACAAATTTGTCAAGATACGGATGGAATATCCTGTTCATATACTCCATAAAAACATCAGGTGCATTAGTAACTCCAAATGGCATAACAGAATATTCATAATGCCCATACCTCGTTCTAAATGCAGTCTTCTGAATATCTTCCGCCTTAACACGAATCTGATGATATCCAGACCTCAGATCAATTTTACTAAATACACAAGCTCCAACCAACTGATCCATCAAATCATCAATCCTCGGCAATGGATACCGATTCTTGATTGTCACTTTATTCAATTGCCTGTAGTCAACACACAATCTCATTGTACCTTCCTTCTTCTTAACCAACAACACCGGCGCACCTCATGGTGAAACACTAGGCCGAATAAACTTCTTCTCAAGTAACTCTTCCAACTGTTTCTTCAGCTCAGACAACTCAGATGCCGACCTGCGATAAGGCGCCATCGACACCGGACTAGTTCCAGGAATCAAATCTATAGTAAACTTCATCTCTCTCTCTCAGGTGGTAGCTCACTAACATCTTCCGGAAATACTTCTGGAAATTCATTCACAACAAGTAATTCACCACTCTTCTCCTTTCCTTTCACTTCCGTCGAAGAATATAACATAAACACCACGACACCATCTCTAACAGCTGAATTCATCTGCTTAACTGACATAGTCACGTCATCAACTTTAACTTCTTCAGGGAATATGACCGTCTTCTCAAAACAATTGATATGAACCTGGTTGAAGACCAACCAGTTCATTCCAAGGATAATATCAAGTTGTTCTAAAGGTAGGCACACTAAATCCATACCGAAACCTCTATCAAAAATGACAATAGGATAATTCCTACAAACATACGAAGTAGTCACTGAACCCGACGCAGGAGTGTCAATAATCATACTTCCATCCAAATTAGAAATTTCCAGATTCAATCTTTTAGCACAATCCAAAGCAATAAAAGAATGTGTCGCTCCAGTATCAATAATCGCAATTAAAGGTATGCCATTAATAAAACAAGTACCTTCAATCAACCGATCATCCGGCTTAACTTCTGATCCCGACAAAGCGAACACCTTCCCACCTGCTTGTTCTTTCTTTGGCTTAGTACACTACGGACGAGTGTGTCCCTCTTCGCCACAGTTGTAACAAGTTATCCTTCTAAATCTGCACTCAGCAGCTGCATGACCAATTCTCCCATAGTGGTTGCACTTCTTCGCATCATTCTTGCATTCAGCAACTCTGTGTCCCATGTCACCACATCTGTAGCACTTAGTGGAAGAACCAGAAGAACCAGAGTCTCCCCCACTAGGCTTCTTCAAACCACCAGATTTCTGATTATTCCTATCATAGGGCTTACCACGATCCATCTGTCTCTTTCCCTTACGATCAGCATAACTCTGAGCATTCGACTTAGTACTAGCAAGGTCTTCTTCCAAAATCCTACTACAGTCAACTAAATCAGAAACCTTCTAATGCGCGATACGATACCTGCTGATCTCATCACAGCACCATTCTCAAACTTGATACATTTGGAAAATTCCCCATCTGCATCATTAGTGTAGTGAGCATAATACTTTGCTAATTTAGTAAACTTCATTGCATACTCACTCACAGTCTTGTTACCCTGCTTGAGCTCCAGAAACTCAATCTCCTTCTTACCCCGAATGTCTTCAGGAAAGTACCTTCTCAGAAAAGCTCTTAAACACCGTGTCAATGCAATACCATCTTCTTCCATTTCGATTACGGTAGCAACCCACCACATCGACTTCTTCGCTAGCATGTGAGTACCATACCTCACCTTCAGCTCCTCAGCACAATCAATCACTCTGAAGATCCTCTCTATCTCCTTCAACCACTTCTGAGCACCTTCGGGATCATGTGCACCCTTGAACAATGGAGGATTATTCCTCTGAAAATTCCCCAATTGTGCATCAAGATCAATATCCTGCGAATTCCCTCAGAGCACTCAAGCTAACATTCCCAAAGCCTCAGCAATAGCATCGTCGTTCCTTCCGTTACCTCTTCCAGCCATTGTTCTGTAACTTTAAAAAACAATCCACATCAGCACACAAGTATCGACAGTGTTACTTTACACTAGTCGCATAATAAAGGGATAACGACACTAAGACAAGACCGACTATGCTCTGATACCACTATTGTAACACCCCTTCTAATTACCCGCGTTTTATAAATATTAATCAGAGTTTTTATTAGCAAATCAAGAGGCGTCACAATTTAAATATTTCAAATCAATCAACACAGTTGTCATGCTTTCACTGAAGAATAAAACATTAATTAAATCAGACTTAAAGTTATGTTTAACAGCGGAAATGAAACATAACAAATCCCGAATACATCATTCATAGTTATTCCAGGATAATAAATCAAAACATAATTTCAAAAACCATTAAGGATATCCATTAAGGATTTCAAAACAAACGTTTCCCCAGTGTTACATCTACCAGAGCACGACACTGACACGCGGATTAACTAACTGACTCAACTCTAGAGTTATCCTCACCAATTCCAAGCAGCTAATCACTTCGGATCTGAAATCATTAAAGTAAGGGTGAGATCTCTATCCAATATAAAATGCATTATACGTTTTTAGATACAACAGAATAATTCGATGTGTTAGTCCATTATCAAAACACATTTATAGATCAATTCACCAAACATTATACACAATTCATTATGCAATTAAACGATCAATGGAAATTGCAACACTGGAAATCATCCTAGCATGTTACAATCCCATATGCAATGCAGACTCTATGCATGTGGTACCAAACGTGAATCGAGTTCACCCTCTGTTCCATCACACTTGGAAAATAGCAGAAATCCATGATTCACCCAGAACACTGAGTCAATAATCTAGCCTCACTACCTCGATCCTGGTAAGTCTATTGGCTCTGCAAGTTCACTTCCGCACAATGGGAATGAACTAATTAACAATGCTTATGCATGCATCATAAAAGCATGCAACATCAATTCACAGATTATGATATAACATAATTCACATAATGCCAATCACCAATGTAATCTATTCCATCATAATGTTTATCAAAACTCAACATGGTAAGCATTATTACACATTCATCAAATCGGACAATTCAACCCCATTTCTCATCATCCTCAAATATCCACCTTTTTCAAAAATCGGAAGCTCGACTACTTTTAAAATAATTTTAGCAAAATAATATTTTTCTCTTTTTAAAAGATAGTATTTTTAATTTAAGAAATAATGCCGAAAACGACACTCGAATCGGGGTTACGGTTTAGAAAATATGAATTTTTCAAGTTTTAAGTATTTTTGAAAAATTACACTGGAACCCGGTTCCTACATATACAGGAACCGGTTCCTACGAAGTCTGAAAAACACGCTTCCTGAAATTTGTATGGGAACCCGGTTCCTACATATACAGGAACCGGTTCCTGCGTACAAAATTCTCCAGTTTTGAAATTTGAACACTGGGAACCCGATTCCTCCCTACAGGGAACCGGTTCCCACGATCTGCAGAACCATTTTCTGCTATTTTGACAACACTTATGCATTCCAATTCAATTCCAAACATTTCCATACGAGTTATGACATTAGAAATACTAAATTACAACCATTATACACCAGTATAACATCATACATCATTGTTTCTTCCTTCTTATTGATTGTTCGACACATTAACAGTCTTAAATTCTATATTCTGACACAAAATAGGGTTTAATCCTGTAAACCTATATTCACCTAAATCAAATTTCCTAACATACCCAATCACCCGATTGATTCCCAAAACCCATAAGGCATTAAAACCGAATGAAATCACCCCTTACCTCGCGATGATCTTTGATTTCCTCGGCGTTGGCTTTTTCCTCTTTTCTCTTCTCTTCTCCAATTCTACGTGAAAATAACTTTTCCCCAAAAGGACTCCTTTTTCCTTCTTTTCCTTTTTATAATCCTTTTAATACTCCTTTTATTTATTCCAATAAAATGAATAATTAATAATTAGTAAAGTAGAGTACTTTACTCCTCACACCTCTACTTATTCCTCACACCACCAACCCTTCTTTTTAATTAACTAATCCAATTAAATCCAAAAATATAAATAATCAAGCCTTTAATTAATTAAATAATTAAATTCCGTATTATTTAATATTCGAATTAAATCGGGGTGTCACACTTCTAGTTGTGAATCTTCCGAAGCCTTTTGTGAAGATGGGAGTGAGTTACCGCAGTAGTGCGAAGTGAAGTTTTGATGGATTTAGTTCTGGAATTAGTTGTGATTCGAAGTATCCTTAAGGGATGTTTGCTTCTGGATTAGAGTTAAAGAGTCAACTTGAGGATTGGTTTAAGCAGAGTTGTTTATTCGAGTGGGTCGCCGTGGAGTGCTACCGTTGTGTTGTTCAAGAAGAGCAAAGGTTTCCCGAGTTGGTGTGTCGTTTGTAGTCAGGGAACAACGTGAATGTTGATGACGAGTGTCTACTTCCGAGGCTTGATATTTAAGTGAAGTAGTCATTTGGAGTTTATGTGTTTAGAGGAGTCTATGTGAAGTCTGGTTGGCCACGGGTTAGTGTGAGAACGGAAGATGTTTAAACAATGCTTTTCAAGACAGTGTATGGTCTTGGCGAGTGTTTGTTGGTGTCATTGTGTGACTGATGTGTCAGGTGTGATTTTGGAATGTTCCGACAGTACTCTCATGAGTAGCTGTAGAGTGTTTGTTGATGTCATCGTGTTCATGGATATTATTTGGTTCACACCAAGTTAAGGAATCGTAGAAAGCATCCAAGCTTTACATTGTTGATAGTGAAGTTAGACCGGTGTATGTCGAGTAATCTAAAGTTAGAATTCTAAACTGTTGGACGAGAGATCCTTAAGTAAGCAATTTAGATAGTGATATTTTGGATAGCTCCGCGAAGATTTATTTTGTGTCTTGTAGAAGACTTCAAGGGGGTTATTTCAGAGCTTAGAAGTTCCTTATTTTGGATGGTTGACTTTGTGAGTTTGATGGAAGATATTTTTATAAGATGGTGTTGATCGTGGGTACTTTGACTTGAGATGGTCGAGTCATTATTTGGGATTTCGCAATGGGAAGCGAATTTGTTTGAGTCAGTGGAAAGTTTAGCGAATGCCTTGATCTTAGTCTTGTTCTGTACTAGAGAACCTTGTGCGGCGTATGGTGATATTTCATATTGGACTAAGATGTATTTCGACATAGAGTTGGAAAAGTGTATTACTACCTTGGAACGATTTGTTTTCACAAGGAAAAATTGTCGGAGATGTGAGTTAGAGTTTAATGCAGTTGTGCTCGTTTGAAATTTTAAAGGTGCAGATGTTAACAACGAGGAGATTGGAATTGTTGAAGACAATTCAAGTTTGAGTGCGATCTATAAAGAGACTTCGTCTGTGGTTGAGTTTAGTAAGTGGATATCGCGGTAACCCCATAATATCTGATTTGGGATTGGTTATTTTGAGGAATATTGCATGTTTGTTTTGGGACAATTGTTGAGATTAAGTCCATAAGGTTATTAAGGATTTGTTCACTACTAACATATCGATTTTGTTGGATACTAATAGTCGCGGTGGATTATTAGATTACGGCTAAGATAAGTCTTGGCGGTAAAGAATTTTGTGACGGGTTGGTAGCCACAGGTACCTTAAGATGATTGATGTTTTATAAAAGAAAGTGTTCTATTTGTGACTGA
This sequence comes from Vicia sativa, assembly GCA_021764765.1. NCBI lineage: Eukaryota > Viridiplantae > Streptophyta > Magnoliopsida > Fabales > Fabaceae > Vicia > Vicia sativa. The sequence goes on along the minus strand of CM038797.1, from coordinate 59,226,524 downwards.
AGTTGGTCGCGACGGTGTTCCTGTTGGATTCCAGAAAATTATGTTATGATTCTAAGTCCAACCTGTGTTGTAATTCCAATAGTATGAGACGACGTCGATGGGTAGAGTTCTTGAGAGAGTGTGTTGGTTTGAATTTCCACTTCGAAAGATTGAAAGTCGTGAAAGGTGTTTCGAATAAGAAACCTGTGTATCGATTGTTGCAACGATGCGAGGATGGTGATTACTTATTACAGATTTTGAGAATTGAATTGGTATAAGGGAAGACTTCGTAGAAGTCAAGTGTGTACGTCGAAGTTTCACAAGTGAAATATTTGGATAGTATTTGATGAGGTCAAACTATGTCGCGTATTTTAGAGGATCAATGGACGTTGATCAATCGAGCATTGAATTGTTAGCAAGTATGCGAGATCTTTGGATTTGGATTAGTGAGTTATAATCGTAAGTCGTCTGTATAAGCCCTAGATTGAGTGGTGTATCTCAGTTCGATTATGTTTGAGTAGCTTGTTATTGTTCAAGGGTTGTACATTGGTAATCTACAAGGATGATGTGACCTTGTGATTTTCTGGGATGAGAGCGATAACTGCAAGTGTAATTCTTGAGTTCGTACTTATGCGTGATTGAAGGCATCTCTTTCACGTTTGCGTAGCACGCGTGGTTTTATCCTATTCTGATTGTTTCAGTTTTGGTTTGTGTAACCATTTAGTTGTTTTCGTTTTAGCAATGGTGTCGGTGTTGTGTTGTAGGACTTTATGTTCCTATCTTTGGTGACTCGTTTCCGAGGTGTCGGTTCGAGGGTGTAACTAATTCTATGGTTGAGGCGTTAGGATATCGACCTTATTTGTTTAGTTCTTGAATGAACCTGTGTATCCGCGACTTGTTTGGTTGTTAAGTGTTAATTGGTTATCGAGTGCATCGTATGGGCTTTGCATCTCGGCATGGTTGTTCTTGTCTAGACGTTGTGGTTAGGGAGATTCCCTTGTGTTTGGGGTATTTTATATGTTGTTTAATTGATGCGAGGACTGAGTGGACTAATGCGTATGCATGTCCCGATTTGTTCGTTTTGGTCGAAATTTCGAGGACGAAAAGTTTATAAGTGGGGGAGAGTTGTAACGTCTGTTTCTAATTAATATTATATTATATTAATATTTTCGAGTTACCAATCGATATTTATTTTGCGACAAGAATAAATATATTAATTGATATATATGATAATATATTTGGCGACGTTCCGTTCGGTCTGGTAAAATATTATTCGGATCCGATATTTAATTCCCGGAATTATTTTGATTGATTGATTTAATAATATTATTAGATATTATTAGTGTGTTAATTTATAAGAATAGATGGGGGTGTGAGGATTAATTGTTAGAATTGGGTTTTACACCCTTGGTTGCTAGTAAGGAAAACAACCTATAAAACACTTTCCTTGTTTTTCTTTCCAACCTAACACACCAAAACCAAACAAGAGCATGAGAGGAAGCTAGTAGAAACAACCATATAAAACCACATTTCCTCATTTTCTTCCCATTTGGAAAACAAACCAAGAATAGAAACTTGGGAGCTTGAGAGAAAGAGAAGGTTTGGAGAAGAAGAGGAAGAGGGAGAGCATGAGCAAGCTTGAGGTTGGAGTTGTTGAATCTTCATGGATCAATCAAAGCTTCCATGGTAAGGGGTTTGATTTCTCTATCTCATATGATTAGGTTTTGATAGTTGTATTTTGAATTTGGGGAAAAATTGATGTTTGAATTATAGGGTTTTGGTTGATTATTGATTGAAATAGATTAGAAGAGTTGAATTAGGAGTAGAGATTATGGGGGTATTTTCATTGCTAAGTAGTAGAAGTTAGAAGTTGAATATGGAACGAAGAAAGTATAAGAAAAACAAACTGTGAAAGAAAAACAGAAAATGGAAAACTGTATGAAACAAAACGCAGGGAAAAAAGAAAATGAATGGACGAAGAGTCATGGGGGAGGCGCCCACCTCCATGTGTGGGACGGCCACCCCCTAACCTGAGGCCCTCGCCTCCAAGTGTGTGTGTGGCTGGGGACGTGCGTCCCTTTGTGCTACCATGGTTTGTGCAAAAATCCATTTTCTGTAAACTGTATTGTGAGTTTTCTGTATTTTGCAGAACATGGTTTCCGCATAATTTTTCCACTAGGCTTTGTTTCTGTTAGTTTCTGTAATTCAATATACCACTAGTTAGTATTAATAAAATATAACTAGGACATAAGTTAGCCGATTAAATTTAGGACCCGATTATGTTCCGATTTTCCGATTTCGGTAAATTCGACGACGGAGCAAGTTGCTCCGAATTCAATGAAAATTGACGTGCTAACTAAGTTCGACGTGTAGAACGTAGTGGAGAGGTTAGTTTTTCAAAATTACGAGTTTTTATGAGATGACCCGAAATAGGCCAATTTACAGTTAAATTGAATCGGATTGCGTTTTAGTGGATTTAAGGCGCGTTTGGACAATCCGATTTCGATGTTGATAATTTTGATTAATGCCGGTTATTAGGAATGACTTTTACGACAGTTATTGACGTTTTGACTATTTTTCCGTTTTTGGAATTTGGTGAATTAATTGATAAAGATGCGGTGTGAATAAATATAATGCTTGCGACGGTGTATTTATTAATGAATACTTGTGATATGTGATGCGATGATATATGTCTTTGTACATGATGATGTGATGATTATATTGATGTTGTTAATAAATGCTTCCGAATTATGAATGCATGACTTTTGACAATGATGAATTGTTTGGCGATGTTTTGCATAATGCAAATATGATACGATGCTATGTTTAATTGGTGTGAATAAATATGGCGACATGGACTTTATGTCAATTTTGATGAGCGATGATGATGTGTTGTTGTGTTGACTTTATTATTGAGTCACATACATTGCATTGGCGACGATGGACTTTTATGCCAAGCGACGAGGCTTTTATGCCAAGCGACGAGGCTTTTATGCCAAGTGTTCCTATTTATGGACAAAGCGACGGGTACCACATGCATAACATAGTCGTGTCTCATGGAGTCGATTATGTTTATGTTTGAGTTGTTTGGCGTTGAGTTTTTAATTGATGAATGATGTTGGATTGCGATGATATATGATGCTTTGTTTGGTAATGATCTTTATGATGAACATGAAATGAATATGAATTGATAATTTTATGATAACTATGCGATGAATATAAATGATGAGTTTTACGATGATTTAACTTGATGAAATGCTTAATGCAAATAGGATGTGATGATGTTTGTGATGATGGGCTTTATGTCAAATGCGATGATGGGCTTTATGCCAAATGCGACGATGGGCTTTAGCCAAATTGTGATGATTGTTTATGTTGCTTAGGTTGTTAGCATTGTTTAATGTTGTGGGTTGATGTTGTTGTTTATGATTGCCGTGTTAACTAGCGATATATTAGCTTGTGACGATCTCGTGGTGACGGAAGTGTATGTGTTGCTGTGATGAATTGTGTCGATGAGGCTTAGGTGAGTAAGTGTAGATTAAACACTTTAGAATAGCGATAAAAGTAGGTGAGATTTAGATATGTGGTGGAATGCACCTGCTAATCTATATCGCTTATAATTCAAACTATATATATATATATATATATATATATATATATATATATATATATATATATATATATATATATATATATATTTATCATGCCTTTAATTATATGTTTTGGAGTATCTCACCTTTACTTGTTTCGCCTACCTATATATTGGTAACGTGCATGAAGAGTATATAGTGCTATTAGTCGTGTCGGTGTCGCTCTGATACGTAGCACTCGGGGGGAATTATTATGTTGTCTTGTTGTTGTTCTTTTGTTGTTTTCCTTTGTAAATAAGAATCATAATTTATAAAAACATGATTTTGATGAGGAAGTTCAATAAAGGAAATGTTTCATTTTTATGAATCAAATTATGATTTGCGGCGAGGCTATGTATCTGAGATTTATACTTTAAAGCAAACTGTTTAAAGTGAATTAGTTTTGAAGGTGTGATACCTCAGTATTTAATTTATGAAATTTTAAATTACTCTGATTTTTGTATATAAAACTTTGGGTAATATTGCGGTGTTACAGTGTTTACTTCGACCATGACGCACAAGATGATTCGCCAGGTTGATTACTGATTTATTGTCGACAAATAGCTTTATATTCTTAGGCCCCATTATCTTGAGTTCTTCTAGTAATATTTAGATCCATGCTGCTTGACATGCTGCATATTGTTCACGGTAAAAAGTGACGAAAGAGGGAATCGAATCAGAATTCGAATCTCAGGCTCAAAATGATTTACTCTTTTGATTTATTTTAAAAAGATGCCGCGAGCATCAAGCTTTATTGTTTCCAAACAAGAAAATGACATGGAAAAGGGGAAAGCTGAAATACCCTAAATAAATAATGATATACAATGCGACTAGCGTGAACTAGACGCAACGCATTGGGGAGAGACCTGAGTAAGAGGGTTTGTTATATAAAGGGAAGGTATTAGCACCCTATATATATATATATATATATATATATATATATATAATTATCTATAACATATTTTGTATATATGAATATTTTTGATATGTTTGTGTGTTTTAGTTTGCTACTCTATTCTTGGGAAATTTTCTCCTTTGGGTTTTAAGAAAGGTAGGTTAGGCAGGGTCCTAAGTTTAGTTATTATTATGCTCGCAAAGATCATTGGGATCCTCTGCATATATATCCCCTAGTGGGAATCAGAGCATCGGTAGCTCAGATTTAAGGGAACTATGGTTTGTTTGGTTTGAGGGAGAAAGAAGCATGCTCGCCAAGGATGAGACCTTGTGCCTACGTATTCTCAAAGGGAGGTTGAGAAAGTCAGAGCAATCATAGTTCCCACTTATGCTAGTGGAAGCAAATGGTGTTATTAAGAGACAAAGACAAATGTCATGTTAATGAAAAATGTATCTAATCTATTTCATCACATACATTTTTGGAAATGATTCACAGTGTAATCTGCATTATGGATCGGATTTGTCAGATAATTGTCTCCCTCCATCGGTATAGTTATTGGATTGAAATTGTTCCTAAATTTTGTGGATCGGTGAAAGAAGGTTGTGTTACGGTCTCCCTAGAGATTCCAACGAACTCCAGATTTCTCCCGCTAGAAAAAATCTTCAATATCCAGGGCTGAACCTAAACCGTTTTGGGCCTCAAATTCTTGTTTTTTCAAAGTGTCGTTGCAGAGTCTGGATATTATGTTGAATTCGATCCAGATCAGCTTCCGCCTTTTGCTCATTTCCTGCAATGTTACCAAAAGAGTTTTTATTCCAACCGTCCAACAAACGTTTGAGGTTTTGCAGCTTCTTGGATAACACAAACATTGGACAGCCAACAACCTTTTCCTTCCAACTGTCTTCAATAAATTTTTTCAATCTTCATGCAGAGTCCAAGCTTTAAGGAAACAGAGTATTGGGTAATGATCATACTGATGCCTTGTGAGAGTTGAGACGAAGATCTACTCACAAGCATCCAACTAGAGTTGATTCACCACACATCTATCCAGTCTTCTTTCAATACAGTTAGGAGCAACTCTCTTATTCGGTCAAGGGTACCAAGCTCGTTTAGTCCGCATGTGAACCAAATTATTACCATTAGACCAATCTTGAAAATATTTCATGGGGCCTTTCGAGGTAGTTCTGCTGCCATGATGTTCGTGAGCTCCTAAAATCGCATTAAAGTCTCCTATGAACAGCCACGGGATAACATTTTCCGCTTAGAGATGTTGAAGATGTAACACCCCATTTTAATTAATATTATTTAAATTATTATTTTCTAAAAATTACCGGTTGATATTTATTTCGGTAAATTATTAATTATTTAGTCGATAATTCGGTCTAGTATGTGATTAATTGGATTTATTTGCTTTACCAAAAAATAACTATTTTTGTACGATAATATTATATTTAGTGTGTAAATATTTTATTATATGTATTATTTGTGAGAATAAATTTATATTAGTATTAATTGATTTATTATAAATAAATAAGTCAGTTTAATAAAATAATATAAATTAATTTTATATTGAAAAAAAAAAAGTTAATGTTTCTCTGTTACGTTAACTTACTAAAATTTACTAAGTATATAAATGTTAGTACATGTTAGTTTTTATAAAATATAATATATATATATATAACTTAGGAATATAATAATATATATATGTTAGTAAGTATATAGGTTAGTTAGAAATATATCAGGAAGAAAGTGGAGAAATAGAAGTAGCAGAAAATAAAAATAGAGGAATAATTAGGGTTGAAAAAAAGAGGAAAAGTTTTGGAAAATCAACTGAAAAAGCTCGTTTCAGAGACTAATCGGTAAGGGTTAGACTTCCTCTAAACATCTAGTATATTTTGATTATATTTGATTTCAATTTTTCGATTTAGTTTTAACTGTTAATGTTCTGTAAAATGGGAAAGAGTAGAAAATGGAGATGAAGTCATGGGGAGGGGGGCACGTAAAGGGGGGCACTTCATCATTAACAGAGGAACTTGCCTCTTGGAAATGGAATGTAGTAATAACATTTGTTTTGTTTTTCAAAATATATATATATTATAATATTATAATTAATAATATATTTATATATTATAATTCATAATATGATTAATTAATATAACCGGTTACGATTAATTGGTAAAACTTAATATTTTGAGTACGACCGGAGATGAATTAAATTGTAGATGAGTTGCTTAACTTAGGAGTAAGTGAAAATAGTACCGTTCGGTCCGATTAGCCGAATTAAGCGGTATAACTAGTTACCGAGAATTAGATGAAAATTTAGATGGTAGCTAAGTTGGATGTGTAGATTATTATGGGGATGTCGGTTGTCGAAAATGCGGCATTTTACGATGATGACCAGAAATGGAGTTTAGGATTGAATAATTATGTTTAATTAAAATATTGTAAAGCCGATTATGTTTTTTCAAGAGTATTCTTTGTGGTAGCCGAATCGGCGTAAATCTGAATATTTAGTTGTTGAAACGTGAGATTATATGATGTGAAAAGTGTTGATTTGACATTATTCGACATATTTGGTTGATTGCCGATTCCGAAAATGATGTGTTTGGTTTATGAATATTTTGGTGTTGTGTGATAATTGTTGAAATGAAATAAATGATGTTTGTTGTGCAATGTTGTGAGATTAATTCCTAGGGTTGAATTATGGTGATGTATGCTTGTAATTGAGATAGAGAGAGGTCTTGATTTGCATATTGTTGTTGTTGATTTGCACACCGTATCATAAGTCGTGTCAAGAGGCGATGTCTGTTAGTCTCGTGGAGACTAGTGGCTCGTCCCAAACTCAGAGTGGGGGTTTGAAAGCTTAGGGAATGGGCTTTGTGATTATCCGTCTGAGGGATAGACAATCGGTAAATCTGAAGGATAATAGATGATTGGTACCACATGCATAAGTTGTGTCGTTGTGTCGAGTCGCACGTACACACTTTGTTGAGTTTATGTTTTGTTGAATATTATGCCTTGTGTGCTAATTGGTAATTGAAATTGATTGTGTTTGATTTCTTTGAGTTGTTGAATACATGAATTAGATTAAATGAATATATTATGTGGTTTATGCAAGAGTTGGAAAAGGAGTAAGATTCCTTTATTTAATGCCTTTCATTTGCTTTAAATTACATACTTTATGTTTGTTGGAATTCTTACCCTTCTGTTGGAAAATGCTTGCTTCGGCATTGTTCAGGTACCAAGGACGGTAGTGCGAGGCACACGGGTTAGCGGACGACTTAGGCTTGTAGTCCGTTACTTTTTTTGATTTTGAGTCGATGCTCTGATTGTAACACTAGGGGTTTAGTGTCCGCATTCGAACTCATATTTTTTGTATATGGATTATACTTGTATATAATCCATTGTTTTGATTATATGTTGATGTATGTATATTATGAATTGATAACATGGATGGTGTATGAACCATATGGCTTAATGTCTTGCATATTATATTTTGATTCCTCCTTTGGAGAAGATAATACTATTATGATTCCGTTGCGTTTGCACGAAAAAGAAAGTATATGCCATGAATATATTATGTGTTTAAATGATTAATGTGACGAATATGTCATGTCTGTTTTTCTTAATTATGTTGATATTATGTTGTGACACTCCTTCCGTGCAATTTTATTTCTCTGATTTTAATTATGTCGTTTAATTCGGGGTGAATTAGAAGGGGTGTTACAATAGTGGTATCAGAGCATTGTCGGTCAGTTGTCAGGTCTTAATGTTACTAATCCCATTGTATTTGATTGTGTATATGACGCGATCGATACTTTTGTGTTGTTCAGAAGAAGATGGTTGCTGGAAGGAATGATAATGCACTTGCTGAGGCATTACGATTGCTCGTGGGAGCCTTGAATCAGATGACGCAAGCTAATCCGGTGCCACATGATGGAGCTGATGATGCTTTCCGTGCTCTTGGAAAGTTTCAGAAAGATAACCCGCCTACTTTCAAAGGAAAGCATGCGCCCGAAGAAGCTCAAGAGTGGTTGAAGGCCATTGAAAAGATTTTCCGAGTGATGAATTGCACTGATGCTCAGAAAGTGCAGTTCGGAACTCACATGCTGTGGTGAAGGAAGTTGAGGAATGGTGGATTAATGCTAGTCAGAGGTATGATGAGGATAACACCATGGTGACTTGGGCTATTTTCCGAGATGCATTCTTGGAGAACTACTTTCCTGAGGATGTCCGTGGTAAGAAAGAGGTGGAGTTTCTTGAATTGAAACAAGGAAGCGGTTTTGTTGCTGAATATGCCGCCAAGTTTCAAGACTTAATCAAGTATTGTCCTCACTATAATACGGCGAATGCCGAGAGATCTAAATGCTTGAAGTTTGTGAACAGCTTAAGGCCGGATGTGAAGAAAGCTATCGGGTACCAACAAATTACCCGTTTTTCTGAATTGGTGAACAAAAGTCGTATTTATGATGAGGATAGTCGTGATAGTAGTGCTTACTACAAGAGTTTAAGTGACAAGAGAGGCAAGGGGAAAATGCATCCTAAGCCTTATGATGGAAAAGGAAAGCAACCGATGAAGGTGGGAAAGAGTCCAAGTGGGGGAGTTACTACTCCGGTGAAGTGTTTTAGATATGGTAAAGAGGGACACCGTGCTTTGGAGTGTCGCCAAGTTGAACCTACGTGTTTCAAGTGTGGGAAGATTGGTCACCGATATAACGAGTGCAGGTTGAGTGCTAGTGTGACTTGCTACAACTGTGGCGAGCAGGGGCACATTAGTACAAAGTGCACGAAGCCTAAGAAGGAGCAATGAAAAGTGTTTGCATTGTCTAGTGCCGAGACTTCGCCAGATTAGAGGTTGATCAGAGGTACTTGCTTTATCCATAATGTGCCTTTGATTGCTATTGTTGATACGGGTGCTACGCATTCATTTATTTCATTGGATTGTGCTACTAGTTTGGGTCTCATGTTATCTAATTTGGGTAGAAGTATGGAGATAGATACGCTTGCGATGGGTTCAGTTTCTACTTCTGTTATTTGTTTGAACTGTCCTTTGCGTATGTGTGGTAGATATTTCGATGTGGATCTCGTATGTCTTTCTTTGAGTCCTCTTGATGTCATTCTGGGTATGGACTGGTTGAGAGCCAACCATGTCTATATCAACTGTTTTGCTAAAGCGGTTCTTTTTCTCGAGTCCGAGAAGGAAGGTGTTGCGTTCTTGACTACTCCATAGATGAAGAAGTGTGTTAAGGAAGGAGCGAAATTGTTTGTGTTAATGGCAAGCATGAATCTTGGTGATTGTGGAGTGAGAAAGGATGTTCCTGTTGTTTGTGATTTTCCAAAGGTGTTTATGGAGGAGATTACGGATTTACCTCCAGAACGTGAAGTGGAGTTTTCTATTGATTTAGTTCCTGGTACTAGTCCTGTTTCGATGGCTCCATATCAGATGTCACCATCGGAATTGGTTGAACTAAAGATCCAACTTGAAGAGTTACTTTATAAGAAGTTCATTCGTCCGAGTGTTTCTCCGTGGGGTGCGCCGATGTTGTTAGTAAACAAGAAAGAAGGAACGATGAGACTTTATGTGGATTATTGGCAGTTGAACAAAGTTACTATCAAGAACAAGTATCCTTTACCTAGTATTGATGATTTGATGGACCAGTTGGTAGGAGCTTGTGTGTTTAGTAAGATTGACTTGAGGTCTGGTTATCACCAAATCCATGTGAAAGCTGGTGATATTCAGAAGACGGCGTTTAGAATGAGGTATGGACACTATGAGTATTCAGTGATGCCTTTCGGTGTTACGAATGCACCTGGTGTGTTTATGGAGTACATGAACAAAATCTTTCATGAGTTCCTTGATAAGTTTGTGGTGGTCTTTATTGATGACATTCTAATCTATTCGAAGAATGAGAAAGAGCATGCCGAGCACTTAGGAATTGTGTTGTCGATTCTGAAAGAGAATCAGTTGTTTGCTAAACTTTCTAAGTGTGAGTTTTGGTTGGAGCAAGTGAGTTTTCTTGGACATGTGATATCTCGTGGAGGTATTGCCGCTGATCCATCTAAGATTGAAGCTGTGTCAAAATGGGAATCTCCTAAGTCTATTTTTGAGATTCGAAGTTTTCTTGGTTTGACCAGTTCCTACCGTAAATTCATTGAAGGTTTTTCCAAGCTAGCTTTACCTTTGAAACAATTGACGAGAAAGGGGCAAGCGTTTGTGTGGACTACTCAGTGTGAGGATAACTTTCAAGAGCTTAAGAGAAGGTTGACTACTACTCCTATTTTGATTTTACCTAATCCATCCGAACCGTTTACAGTGTATTGTGATGCTTCATTGATGGGTTTAGGTGGTGTATTGATGCAAGGTGGACAAGTGGTGGCCTATGCTTCAAGGAAACTTAAAGTGCATGAGAGCAATTATCCGATTCATGACTTAGAGTTAGCAGCTGTGGTGTTTGTGTTGAAAATTTGGAGACATTACTTGTTTGGATCGAGATTCGACGTTTTCAGTGATCATAAGAGCTTGAAATATTTGTTTGATCAGAAAGAGTTGAATATGAGGAAGAGGAGATGGTTAGAGTTCTTGAAAGATTATGATTTTAGTTTGAATTACCATCCTGGTAAGGCGAACGTGGTTGTCGATGCGTTGAGTAGAAAATCATTGCATATGTTTATGCTAATGGTTAAAGAATGGGAGTTTCTTGAACAGTTTCGAGACTTGAGTTTGGTTTGTGAAGAAACTTACTTTGGTGTGAAACTTGGTATGTTGAAGATTACAAGTGGAATCTTGGATGAGATAAGAGAAGGACAAAAAGAGGACTTGGTTTTGGTTGACAAATTGACTTTAGTTAACCAAGGTCAAGGAGGAGAGTTTAGAATTGATGAGAACAACGTGTTGAGATGTCGTGATCGAGTTTGTGTTCCCGATGTGGGAGATGTGAAAAAGAGGATCCTAGAGGAAGGACACCAAAGTGGATTAAGCATTCATCCTGGTGCCACAAAGATGTATCAAGATTTGAGAAAGCTGTTTTGGTGGCTGAGTATGAAAAAGGAAATTGTGGAATTTGTGTATTCATGTTTGGTTTGTCAAAAGTCCAAGATAGAGCATCAAAAGCCTTCCAGTTTGTTACAACCTTTGCCTATACCAGAATGGAAGTGGGACAGTATCTCGATGGATTTTGTTTCGGGTTTGCCGAGGACTCCACGTAACTATGAGGCTATTTGGGTTATAGTGGATAGATTGACTAAATCTGCTCACTATATTCCAATTAGAATGGATTACTCGATGGAGAAGCTTGCGAAGTTGTATGTGGAGCGGATTGTATGTTTGCATGGTATTCCGACGTGCATTGTTTCAGATAGAGACCCGCGGTTCACATCTAGGTTTTGGGAAGGTTTGCAAAGAGCTTTGGGTACTAAGTTACGTTTGAGTTCCGCTTATCATCCACAGACGGATTGTCAAACGGAGAGAACTATTCAATCACTCGAAGATCTTTTGCGTGCGTGTGTGTTGGAACAAGGAGGTTCATGGGAGAGTTACTTGACATTGATTGAGTTTACCTATAATAACAATTTTCATTCTAGTATAGGTATGGCTCCTTTTGAAGCGTTGTATGGAAGGCGTTGTCGAACACCTTTATGTTGGTACAAGTGGGGAGAAAGTGCGGTGGTTGGACCAGAAATTATGCAACAAACTACATATAAGATTAAGTTGATTAGAGATAAGATGCAAATTTCACAAAATCACCAAAAGAGTTACCATGACAAGAGGAGGAAGCCTCTTGAATTCAAGAAGGATGAACATGTGTTTTTGAGAGTGAATCCTACTACGGGTGTTGGTCGGGCACTTAAATCGCAAAAGTTGACACCTCGGTTTATTGGTCCGTATCAAATTTCTGAAAGGATTGGTAATGTGGCATATAGGATTTCATTACCACCATCACTTTCAAATTTACATGATGTGTTTCATGTGTCGCAATTGCGAAAGTATATTGCGGATCCGTCACATGTGATGCAAGTGGACGATGTGGAAGTTAGAGAAGACTTAACCGTTGAGACTTTGCCGACAAGAATCGAAGATCGGAAAGTGAAGCAACTTAGAGGAAAAGAGATTTATTTGGTTAAGGTGGTGTGGGGTGCGCTAATGGAAACATAACTTGGGAGCTTGAAAGCTGGATGCGGATTCATATCCCGAGTTGTTCGTTTAGAGGTAATTTTCGAGGCCGAAAATCTTTTAAGTGGGGGAGAGTTGTAACACCCCGTTTTAATTAATATTATTTAAATTATTATTTTCTAAAAATTACCGGTTGATATTTATTTCAGTAAATTATTAATTATTTAGTCGGTAATTCGGTCTGGTATGTGATTAATTGGGTTTATTTGCTTTACCGAAAAATTATTATTTTTGTACAATAATATTATATTTAGTGTGTAAATATTTTATTATATGTATTATTTGAATTATTTGTGAGAATGAATTTATATTAGTATTAATTGATTTACTATAAATAAATAAGTTAATTTAATAAAATAATATAAATTAATTTTTTATATTAGAATACAAAATAAGTTAATGTTTCTCTGTTACGTTAACTTGCTAAAACTTACTAAGTATATAAATGTTAGTACAAGTTAGTTTTGTAAAATATAATATATATAATTTAGGAATATAATAATATATATATATATATATATATATATATATATATATATATATATATATATATATATATATATATATATATATATATATATATATATATATATATATATATAAGTATATAGGTTAGTTAGAAACATATCGGAAGGAAGTGGAGAAACAAAAGTAGCGAAAAGAAAATAGAGGAATAGTTAGGGTTGAAGAAAGAGGAAATGTTTTGGAAAATCAACCGAAAAAGCTCGCTCCGAGACTAATCGGTGGGTTAGACTTCCTCTAAACATCTAGTATATGTTTATTGTATTTGATTTCGATTTTCGGTTTAGTGTTGATGTTAGTGTTAGAAATGGGAAAGAGTAGAAAATGGAGAAGAAGGTGGTGTGGGGAGGGGCACGTGGTGGGGGAGTGTGGGGACACTTCATCATTAACAGAGGCACTTGGAAATGGAATGTAGTAATAACATTTGTTTTGTTTTTCAAAATAAATATATTATAATATTATAATTAATAATATATTTATATATTATAATTCATAATATGATTAATTAATATAACCGGTTACGATTAATTGGTAAAACTTAATATTTTGAGTACGACCGGAGATGAATTAAATTGTAGATGAGTTGCTTAACTTAGGAGTAAGTGAAAATAGTACCGTTCGGTCCGATTAGCCGAATTAAGCAGGATAATTAGTTACTCGGAATTAGATGAAAATTTAAATGGTAGCTAAGTTGGATGTGTAGATTATTATGGGGATGCCGGTTGTCGAAAATGCGGCATTTTACGATGATGACCAGAAATGGAGTTTAGGATTGAATAATTATGTTTAATTAAAATATTGTAAAGTCGATTATGTTGTTTCGGAGTATTCTTTGTGGTAGCCGAATCGTAAATCAATATTTAGTTGTTGAAACGTGAGATTATATGATGTGAAAAGTGTTGATTTCACATTATTCGAGATATTTTGTTAATTGCCGATTCCGAAAATGATGTGTTTGGTTTATGAATATTTTGGTGTTGTGTGATAGTTGTTGAAATGAAATAAATGATGTTTGTTGTGCAATGTTGTGAGATTAATTCATAGGGTTGAATTATGGTGATGTATGCTTGTAATTGAGATATAGGGATGTCTTGATTTGCATATTGTTGTTGTTGAACTGCACACTGCATCATACGTCGTGTCAAGAGGCGATGTCTGTTAGTCTCGTGGAAGCTAGTGGCTCGTCCCAAACTCAGAGTGGGGGTTTGAAAGCTTAGGGAATGAGCTTTGTGATTATCCGTCTGAGGGATAGACAATCGGTAAATCCGAAGGATAATAGATGATTGGTACCGCATGCATAAGTTGTTTCGTTGTGTCGAGTCGCACGTACACACTTTGTTGAGTTTATGTTTTGTTGAATATTATGCCTTGTGTGCTAATTGGTAATTGAAATTGATTGTGTTTGATTTCTTTGAGTTGTTGAATACATGAATTAGATTAAATGAATATATTATGTGGTTTATGCAAGAGTTGGAAAAAGAGTAAGATTCCTTTATTTAATGCCTTTCGTTTGCTTTAAATTACATACTTTATGTTTGTTGGAATTCTTACCCTTCTGTTGGAAAATGCTTGCTTCGGCATTGTTCAGGTACCAAGGACGGTAGTGCGAGGCGCACGGGTTAGCGGACGACTTAGGCTTGTAGTCCGTTACTTTTTTGATTTTGAGTCGATGCTCTGATTGTAACACTAGGGTTTAGTGTCCGCATTCGAACTCATATTTTTTGTATATGGATTATACTTGTATATAATCCATTGTTTTGATTATATGTTGATGTATGTATATTATGAATTGATAACATGGATGGTGTATGAACCATATGGCTTAATGTCTTGCATATTATATTTTGATTCCTCCTTTGGAGAAGATAATACTATTATGATTCCGTTGCGTTTGCACGAAAAAGAAAGTATATGCCATGAATATATTATGTGTTTAAATGATTAATGTGACGAATATGTCATGTCTGTTTTTCTTAATTATGTTGATATTATGTTGTGACACTCCTTCCGTGCAATTTTATTTCTCTGATTTTAATTATGTCGTTTAATTCGGGGTGAATTAGAAGGGGTGTTACAATAGTGGTATCAGAGCATTGTCGGTCAGTTGTCAGGTCTTAATGTTACTAATCCCATTGTATTTGATTGTGTATATGACGCGATCGATACTTTTGTGTTGTTCAGAAGAAGATGGTTGCTGGAAGGAATGATAATGCACTTGCTGAGGCATTACGATTGCTCGTGGGAGCCTTGAATCAGATGACGCAAGCTAATCCGGTGCCACATGATGGAGCTGATGATGCTTTCCGTGCTCTTGGAAAGTTTCAGAAAGATAACCCGCCTACTTTCAAAGGAAAGCATGCGCCCGAAGAAGCTCAAGAGTGGTTGAAGGCCATTGAAAAGATTTTCCGAGTGATGAATTGCACTGATGCTCAGAAAGTGCAGTTCGGAACTCACATGCTGGTGAAGGAAGTTGAGGAATGGTGGATTAATGCTAGTCAGAGGTATGATGAGGATAACACCATGGTGACTTGGGCTATTTTCCGAGATGCATTCTTGGAGAACTACTTTCCTGAGGATGTCCGTGGTAAGAAAGAGGTGGAGTTTCTTGAATTGAAACAAGGAAGCGGTTTTGTTGCTGAATATGCCGCCAAGTTTCAAGACTTAATCAAGTATTGTCCTCACTATAATACGGCGAATGCCGAGAGATCTAAATGCTTGAAGTTTGTGAACAGCTTAAGGCCGGATGTGAAGAAAGCTATCGGGTACCAACAAATTACCCGTTTTTCTGAATTGGTGAACAAAAGTCGTATTTATGATGAGGATAGTCGTGATAGTAGTGCTTACTACAAGAGTTTAAGTGACAAGAGAGGCAAGGGGAAAATGCATCCTAAGCCTTATGATGGAAAAGGAAAGCAACCGATGAAGGTGGGAAAGAGTCCAAGTGGGGGAGTTACTACTCCGGTGAAGTGTTTTAGATATGGTAAAGAGGGACACCGTGCTTTGGAGTGTCGCCAAGTTGAACCTACGTGTTTCAAGTGTGGGAAGATTGGTCACCGATATAACGAGTGCAGGTTGAGTGCTAGTGTGACTTGCTACAACTGTGGCGAGCAGGGGCACATTAGTACAAAGTGCACGAAGCCTAAGAAGGAGCAATGAAAAGTGTTTGCATTGTCTAGTGCCGAGACTTCGCCAGATTAGAGGTTGATCAGAGGTACTTGCTTTATCCATAATGTGCCTTTGATTGCTATTGTTGATACGGGTGCTACGCATTCATTTATTTCATTGGATTGTGCTACTAGTTTGGGTCTCATGTTATCTAATTTGGGTAGAAGTATGGAGATAGATACGCTTGCGATGGGTTCAGTTTCTACTTCTGTTATTTGTTTGAACTGTCCTTTGCGTATGTGTGGTAGATATTTCGATGTGGATCTCGTATGTCTTTCTTTGAGTCCTCTTGATGTCATTCTGGGTATGGACTGGTTGAGAGCCAACCATGTCTATATCAACTGTTTTGCTAAAGCGGTTCTTTTTCTCGAGTCCGAGAAGGAAGGTGTTGCGTTCTTGACTACTCCATAGATGAAGAAGTGTGTTAAGGAAGGAGCGAAATTGTTTGTGTTAATGGCAAGCATGAATCTTGGTGATTGTGGAGTGAGAAAGGATGTTCCTGTTGTTTGTGATTTTCCAAAGGTGTTTATGGAGGAGATTACGGATTTACCTCCAGAACGTGAAGTGGAGTTTTCTATTGATTTAGTTCCTGGTACTAGTCCTGTTTCGATGGCTCCATATCAGATGTCACCATCGGAATTGGTTGAACTAAAGATCCAACTTGAAGAGTTACTTTATAAGAAGTTCATTCGTCCGAGTGTTTCTCCGTGGGGTGCGCCGATGTTGTTAGTAAACAAGAAAGAAGGAACGATGAGACTTTATGTGGATTATTGGCAGTTGAACAAAGTTACTATCAAGAACAAGTATCCTTTACCTAGTATTGATGATTTGATGGACCAGTTGGTAGGAGCTTGTGTGTTTAGTAAGATTGACTTGAGGTCTCGTTATCACCAAATCCATGTGAAAGCTGGTGATATTCAGAAGACGGCGTTTAGAATGAGGTATGGACACTATGAGTATTCAGTGATGCCTTTCGGTGTTACGAATGCACCTGGTGTGTTTATGGAGTACATGAACAAAATCTTTCATGAGTTCCTTGATAAGTTTGTGGTGGTCTTTATTGATGACATTCTAATCTATTCGAAGAATGAGAAAGAGCATGCCGAGCACTTAGGAATTGTGTTGTCGATTCTGAAAGAGAATCAGTTGTTTGCTAAACTTTCTAAGTGTGAGTTTTGGTTGGAGCAAGTGAGTTTTCTTGGACATGTGATATCTCGTGGAGGTATTGCCGCTGATCCATCTAAGATTGAAGCTGTGTCAAAATGGGAATCTCCTAAGTCTATTTTTGAGATTCGAAGTTTTCTTGGTTTGACCAGTTCCTACCGTAAATTCATTGAAGGTTTTTCCAAGCTAGCTTTACCTTTGAAACAATTGACGAGAAAGGGGCAAGCGTTTGTGTGGACTACTCAGTGTGAGGATAACTTTCAAGAGCTTAAGAGAAGGTTGACTACTACTCCTATTTTGATTTTACCTAATCCATCCGAACCGTTTACAGTGTATTGTGATGCTTCATTGATGGGTTTAGGTGGTGTATTGATGCAAGGTGGACAAGTGGTGGCCTATGCTTCAAGGAAACTTAAAGTGCATGAGAGCAATTATCCGATTCATGACTTAGAGTTAGCAGCTGTGGTGTTTGTGTTGAAAATTTGGAGACATTACTTGTTTGGATCGAGATTCGACGTTTTCAGTGATCATAAGAGCTTGAAATATTTGTTTGATCAGAAAGAGTTGAATATGAGGAAGAGGAGATGGTTAGAGTTCTTGAAAGATTATGATTTTAGTTTGAATTACCATCCTGGTAAGGCGAACGTGGTTGTCGATGCGTTGAGTAGAAAATCATTGCATATGTTTATGCTAATGGTTAAAGAATGGGAGTTTCTTGAACAGTTTCGAGACTTGAGTTTGGTTTGTGAAGAAACTTACTTTGGTGTGAAACTTGGTATGTTGAAGATTACAAGTGGAATCTTGGATGAGATAAGAGAAGGACAAAAAGAGGACTTGGTTTTGGTTGACAAATTGACTTTAGTTAACCAAGGTCAAGGAGGAGAGTTTAGAATTGATGAGAACAACGTGTTGAGATGTCGTGATCGAGTTTGTGTTCCCGATGTGGGAGATGTGAAAAAGAGGATCCTAGAGGAAGGACACCAAAGTGGATTAAGCATTCATCCTGGTGCCACAAAGATGTATCAAGATTTGAGAAAGCTGTTTTGGTGGCTGAGTATGAAAAAGGAAATTGTGGAATTTGTGTATTCATGTTTGGTTTGTCAAAAGTCCAAGATAGAGCATCAAAAGCCTTCCAGTTTGTTACAACCTTTGCCTATACCAGAATGGAAGTGGGACAGTATCTCGATGGATTTTGTTTCGGGTTTGCCGAGGACTCCACGTAACTATGAGGCTATTTGGGTTATAGTGGATAGATTGACTAAATCTGCTCACTATATTCCAATTAGAATGGATTACTCGATGGAGAAGCTTGCGAAGTTGTATGTGGAGCGGATTGTATGTTTGCATGGTATTCCGACGTGCATTGTTTCAGATAGAGACCCGCGGTTCACATCTAGGTTTTGGGAAGGTTTGCAAAGAGCTTTGGGTACTAAGTTACGTTTGAGTTCCGCTTATCATCCACAGACGGATTGTCAAACGGAGAGAACTATTCAATCACTCGAAGATCTTTTGCGTGCGTGTGTGTTGGAACAAGGAGGTTCATGGGAGAGTTACTTGACATTGATTGAGTTTACCTATAATAACAATTTTCATTCTAGTATAGGTATGGCTCCTTTTGAAGCGTTGTATGGAAGGCGTTGTCGAACACCTTTATGTTGGTACAAGTGGGGAGAAAGTGCGGTGGTTGGACCAGAAATTATGCAACAAACTACATATAAGATTAAGTTGATTAGAGATAAGATGCAAATTTCACAAAATCACCAAAAGAGTTACCATGACAAGAGGAGGAAGCCTCTTGAATTCAAGAAGGATGAACATGTGTTTTTGAGAGTGAATCCTACTACGGGTGTTGGTCGGGCACTTAAATCGCAAAAGTTGACACCTCGGTTTATTGGTCCGTATCAAATTTCTGAAAGGATTGGTAATGTGGCATATAGGATTTCATTACCACCATCACTTTCAAATTTACATGATGTGTTTCATGTGTCGCAATTGCGAAAGTATATTGCGGATCCGTCACATGTGATGCAAGTGGACGATGTGGAAGTTAGAGAAGACTTAACCGTTGAGACTTTGCCGACAAGAATCGAAGATCGGAAAGTGAAGCAACTTAGAGGAAAAGAGATTTATTTGGTTAAGGTGGTGTGGGGTGGTGCGGCTAATGGAAACATAACTTGGGAGCTTGAAAGCCGGATGCGGGATTCATATCCCGAGTTGTTCGTTTAGAGGTAATTTTCGAGGCCGAAAATCTTTTAAGTGGGGGAGAGTTGTAACACCCCGTTTTAATTAATATTATTTAAATTATTATTTTCTAAAAATTACCGGTTGATATTTATTTCAGTAAATTATTAATTATTTAGTCGGTAATTCGGTCTGGTATGTGATTAATTGGGTTTATTTGCTTTACCGAAAAATTATTATTTTTGTACAATAATATTATATTTAGTGTGTAAATATTTTATTATATGTATTATTTGAATTATTTGTGAGAATGAATTTATATTAGTATTAATTGATTTACTATAAATAAATAAGTTAATTTAATAAAATAATATAAATTAATTTTTTATATTAGAATACAAAATAAGTTAATGTTTCTCTGTTACGTTAACTTGCTAAAACTTACTAAGTATATAAATGTTAGTACAAGTTAGTTTTTGTAAAATATAATATATATAATTTAGGAATATAATAATATATATATATATATATATATATATATATATATATATATATATATATATATATATATATATATATTAGTAAGTATATAGGTTAGTTAGAAACATATCAGGAAGGAAGTGGAGAAACAAAAGTAGCAGAAAAGAAAAATAGAGGAATAGTTAGGGTTGAAGAAAAGAGGAAATGTTTTGGAAAATCAACCGAAAAAGCTCGTTCCGGAGACTAATCGGTAAGGGTTAGACTTCCTCTAAACATCTAGTATATGTTTATTGTATTTGATTTCGATTTTTCGGTTTAGTGTTGACTGTTAGTGTTCTGTAAAATGGGAAAGAGTAGAAAATGGAGAAGAAGGTGGTGTGGGGGGAGGGGGGCACGTGGTGGTGGGGGTACGTAAGGGGGACACTTCATCATTAACAGAGGCACTTGGAAATGGAATGTAGTAATAACATTTGTTTTGTTTTTCAAAATAAATATATTATAATATTATAATTAATAATATATTTATATATTATAATTCATAATATGATTAATTAATATAACCGGTTACGATTAATTGGTAAAACTTAATATTTTGAGTACGACCGGAGATGAATTAAATTGTAGATGAGTTGCTTAACTTAGGAGTAAGTGAAAATAGTACCGTTCGGTCCGATTAGCCGAATTAAGCAGTATAATTAGTTACTCGGAATTAGATGAAAATTTAAATGGTAGCTAAGTTGGATGTGTAGATTATTATGGGGATGCCGGTTGTCGAAAATGCGGCATTTTACGATGATGACCAGAAATGGAGTTTAGGATTGAATAATTATGTTTAATTAAAATATTGTAAAGTCGATTATGTTGTTTCGGGAGTATTCTTTGTGGTAGCCGAATCGGCGTAAATCTGAATATTTAGTTGTTGAAACGTGAGATTATATGATGTGAAAAGTGTTGATTTCACATTATTCGAGATATTTTGTTAATTGCCGATTCCGAAAATGATGTGTTTGGTTTATGAATATTTTGGTGTTGTGTGATAGTTGTTGAAATGAAATAAATGATGTTTGTTGTGCAATGTTGTGAGATTAATTCATAGGGTTGAATTATGGTGATGTATGCTTGTAATTGAGATATAGGGATGTCTTGATTTGCATATTGTTGTTGTTGAACTGCACACTGCATCATACGTCGTGTCAAGAGGCGATGTCTGTTAGTCTCGTGGAAGCTAGTGGCTCGTCCCAAACTCAGAGTGGGGGTTTGAAAGCTTAGGGAATGGGCTTTGTGATTATCCGTCTGAGGGATAGACAATCGGTAAATCCGAAGGATAATAGATGATTGGTACCACATGCATAAGTTGTTTCGTTGTGTCGAGTCGCACGTACACACTTTGTTGAGTTTATGTTTTGTTGAATATTATGCCTTGTGTGCTAATTGGTAATTGAAATTGATTGTGTTTGATTTCTTTGAGTTGTTGAATACATGAATTAGATTAAATGAATATATTATGTGGTTTATGCAAGAGTTGGAAAAAGAGTAAGATTCCTTTATTTAATGCCTTTCGTTTGCTTTAAATTACATACTTTATGTTTGTTGGAATTCTTACCCTTCTGTTGGAAAATGCTTGCTTCGGCATTGTTCAAGTACCAAGGACGGTAGTGCGAGGCGCACGGGTTAGTGGACGACTTAGGCTTGTAGTCCGTTAATTTTTTTGATTTTGAGTCGATGCTCTGATTGTAACACTGGGGGTTTAGTGTCCGCATTCGAACTCATATTTTTTGTATATGGATTATACTTGTATATAATCCATTGTTTTTTGATTATATGTTGATGTATGTATATTATGAATTGATAACGTGGATGGTGTATGAACCATATGGCTTAATGTCTTGCATATTATATTTTGATTCCTCCTTTGGAGAAGATAATACTATTATGATTCCGTTGCGTTTGCACGAAAAAGAAAGTATATGTCATGAGTATATTATGTGTTTAAATGATTAATGTGACGAATATGTCATGTCCGTTTTTCTTAATTATGTTGATATTATGTTGTGACACTCCTTCCGTGCAATTTTATGTCTCTGATTTTAATTATGTCGTTTAATTCGGGGTTAATTAGAAGGGGTGTTACAGAATATCTGTCCACAGAGCCTTGCATTTATAAAGATTCGTGGATGCATAAATTACTGCCGAAGCCATCAGAGTATTGTCTAACAAGAAAGTAAAAGCAACAAATTGGTCTGTAACAAGAAGAATGCCAGGTTTCAGCCTAATCTTACAAAAACACCATAAATAAGGTTGGTTGGTATTATTAAAGTAAAAACATTGGAAACCTAATTTAGGAAACCAATTCACTGGGAAATTGTTGTAGCTCATCTTAGGTTCTAGTATAAAGACAAACTCTGGTTTGTGAAGTTTTATAATTCTCTTCAGGGCTAATCTCGATGGGGAATTAGCCACACCCCTAATGTTCCAGAATATGCACTTCATGAGGAAAGGTTTTGAAGGACTACTTTGGACCTTGTTCTATACTTAAGTTTGGGTTTAGAAGAGGAGGCAAGATGTTTTTTGTTTAATTTCGACACAACCATGGAGAAATCTCCATTAGAGTTGTTATCCGTAACTTGTTCCTCCGGCTGTTGTGCCAAAACATCCCAAGATTTTTTGAGAAAGTCTCCATCAGGATCCTCTTCTACAGTTGTTATGTTATTGGCTTCCATCCGATCTTGGGTTTTTGCAACAAATAATGACAGTTGAGAGTTATCGGAGTCTGATAGTTGGGAGATAAAATTGAGGGGATGGTGAGGGATCACTTGTTCTCCCTATTGTTAGGGTTGGGAGGGATTGAGGACTGTTTCCTCTTGTATTACCGACAACTGCCTAACTTGCTCAGTTGGAATCTCCACTGGAACTGGAACTGAACTTTCACAATGAATACAAAATTTCGCCTACCATCACTCAACTTTCAAACTCGGACAGGTTTAAATCATTTGAAAGAAACTCAATGCAGTCCTATAAAAAATACCACCAAACATACTTCGAACTATGAAAGACTCAGATTTCTTCTTAAGAAGATACGTGTGCACATGATTAAAAAACCAAAGCGAGTCCACTAACTTAAAAATATGTTTTTCCCACTGTTTGATTCTTTTCCTAATAGATATAATAATAAAGAAATAATCCCATAAGTCCTAGAGTTAAAAAAGGACCCCCTTGAGTGCAAGGGAGATAAAGAGTTTCTAATACATTCCCTTTATCTAATCAACTCGCGAATCCAATAATCTCTAAAACAATTAGGGTTTTTCGTTCCTTTCCAATCCTTTGGACAAAAATTAGTGGTGTCGACTCTCTTATTTTTTGTTGGTTACAACAGCTGACAACTATGTTGGGGAAGCAACCCTTAAGTTAGAGTTTACCCTACCTTTAGCTTTAGGACTTTTGGTATTTTTCTATTTTATATTTCTATTTTCCTTTTTTTGTTTTATTTATTGTTCCTCATTATGTTTTTTTACTTTATCTGTTATCATATTTATTAATACATTTATTGGTGGGATCATATTAATATGATATAAACCTTATATAAGAGGTTATCAATTGGACAATGAGGTTTAATATTACTATGAGTTTCTGAGACAACTACACTTAGAGTGGGTTGAATTCTGAGAAATATCTTTAGAATGCTAGCCTATCTTGGAGATAGGACTTTGGATTTGACCAATGACTCTAGGGACCTACCCAAAAAACATTCTCATGGTGAGACCTTGTATGAACTACAAGAAGAATGTCTTTGTATACATAGAGGCTCTAGTTAAGAGAGGCCCTCGTGTCGTTGCCCTTATTTTTTTATCCATGATAGGCCCTCGTGTCGTTGCCCTTATTTTTTTATCCATGATACCTTTGGGAAACACCCTTGTAAGAGATTGGGTAGAAAATACTTAGAACCTCCCGTAGAAGCCCTCCTATAGAATGTCTCATTTACATCATATCTTTCACAAGGAGCCTTCCCACAAGGAACATTCTTTTACAATTCCTAAACCCATAAGGGTTTCCTTTTGTCTATCACTATCCTTAAACACGTAAGGGTTTCCTTCTAATTATCATAATCCCTAGCCTGTAGGTATTTTTCTATGTACGTCATAATCCCTAGCTTGTAAGGGTTTCCCGTTGTATGTATCCATCCTTAGCCCATACAAACTTTCTTTTTTTGTATCACAATCCGTAACCTGTAGGGTTATCCTTTGTCTGTCACTATCTTTAAACCCATTAGGTTTTTTTTCTAGATCTACCTTTATCATAAGTCCGCATTGCATTGCATTTCAAAAAGAAATTTTAGCATACCTTAAAAAAATATTTTTGCATACCCATGCATTTTCAAACATCTCATACATACATTTGCATAAAGTTCATATCATTTCCACATTCGCCCCTATCCAACTATAATCCAGCTAGCAAGTTTCCCGATACTCACAAATGAACTAAAAAAACATGGAGAAACTCAAGAGATACAAGTCCTATTGGAGAGGGAAGGTAACCTTATACCATGACAACTATAGGCCTACACAACGCTTCAGATCCCACTATCATGGGTGATTCCCCTACATCAAAGGCCACAATTTCAACAGATACGACCCTATTAGCAGAATAAGTATGCCCATCAGGAGAAAAGACAAAGTTCACATCTTACTTCGATAAAGCAAGAACATCAACAAGTGGCTCCCAAAGTCAATTAAATTGAATTAGGCACAGCCTCTCATCAGTTCCATATGCTCTCTTTTTTTTTGTTATTTTAATTTTACTCATTATAAATTAAATTAGGATTCTTTTGTATAAATTAAGTCTTGAGCCCTTATTAATATTTCTAGCATTTTACTTATAGTAACCTCCACTCCAATTACACCCCACTTGATTTTATTTTAATCATTAATTTTTAATTAATTTCATGTTGTAATTTTAATTGTTAGGTTATTTAACTAAACAATATAAATAGATTTATTTAATTGGTTTAGGAAATAACCAGGATTAACTTATTTATTGGGTTTTAGACTAATTATAGGTTGACCTCCATTTTTTAGAGCTCTCCCAACTAATTTAAATATCTCATCACCATTTGTGACTAAAATCATTAACTTGTACATAATATCAAACTTTTTTTAATCAAATTAATTCCAACATTTTTATAACTGTACATGTTTACAGCAACTCAAATTCAAATAAAGCAAGCGATCATCAATATTGATTTGTAAAAATTGTTTTTATAGAACACTCATGAGTAATAAATATACATATGATTAAGGTAAACTTACATACAAACTCCATCAAATAGAGAATACAAAGAGAAGGGAAGAATAAGAACCAAATATTTTTTAATTTGTCAACTCCGATTGATGAGAAATCCAACTCTGGATTATCACGATGCGACCTCTATTGTTGTTTTCTACCAAAACAATGTTGTGATGGAGTTGGGAGCTTAAAATCCCCAAACCCCTACCAAAAAAATTTGTCTAAAATTATTTACATAAAACTGAAAAACGCAGACCGCGCTAAGCACACTCCCCTTTATTTCACTAAACCACCTCAGATCGCGCTAAGCGCTCTCAAATTGATCTTAGCTCGGAACCTTTTGTCAGACCACTCAACATGCGCATTAAGACCGTTCTTAGCCCGATTTAAAGCTCTTATTTTCTTTCAAAATTGAATCTTGTAGTTTAGGTTTTTCCCTTTATTACTCTATGCTACAAACATGCACCAAATACCTATAAAACACATGAACAACTATCAAATGATACAACATTTACATAAATAAATTACTAACCGATTGTGTACACAAAAGTTGGAGTTTTACTATAAAAGCCAACAGAACAAATCTAATATGTGTCATAATTTACATCTAAAAATAATGACATTTTGACACTTATCAAAGACCAGTTCAACCAACTTGCCTATCGCTGATGTAAGAATGACAATCCATTAAACGATTTTAAATATTTAGAGAACATGTTCAATGGTCACACTATTTATAGGAGAACAAGGGCGTTAATAAAGGCAAACAATTCAGATTACCACACAACTGAAATCTAACTAATCACACAATTAGTTAAACTACATTAATATACTTTTACAACTGTAATTGAATAACTAACAATTTTTAATGGCTAAAACTTAAACATTTATAGCGCAAATGACTTAGAACATCTCCAACGAGCCTATTTAAATTAATTTTCTTAAAATAAACTAGAGTGCAAGACATACAACCGTAAATGGTCTAAAACTCAAACTCCGCCTTGTTGAATGTATTGTATAAGCCAAATGTAGTTGGAGAGTTTTAGAAGCTAGTTTGGAAAATAGCTTATTTGAAAATTTGTTCTGCATAGAACATGAAAATGAAAATTTGAAGGAGAAACTGGTTTCCAGTTTTGGGGAAACCGGTTTCTGTCACGAATCAAAATTTTCTGTTTTGGCAGTTTTTCTATTTTTTTGGCTTGTGTTATTTTTGTTATGTTTTGTGATGCCTATAAAAGGAACTCCCTCTCTTTGTAATATGTACATTGTGTATGCCATTATTGAATAAAAAAATATTTTCTCCTCAATTACTCTCTCACTCAATTTTCTCATTTTCTCTCTAAACTTCATCTTCTCCAATTCTACCTTTACCATTGATTCACCCCAATTGTGAATGTTCCAACATCTAGCATCAAGAGCACTGGTTTTGATCCATTAATCCTATGCAAATATGACAACAATCGATCGAATTCCTACCAACCTCCTAATTCTTGATTCTAAGAATTATGACAAATGGTGCAAACAAATGAAAGTTTTATTTAGGTATCAAGAAGTCCTTAAAGTGGTTAAAGATGGAGTCACACCACATGCTGCAGAGGCTACAACTGCACAACAAGCCACATTCAAGGAAGAAAAGAAGAAAGACTACAAAGCCCTCTTCTTGATACACTCTTGCGTCGACAACGACAACTTTGAGATAGTTGGTGATTGTACGTCGGCAAAGCAAGCTTAGGAGATCTTGAAGAAGGCATATGAAGGTGTCGACAAAGCAAAGGTGGTGAGGTTACAAACTCACAAGAGGCAGTTCGAGTTGATACAAATGGAAGAGAAGGAATCGATCAACGTTTAAATTACGCGCATAACACGTTTGGTGAATCAAATGAATGTTTGGGGTGAAACTGTTACGGTACCAAATGTAGTAGCTAAAATCTTGCATTCTTTAACGTTGAGATTCGATAACATTGTGGTAGCCATAGAAGAATCAAAGGATATTCTCACCATGAGCAAGAAGGATCTTCAAAGCTCATTGAGGCACATGAGCAAAGGTTGGATGAAAGAGGAAATGACAAGGCCAAGGCATAAATTGCATTGCAAGCAAGGTTCAATAAGAAGAACAAGAGATCAAACGACAATTGGCCTTCGAAGGGAAAAACAAATTTCCATAATTTTTGTGGAAAAGATTCACAAAATTCAAGAGGTTTCATGGCACAAAGAGGAGAGAGCAGCTCCAAAGGTGCTGGTCAAGGCAACAACTACAAGAGAGGTGACAAGAGTAATGTGAAGTGCTTCAATTGTCAAAAGCTTGGCCATTTCGCAAGAGATTGTAATGCGAAATTGAAAGAAAATCATGGAGATGAGGCCAAGTGAAATTCAGGTATCAGATATGAGATTTTGAAGGTAATGTCACGACATTTATATCTGCTTTGAACACAGTTAAACAGAACATAATATAATAGTGCAGAAAGCAATAAAAACACAAAGAGTTATTAACCCAGTTCGGTTCTAACTATCCTACGTCTGGGGGCTTCCAAGCCAGGGATGAAGTTCACTATTAGTAGTATTAATTCGGAGCTAAACTTTCTTATTTACACCTCCTCACTTAATAAAACTACCCAATGACCCTTCTACCTAAGATACCACACTTAGATATGAGAATCCTCCGCTCACTCCCTCAGTACCACAACCCGTGATACTAAAAACAACTAAAACTGAAGACACTCTTCAAAGACACACAATCACACTTGCTTCAAAGATTATGGTGATTGAAAACTTACAACTCAAAAACCGTCCTTCTCAGGTAGAAATACTCAAGAGGCTCACAATTAACAATTAACAATTGTAATACGGTGGGAGAACTGACTTGTTTGTTTTGCGTTTTATCGTAAATGTTGCGGATAGCAAGATTCGCCACCGACTTATCTTTTATCCAATTAAGGGAAGGCGAAAAGAACAGGAAAAGACATTCGTTAGATTCTGAGTACGGGAGGCAGTTATGAAAAGGGAAGGTATTAACACCCTTTCCATCCGTAGTTATCTACAGGCTCTTAATTGTTTAGCTCACTTTATAAATTGCTTTATGTGTGTGTGTTTGAAAAGATATTTTGAAAAGGAATTTCTCTTTGACTTCATAATGATTCTCTCTAGAATGTATACGAAGTGTTTGGAAATGTTTTGTTTTGGAAAAGTGTTTAACTTTGTAATGATTCACGCTGGAATGTATACAAAGTGTTTGAAAAGTTTTTGAAAATAGTGTGAGGTGTAAAAAGTATTTTTTGAATTGATTGGAGCAGGCAAAAGAGTCTTATTACCTACTCAGAATGGTCGTTTCCATGTTATTTTGCTTTCATTTAGGGTAGCGTTATCCATACCATTAGTTGGTAGGTAACTCTATCCGTTGGATGTAAAAGAGACATTCGAAGGGTCATCGTATGTTCATAGAAGGCAACATGTAAGGATACCTTAGCATATTTGTAGGGACGATCATCAATTTTCATAGGCAACAATCGAGGGATGAGATCATGTATTCGTAGGCGACATCGAGGGTCATCGAGGGACTATGATGTTTGTATCGAAGGGACTGTGATGATATTGTTTTGTAGGAAACTGTGCTAAGATATCCCTACGTTCGAGGGACATGACCATGTTTTGAAAGGCAACAAGAAAGGATACCATAAAGGGTGTGCAAGTGTTAGGAGTGTGTTGTATTCAGATATATTATCTTGAAATTAGAAGTGATCTATATTGTTTTTAATCTTGCCATACACTCCTAATTACTAGAAGTTAATATATGTACAGAAAGTAAAGTACGGAAATGTAATGTGCGGAAAGTAAATCCTACGCTATTACATGGCTTTGGGCAGATACATAATAGGAGTGCGGAAAGTAAAGGCAGAAATGTAAATCTACGCTATTACATGATAAAAACTTGCGACCTATACATCCTTTCTAGAATTGTAAATGCGAAATAAGAAATAGATAATCAGAATAATAAGAAAATGTTAGTAAAATGTTTTGGAAATTAGTAGAAAAAAGGTTTTAGGTTAGTAACCCTAATTACTAGAGAAGAAAATATTTTTGGGAATTTTCTGAATTAGTTTTAATGTAGAAAAATAAATTGAAGATTAATTTAATGGTTAATTAACAATTAATTAAAATATGAATGAAAAATATTATTTTTTAATGTCAAAAATTAAATAAGCATTTTTCTGACCTAAATGCAAAAAGAAAATATTTTTTATGATTTTTGTAGTATTTTAGAAAAATGTTTGAAAAGAAAATAAATTGAAAAACAAAATTGGAAAATAATGGGAAAAAAAGGTTAGTTTGCAAAGGTTGTAAAAATAAATGGGGTAGCTGCCTTGCCCAAGGATCACACGCGCGCTGCCTTGCCATCTGAGCTAGCTGCCAATGGTATTAGTAATATGGAATAAAAAGAATATAAGGGAAAATAAAAATTTGAAATTTAATTAAAATAAGAAAATGCGCGCAGGAGTCATCGTTTTCGTTGAGGTGACAAGACTTTTACCTACAGACAAAGTTTGTTGCTAAAGCTATAGTGACGGCTTTGTCTGTCACTACAACACCTGCAAGTTTCAAAAATCCAGAAAATGTAATATAAATTAGAGGTAAGGCCATGGTTCGATTGGAAATTCACTCCTGAGTTCACTGGTACCAATCATATGATCCAATTTTGCCTGGATCAAAGGATCCCAATTCAAAGGTCATAAACCCTAGCCATGGCAACTTACGATCCCTGCATCCAAACTCCAATTAAACAACCCAGATAGCTTCGAAATAGTCAGACAAACACAAATATATGATCAAATCTTATTGACAATTCATGAATATATGAAATCGATTATGAGTTAGAGTTATGCAAACCGTGACTCGAATTGAGTGATTTTGGAGGTGTTGCTAGCTTGTGAGTATCTGGAACGATTAAGAGGAACATCAGGAAGCAATTGGAATGCTTGGAATGGCTTGGATCGATGTAAAAACAGGTATGGCACTTGCTTGTAACTCATAGTTTTTTGCAACTTAGGTTAGGTTTCTTGAGGTATGGAATTCGTTCTTATGGCATCTGGGATCAGTGTGTATATATACTAGAGTAAATTAGGTCAAGAATCATGAAGAAATTATATGTCAATCAATGAGAAAATATTTGATTTGGAATGAAACCAAATATTGAATTTTTTGATCAAATTTCAATCAATTCTCTTGCCAATCTCAATAATTTCGAAAATGACAGCTTGTATGGCTTGCTTGGACCTCAAGAATGATAACAAATCAACCTTGCACTTAATATTTTGATTTTATATCTTTTATTTTAATTCAATTGGTTTTAAATGAATAAAAATCCAAAATAAATAAAAATAAAAGATAAAAGGCGTGGTCTTGGGCTTGGAGGTTCTAATTCAAATAAGAAACAAGTTTGAACCAAGAAAAGTTAGGCCCATTTGAAAAAAGTTTGATTTTCTGAAGTATTTCTCTTCATGCACCTCCTAAACAATGCCTAACTTGCAGCACTTGTATCTTACTCAATTTTCAAAATCTCAAGATGTCTTCTAAACACTACTTTTGGTTTCATCTGCATTGAAGTTTCCATGTTTATGAACACTTCTTTGCAAAAAAGTGACTTTTTGTTGACTTTTAAAAAGACCTGTAATGTTTTGATCCATAACTTCCAAATTAAGCATTTTTGGCCAAAGCTTGTGAGATATGAAGTTGTAGAGAATTTAATTACCTTTAAAATGAGCTTTTGTGGAAATTTTTTTGATAAAGTATGTGAAAGTTATGCCTGGTCAAAGTTCTGTCGACTTTTGTCTGAAAAACCCTAATTTAGAAATTTTGACTTTTGATCAAATCTTGACTTTTCTTGAGGAATCATGGTCAACCCTTGATCAAATGATGAATATTACTTCAAAATATTTATTTTGACCAAAAATTATGAAGTTTGACTGTATGTTGACCACAATTGACTTTTTGTCCAATACAATTGATTTTGAACCATCTGAGTATTTGGATGAGCAAATTTGACTTGTAAGGCTTGAAACTTGACATGGTGATCCCTTGAAGCATATGATGAGGTATGATGAACACTTGGAACATTGGAAATCAATTTTGACTTGAGAGGAGCAAATCCCTAGTTTGGATTGATTTCTTAGGAGAGGGTTTGTCTGGTCAACCCTTGTAAAATCCTTAAGTATGGAGATGTGAATTGTCTTGAGAAGTAGGAGGGAAAAATTTGGGGTATGACAGTTGCCCCTGTTCAATCTTCTTGTGCCGGAAGGTTTAGATTGGTATGCTTGCCTTTCGTGACCTGAAGGTAGAAGATGATTGAACACTCGAGTACACCTGAAAATTTGCACTCGTTGTTGTATGAAATGGGATCGTCAGTTGACGATGCGCTGGAATGGGCTTATAGATTCCATATGGAGAAACTAATGCTTGAGAGTGAGTCGTACGCTAGACTCTATATTTGTCTTTTGGATGAGAGAAATATCGGATATGGGCTTAAAGATGCCATCCAAAGAGATGAAGATGTGTAGTCGAAGATGGGCTTAAAGATGCCATCCGGGGCGGTTGATAGTAAGAGAGAGTCAGAATAAACCTTTGTCTTCGCTATTTCTGAGATGAATAGTTGTCAGAATGTAGATAGTTTTCCCGTCTTGTTTCGGGTGTTAATCCTTGATCTGTTGTTTGGAAATAATTTGTATTGTCGTTCAGATAGTTCTCCCGTCTTGTTTCGGGTATTAATCTTTGACCTTCCGTTTGGAAAATAACTTTTACCTGCTGGGGAAATACATCTTGATAGGATATGGTTAGTTCTATATATATTATGATGCATGCAAGCATATGGCAATGTTCGTGAATGATATATGCACATGTTATGATATTTATGAATAATGTATGAACGTAGATGTTGTGGTATTTCAAAACATATCCATATTGAAGAAGATAGGAAAGTTCTGCTGGAGATCTTTAATTTCTGCCTGGGATGAAGTTGTTGAAAACCCTGATTGGGGAATAAGAGATGTGAATTCCTCCGATGCACTATCTGACCAAGTTTCGAGTCTGGATATTATGCTATTGGGGGAATGATAATCATTGAGAGATACTCAGCTAAGGATGAATATCTTGTGTATAGACCTTGCTAGGGGACGATGTGGTATGGAATAACTTGTTACTGCTTGGAGACTGATGTAATTGGTTGATGTGTTACTGCTCGGGGACTAGTGTAACATGATGAATTGAGAATATAGATAAGTTTGACAGGATCACTGTTTAGGGGCTGGTGTGATGAAGATGATAGGATCACTGCTGGAGGACTAACATGATGAAGTTGAAGCTGATAGGATCACTGCTCGGGGACTAATGTGATGAAGTTGATAGGATCACTACTCAGGGACTAACGTGATGAAGTTGAAGCTAATAGGATCACTGCTTAGGGACTAACGTGATGAAATTGATAGGATCACTGCTTGGGTACTAACGTGGTGAAGTTGATAGGATCACTGCTCGGGGACTAATTTGATGAGTGTAGAGGATCACTGCTCGGGGACTAATGTGATGAAGATGATAAGATCACTTAACATGATGAAGTTGATAGGATCACTGCTCGGGGACTAACGTGATGAAGTTGAAGTATTTGAACACTGTTGGAAGGAGATGATAATGTAATACTTTGTTGGAGAAAATTTGTCTTTGTAGGTAGAGCGATGACTCTGCGGAGATTGTAGAGACGATCTTGTGGATGTATTTCTTGTGAAAGTGACTCTGTGGGGCTGTATTGGTGACTTTAGTCATCATCTAAATTCCTAGAGCCTGTAGTAATTACTGTTTCTGTTCTCTTTTCATATGTTTGTGAGTAGATGCTTATTGTCAGATCACAGAGGAGAATAATGGCTGCAAAGAGGGGCTGGACAACAACACAAAAGTGTGTAAAAGGTTGGGCAACAACTCTAACTGTAAAGAATTTTCTGCACAAACGCATTCGGAGCGAAACACAATGGTTATTGTTCGAGGAGGAGTTCAAAGTAGTGATGAGTGGTACTTGGACTCGGGTTGCTCAACTCATATGACGGGTATAAAGGATTGGTTTGTGAAGATCAATCAAGCCACGAAGAATAGAGTGAGATTCGCGGATGACACCATTTTAGCGGTCGACGGTGTGGGTGATGTCTTGATCAAGAAGAAAAATGGAGGTCATTCCTTGATCAAATATGTGTTGTGCATTCCTGGAATTAGATGTAATCTCTTGAGCATTGGCCAATTACTCGAGAAGAATTATACAATTCGGATGGAAAACAAGATTTTGCGCGTTTTTAACCAAAAAGGCACTTTAATCTTGAGAGCACCCATGGCTGTAAATCGTACTTTCAAGATAGAGTTGAAAGTAATGGAACACAAATATCTTTCTACACCGACAATTCGTGATGAGTGGTTGTGGAACTACCGTCTTGGACACCTCAATTTTAGAGACCTCGACGCGTTGCAAAAGCATGGTATGGTGACCAGACTGCCCATGATTAATCTTCCATCTGAGTTGTGTGAAGATTGTGTGCAAGGGAAGCAACACAAGACTAATTTCAGCAAGGATGTTGGTCATAGGACCAAAGAACACCTTGAGGTGGTGTATTCCGATGTGTGCGGCCCAATGCAAGTGACTCGTATGGTGGAAATAGGTACTTTGTCACTTTCATTGATGATTTTAGTAAGAATCTGTGGATTCACCTCACAAAGAGGAAGAATGAGATGTTTGATGTGTTCAAACGATTTAAGTCCATGGCAGAGCGGCAAAGTGGTCACAAGGTGAAAATTCTCAAAACGGATGGTGGAGGTGAATATACCTCAAGTGAGTTTAGGAATTATTGTGATGATGAGGGTATAGTTCGTGAGGTTGGTCCACCCTATACACCTCAACAAAATGGAATTGCCGAAAGGAGAAATCTCTCAATCATGAACATGGTCTGTAGCATGTTGAAAGGGAAGAACTTTCCGAAATAACTATGGGGAGAAGCAGTTTCTACAACATATCTATTTGTTGAATAGGTGCCTGTTCACAGTGATTTCTGGTGAAACAACCGCTAGTCCTCCAAACTATCAAATAAGCGTTATGACTGTTATTCAATCCCTCTGGTAACTTGTAGGATCGACTAGATTGATCCTATGGGGTATTGGTCGTTTGTGTAAACTTAAAATAAGGATTCATGTTCAAGACTTGTTTTTGAATGTTTTATATATGTTCAAGTGTGTTTCGATTATGATGTTCAAGGACTTAATAACATGATCAAGTAAAGTAGTATAAAACTAATTTGAACAAGTAAAAGCATACAGATTTCGAATTGCAGAAAATGTATAAATGCAGGAATGCTTAAATGACTTTTAAATGTAAAAGACTTTCAAAGTAAAAGCATGAAATGTAAAAGACATGAATGTAAGAACAAGTATGTAAAAGCTTTCTGGAAAATAAGAGCGTTAATATAAAAGTTTGAGAAAAGTAAAGGATTTCGAAATGTAAGAAACGTTTGAGCGTAAGGAAAGTTAAATGACTTTGAATGTAAAGAATTTAAAAGACATTGATGCAAGATAAAGATAAACTGGAAAGATAAAGATGCATTATTGAATAATAAAATCTTGGTGCAATCATACGTACATCATTCGAGCATTCGTTTCCCTAGCCATGTGGTATTTTAAATGTTACTGAATTTTAGTACAATAGATATGACACCCGAAATCCTAACACTAAGACTTCTATTTATACTATTTCGACCATAACGGTCTGACTTATGAGATCTTGCCACGTTTCAGACATGCAGAACACTATGCTTCTCTAGCTTCCACGTCTTCGAACCGTTTCCAGCGCGCATATTCGAACTTCCATTTATCCCGCTCACGTTTGAATTTCAAATATCTGAACCTGTCTTTCGTTTCGAACTCGCTTCTTAAACACCACACTACTACCACTTCGAAGCTCCTTTTATATGTATCATCATAATTGCTATTCGAAGCTCCAAGTTTTAGTATGTCTATTCGAAGAGCCAATTCTTTCATTCTGAATCATGACATTCCCTTTTTCCAACGAATACTGATATTGTTTCGTTTCGAGCTTAATGATTCCTATTCGAATCATAGATATCAAAATCTTCAGCCAACAGTGCCTTACTAAGAAGCTTGAAAAATTTACACCGGAAGAGGTATGGTCTGGCCACAAACCGAACTTAACGCATTTGAGAGTTTTCGGTTCGATTACATATAGGCATATTCCGGGTCAACTTCGAAAGAAGATGGATGATAAAAGTGAGGTAATGATTCTTGTCGGATATCACCCTACTAGAGGCTACAAACTGTTTGATGTGTGTATCAAGAAGACCGTGATCAGTTTAGATATGGTAGTGGATGAGCTAAAGCTGTATGACAGTAGAAAAATCTGGTTTTAGGAGCAGAAATTGGTTTCTCAACAGAAGGAAACTGGTTTCTCACGCGAAAATTGCAGTCTGGGAGTCCTGGAATTGAATTTCTAGATGCAGAAACCAGTTCCCCTGATCCTTGAAACTGGTTTCCACCAGAAAACATAGAAAACCAGCAACAGCAAAATGAAGGGGGTGACTGATTTCGGTTGAAGATGGAAATGGTGAGTCTTGTAGAAGACCGACAAGACGTAGAGGTCTACCTCAACGGCTCCAAGATTATGAAGTGTTCCATGATAATAAGATTAACAATGATGGTGATCTCATTCATTTTGCGCTTATGGATGAATCTGAACCGGTGAGTACTTAAGAGGCAATGAGGATTGCAAAGTGGGTGTGTGAGATCAAAGAGGAACTGGAATCCATTGAGAAAAACAGTATTTGGGAGCTGGTTCATTTACCGAAAAAAAAGGCAATCGAGTAAAGTGGGTCTATAAAGTGAAGGCAAATCCTAAAGGTGAGATTGTTAAGCATAAGGCTCGACTAGTAGCAAAAGGATTCTTGCAGCGAGAAGGCATAGACTATGATGAGGTGTTTGCTCCGGTATCTAGATTGGAGACCATACGGTCGGTTGTTGGTATCGCAAATAGCAAAATATTGCAAATGTACCAAATGGATGTGAAATCCGCATTTTTGAATGGTCCACTTGAGGAGGATGTCTATGTAGAGCAGCCCCCGGTTTTGTGATAGAGAACCAAGAGGGAAGAGTCTACAAGATGAGGAAAGCACTATATGGTTTGAAACAAGCACCTAGAGCTTGGAACAACCACATATATGCTTTTCTTATTGAGGTTGGCTTCAATAAGTGTGTGTTCGAACATGGTGTTTATGTGAAGTCAGATGCAAGCAAAGGTGTGATTATACTTTGCTTATATGTGGATGATCTTTTGATTACGGACAACAATGAGGAGTTTATTTCAAGGTTCAAAGGTGAACTCATGGAAGAATTTGAGATGAGCGATCTTGGTATCGTGACATACTTCCTTGGCATAGAGTTTCACAAGTCAAAGTTGAGACTTCTCATGCACCAAAGAAAGTATGCTTGTGAGATATTGAAGAGGTGTGATATGAAGCATTGCAATGCTGCCAATTCACCTATGGAACCAAGGTTGCAGCTGTCCAAGAATGAGGATCAGGGTGACGTTAATCCAACTCAATATAGAAGGTTGATTGGATCTTTACATTACTTATGCAATACGCGACTAGATTTAGCATTTAGTGTCAATATTGTTAGTAGATTCATTGAGAGACCAAATGTGTCTCATATGGCAGCGGTCAAGAGGATCCTTCGTTACATCAAAGGTACTCTTGGCTGCGGAATTCTCTTTCCCGTGGCTGATATGGGAAGCATGTGCGAATTACTCGGTTATACGGATTCCAATTGGTGTGGAGATAAAGATGATCGAAAGTCTACAACCGGTTATGTCTTTATGTTCGTAGGAGCTCCAATATCTTGGTGCTCTAAAAAGGAACTCGTGGTGGCACTCTCTTCTTGTGAGGTCGAGTATATCGCAGCATCCATGTGGCTAATGAATCTACTTAAAGAGTTGGACATCATTGAGGTAAAAGTTGTCACACTATTTGTTGACAACCTTTCGGTTATTAATCTTACAAAGAATCCCATAGCACATGGGAAGAGCAAGCATATAGAGATGATGTTCCATTACTTGAGGGAGCTGATGTGTGAAGA
Organism: Vicia sativa; assembly: GCA_021764765.1. NCBI lineage: Eukaryota > Viridiplantae > Streptophyta > Magnoliopsida > Fabales > Fabaceae > Vicia > Vicia sativa. The sequence goes on along the minus strand of CM038797.1, from coordinate 59,188,900 downwards.
ACAGTTGAAGCTATCTCATTGTTGAAGCGAAGAACAACTTGCAAATTTGTTGACGAAAGCGGTAACAAATGAAGTGTTCAAGAGGCTTGTGAAGAAATTGAGCTTGAGGAATGTGGAGCACTTGGCTTAAGGTGGTGTGTTGAATGTATCGTATAAGCCAAATGCAGTTGAAGAGCTTCAGAAGCTGGTTTGGAAAAATAACTTATTTGAAAAGTTGTTCTGCACAGAACAAGAAAATGAAAATTTGAAGGACAAACCGATTTCTAGTTTTGGGGAAACCGGTTTCTGTCACGAAATAAAATTTTCTGTTTTGGCAGTTTTTCTGTTATTTTGACTTGTGTTGTTTTTGTTATGTTTTGTGATGCCTATAAAAGATACTCCCTCTCTTTGTAATATGTACATTGTGTATTGTCATTATCGAATAAAAGAATATTTTCTCATCAATTACTCTCTCACTCAATTTTCTCATTTTTTCTCTAAACTTCATCTTTACAATTCTACTTTCACCATTGATTCATCCTAATTCACCCTAATTATGTATGTTCCAACACGCCTAACATATACGAGACTTTCAAAATTTTAAGACGGCAATGCTATTGTATTGAGAATGCCGGACCAAAACAATGCAATAATAGATAAAATAATTTAAATATATGATTAATACATTAACTGAAAACACGTGATATTTTATTCATATTTGAAGTTACATATATATGTTTTTGTGTGTTTGTAATTGTAACCACTTATTTTATTTTAAACAGCGAGATAACTGTTTTTCTAAGGTGGCCACTGGCCATTAAATTAGGGACAGAAGGTGATAGCATAGCTAGGTCCACCATTGCAAGTGAAAGTTCCAGTCTTATCATCGTAAGCATAACTATAAGCATCAGGGCATGCATTCTTAAAAGTCGTAGCGTAACTTGACGGTGGGCATGTAGGCTGAGTATTATGACTTCCACGGCAGCAATACTCATCTGTGTTAAACTTCAAGCAAGCACTTTGACAAGCAATCACACTTCCATCTGAGCCTTTCACTTGAAGGTCAGCAGGACACACAGTGTTGATATTCGCTGGACAGCTTGAGGTTTTGCAATCACCACTCCCGCCTTGTGGAGTTACAGACATCGGCACGTTGAAACCGTCAACGTTGCTCACGTCGTAGAAATCTTGTCCTCCATTTGCTGCCACTGTAATTTCTACCAGAGTTGCTGGTGGAATTGCACCAGCGCCGTTGCACTCGACTTGACCGGATGCACAATCGGCCGTGGCACAACTAAACTTTCCGTTGTCGTTTGAGCAACCAGTTCGGGCCCAAAACCGACCTGACCATGGGGAAGGAAGGTCGACTGAGTTGGTTGCTTGAGGATCCAACACAAAGCCTGTTGTTGATAGTTGAGGCTTTTGGTCTCCTGTGAGTGTTCCTGGCCATACGGTGTATCCACAATTATTCTTGAACGTCACTTTGGCTCCTCCAACCACTGCATACAAAATCACACACATATTATAGAAAAATTAGCATAAGAAGTATTTTGCAAGAATTTATCATGAAAAAAAGTTAGCACAAGAATTATTTTGCAAGAATTTATCATAAAAAAAGTTATGGAAAATATAGTTGAAATGATATATACCATAGAAGAGGAATGCAAAGCTAAGGCAGAGAGCAACACGAGTTGTAGACATTTTGATATTTGATGAAAATTGCACTCTGCCTCTTCACATTATATAAGCTTCGAGGTTTGAATCTTCAACGATTAATATTTAGTTTAGTCAAGAAAAAATTATGGCAGTATTTGTTTATTTCAAACGTATGCAACAATTCTACGGAAACTATATTAGGCTAGACAAGTTTCAAACCTTAATAGATATTTCCGCGTACAATTACTATCGTTCGAGAAAATTATTAGATGGAAATAATTTATTAATTTTACTCTTTGAAATTGATAGGATTCATCTCAGCGTGCAATTGGTAAAGAGATTTACTTACTATTCCAATGGTGTAACACCATGGTTTTAAAATGGAATTACTGTAGTCCGTGTTGCGATTGTGTGTATTGCGGTTGCAGAGTGTAGTTTAAAACCATGCATAAGTCCAGTGAAATTTAATTGTATCATATTTGCATAATGAGTATGAATTGTTTCCCAAATATCCAGCGATTGCTTGTTTATATAATTGCTTTATGAATTGTCTCCCCAAATGTGGATATTACTTCATTATAGTGTTTGTCTTATGTCTTCCTAAAAACAATAAATGGGATTTAAGATTTTTTTCCTATTCTTATAACTAATTTCTAGAACAATTCTCACACTAAATATTACTCCCTCCGTCCTAAAATAAGTGTTACATTTGCTAAAAAAATTTGTTCTAAAATATTTGTCATTTTACATTAGTAATGCAATTTTATATTTAATCTTCCAATTATACCCTCTAATAAATACTTTTAATTAATTGTTTTCTCACTTAATATTAATGCTAATTTGAATACACAAATAATTAATCAGGATAATTTAGTAAAGTCAGTATTCTCTTTCTTTCATTTATTGTTGTTTCTTAATCTGTGTGAAATGGTCTATTGTGACAAATAATATGGGACGGAGGGAGTATTTGTTATATTTATACGGTGAACAATACTTTTTATAGTAACAAAGTTGATTAATGTAATATAAAAAGTTGGTTAATAAAAATATGAAGTTGGTTAATAAACGTTTAGATTTAAAAAATAATTTTTAGTAGTAAAATAAAGTTGGTTAATGAAGTGTAAAATATTAGTTAATAAAGTTATGAAGTTGGTTAATAAACGTCCAGATATTAAATATAATTTTTCGTAATAAAATAAAGTTGGCTAGTGAAATATAAAAAGTTGGTTAATGAAATTATGAAGTTAATTAATAAACACTCAGATTTTAAAATTAATAGTAATAAAACTGATCTTACTGGTGATTAGAACATATAATGGGCTGATATCTTCGTTCTGCAATGCTAGCAATGAGGAGGAGGGGTGTACCTACAAGGCATTCCGACGCTGAAGTAAGAAAGAGTGCAATGAGATACAAGAAAGAATCTAGGGTTTTAGAAATGAGTGATGAATATTGAATACTTGACTCTCACATGTGAGGGTTTTTATAGTGCCTCCGACGCTAGACCATTGGTTCCTATTTCTAAACCTAAATATTTGGTTCCTCAAAAATAGGTAACTGCCAGGAACTAGTCGTTGTAAAGGGAATAGACGCTCGGAACTAGCTGTTACAACGAGCAAAAGAGCATTAAAAGGCAAACGTGATCTGATTGTTATTGGGTGGCTATCCTCATGTAACTGGCAGAGCAAGAACTAGCCTGTTGACACGGGAAGAGGTGTGATTGCGGGTGTCGTGTGTCTTGTTGGTTCTGGGGAACAACCGACTAATTGTCCACGACTGAGGGGGGAAGAAGGTCATTTATCTGTCCTAGCTGATTGGGCCAAAGCTATTGGGCCATCTTGGATGCATAAGTGGATTAGGCCACGATTAGCCATTGGGCCAGACCAGAGCTGGAGCCCCCCGAGTTATTTAATGACTTAAGGTATGCTTGCATGTTGAGGATGACGAAGTGTTTTTGGCGCAGTTTTTTCGTGTCGGAGACTTTCTCTAATTCCTCGAGGATAGGTTTGTATGAGGAACCCAGAGGTTGCTTTACGTGTTCTCCGTGGAGGTAGCCAAACTATTGATTGGTTTTGCAGATGTTGCTTATCACATCGGCATTGAGCCATGCATTATAGTTAAGGTGTAATGGTGTCAGCCTAGGGACTATGGTTTAATGATTACCCCTATGCTGCCCTAGGTCGTGCATGCGTGTGCACGTGCCTAGAGGAACACATTTAAATAGGAGAGGCAGAAGAACCAAATTACTTTTCACATTTGTTCTTCTTCTTTGCTTTCAGTCTTCATAATATATTTTCTCTTTATTCTTTTGTCGTTCGGCTTCATCTGTCGTCGCGCTTGCACCGTCCAACCAGAGTTCAACTTCTTCTACCTTGTAAGTTTCTCATTTCTCACCCCTGTAAGTTTGTCTTAGCTTTGTTCTTCTTAGAGTGTATGTGGCTTGGACTGAGGTGAATTTTCCGATGAATGTTTAACCATAATTTTAGGCTGTGTGCTAGGGAGACTCTCCTCGTGAAGATTTAGAGATTTTTGTCTGTCGGGGAGGCTCCGATCCAGTCGAGGAATATTCCTTCGTACTCTCGCTTTAGCATTTTTTTTTGAGTGAGGGCTTTGGTAGAGGACATTGTTTCTCGTGTCTTCATACTCCTTTTTGTTTAATTAACGGTGGAAGGGCGTATTTGATTTGATCGTCGAGTTCACTTTTGTCCTATTCTTTTTTAGATAAAAGTGGCTACCAATTTCGACGACAAGAATATAGCCGAAAAGGTTGAGATCTGAGGAGTTGATAGCTTCGGATCCAACTTTGGATCCCTAGGATTGGATAGCATCGGAGCCTCGGGGATGGCCTCACTATTCGCTTCCTTTCTCGGGGAGACGTTCACGGATGTTGGAGGGGAGACGAGTTCCTTAGGTTCCGAGGAGGAGTGGAGAGTCATATTCACCGGGGAAGATGAAAGGGTTTGTTCGCCCTTAGATAGTGAATGATTCCCCATGTATGAGTTTATTTTTAGGGAGATGGGGTTTCGGTTGCCTTTCTCAAATCCTCAGGTGGTAGTTTTGTCCACTTGGATTTAGCGCCTTCATAGCTTCATCTCAATTCGATGGCCTTCACCCGGGAATTTGAAATCGTTTGTGACTAACTTAAGATCGGGGCTATAGTTACTCTTTGTTTTGCTTGCTTCCACCTTCAACGGCAGACGACCTAAGAGGGTGTGTTCGGTTGGGTTTCTTTAAAGCAGACGAAAAAGTTTTTTAAGGCATACTCGAAGTTCATTCGTACGTTCAAAGACAAGTAACATGTCATTCTGACCATGTCTGAGTGGGACATTACCTCCTCATTCATCTAGGAGATTATGAGGGATGACAAGGGGAATCCTCTCCTCAGTGAGGATGGCCAGCAGAAGAGGCACTAGGTGCAGAGGTTATGTTTTTCCTAGAGTCGTGATCACATCGATTAGAAAACCGAGGAGTATCTGATCCGACCGAGTAACCTGGAGGGGAGGATTTGGCTAGCTATAACAAGCTGGTGGCTTTTGTTGACAGCTTCGCCCATGTCTGGTGCGTGATAAAACGCAGGGAAATCATATTTGACGAGGATATGGAGCCTATACTTGAAGATTCGATTATCAATATGAATGAGCTCCTTTATTGTGGAACTTACAAGGATACCCTAACACTCTTAGGTAGATTTTTGAGTTGGTGACTTGCTTTTGTTTGTTTCCCACATTTTACTAATCTATGCTTGTTGCTTTTTATAGGTGAAATGTTGAATGCTCATGAGCGCATGGTCAGGATGGTAGCATACAACAAATTGAGGCAAGGGAAGCAAAGTCAATTTTAGAAGAGTTGTTTGGGCGACACAGAGATCCTACCTCCGACTGGGTCAGGGAACACCTCACCTACTCTTGTTGCCGAGCAACCTTCTCCTCAAAAAGTTACTTCGGCTAGAAAGAGTCATCGAATGGGAGACAAGCCCATTGACCTAGCCGTGGAGAGTACTCCGAACAAGTATGAATTGCCTCGTTGGCTGAAAAGGAGTTACTTTGATGGAGGATCCCTCTTTGAAAGTTCCTCAGGTAGAATCCCTGCATCTTAAGGATTTGGATCAATTGAGCCAAATGAAAAGCCTTGCTCAGTATGTTTCCGCTATGATGGGGATTTTAGAACTCGCGGTGATTCATATTGAGGAGGGGACCACTACCTTCAGGGAAGTGAAGGAATTTTGTGCAAGCAACATGGCCCTCGAGGAGAGGACGGCTAAGTTTAAGTTGGAGAAAGAGGAGTTGGAAAAAGAGAAAACATCATATACTAAATAGGAGGATTGAATGGCCAAGTTGAACAAGGAGCTCAGGGATAAGGTCTCTCCTTTGGAAGTTGTCGTAGCCCTGGTTGAAGATGGGACCTAGGAGCTAAGGCAATTGAGGACCCGTGATGAGTTGGTTTCACGCTTCTATCTACCTAAGGAGGATGTAAGAATAAGAAGTGTTTCTACATCTAGACTTAAGATTTTGATGATAATTTTACATGGTATTATAAAGAATAATTTTATACTCTAATGGCTTCGTTCTAGTGTGTAGCTGTTGTTGTAAATTTCTAACTCTTGTATCAAGATGTGTGATGTCAAGAGGTTCTAAACATAAACAATACTGGAAGAAAATATTTGGTTACATGTTACAGTAGAAGTCAAGATTCTGGTATTCCTCTTATACAACGATTCTTAGGAACGTTAGTATAAGAGGTTCTGATCATGACTTTATGGTTAAGCTTTGGAGGCCTTCTAAAGCTTTGCTTATATGTGTTCCAAGTTCTGAAGATTTTGAAGACGAGGTTCTACTGAATATTTTCTGATGATATGAAGACAAACAAGTTCTTACGACCAAGTGCTGGAGACTTTGAAGACAAGGTTCTGTTGGAACAGGTTCTGAAGAATCCATGACTTAGGTTCTAAGACTTAAGAGTAAATCTTCTACAACAAGCTTCAAACATTCAAATTATCTGAAGCCTCTAAAGATAAGAAGAAATTCAAAATTGTTAATGTGTGATTTTGTACAAAAGTTTCAAAAAGTGTTATGTGACCTCTACCCTCTAGGGTGGCGTAAGGACTGTCCTTTCGTACTGTATTGTCAACCACACTAATTGTGACCGTTGGAAACAAACAGCTAGATTTCTGATTACCTTTCTACCCCTTTAACAGATTTATTTTACAAGCTATAAAAGGAATAATAGGAAGCTAAAGAAATGTAATAATCAACATTACAACAAAAAAACTATCGGATTAAATCAACCTCAAAGAAAACTACACCAAAGCGTTGTGTCTTTAGAGAAATCTTATGTGTATAGTTTGGTAAATAAACATTGAGTTATTGCTCATATCTAGTTGTAAAAACACTTGGGTGTTTTTCTTTATGTGAAAGGTCTATGTAATCTGCTTAAAAGAAGCAAACTATAATACACTGAACGCATTCAATTATTGTTGATACCTTGATAGACTGAGTCAAGTTCTAATCTCAAGAAGACATTAGCTATAGGTCATTATGTGAAATCCTCTTAGGGGACCAATTGGGTTAGAATACTTAAGGGGTCAATGAACGTTATATCCGTCGTAATCACTGAATGTTTCATTGTTTGTTAGTCACTAGTGGTTTTCCGTGCATTTATAATCGGCTTGGTTATAGTGGATTACGTCCTTATTGAAGGCACATCACCTTAAAGTGTGAATTGGAGTAGCTTAGTTAAAAGTGAACCAAGATAAAAATAATTGTGTTCATTTATTTTTATGCTCTAAGTTATCTTGGTCTTTCATCAATGAAAAGATAAAATTTAATTTGGTGAAACCCAATTCAATCACCCTTTTCTTGTGTTTCTCACAAATTCAGATGATTGTGTGGCGATTGCCGAGGAGAGTTTCAATAATTCAGTGGGTTAGCTTGAGATTGTGAACCTCGACATCGAATTTAATTTGGCTAGGACTGGGTTCATCTACAGCGTGGATGACAGGCAGATCGTCATCCTAAATTTCCTCAACCTTGGTAATGGGGAGGTGAAAAGCCCAATTTAGAAGAGCAAGCACCTTCTACATAATAGCTTTTTTATATTGTACCTTCTAGTCCGCGTGCCATATTTTTTAATGGTTTTTGTGGGATTTTTCCAAGTTTATGTAATATTTTGACAATTTCGGTCTACGTGGCCATTTATCTGCTGTTTTTTGAATGGGGGCTTGGCCCTATTTATGTAATAATTGGATAAATGTGGTCCTCGTGGCTATTTTTTAATTCGTAAATGCACTTTTCATTTATTTTTTATGTGTTCTTTTTTATCATTTGCATTGTTTTTGAGCTTGCATGTATGAATGCTAGTCTTTCAAAGATGTTTATTTTGACTTGTGCTTTACTAAGTATTTTTTGGGGATTAGGTCGATAGTATCGATATTCGCTCGTGTGGGTAACCAATCAAATGGTCGGAATTATTTTTTGGGCAAGAGGCTGAGTATAAATTTGTACGGAACACAACTCAAGTAATCTTTCCATCTGCAGATTCCAACCTCGGATGCATCTCTAGCCACCAGTCGTCATCTTTGACTGCCAGCATATGAGTACCATAACGAACCTTCCGCGTTGGAGTGCAATCCAGCACACGGAAGATCCTCTCAATTTCCTTTAACCAATCCAAAGCTCCATCGAGATCATACTCGCCCTTGAAGGTAGACATATTCTCCCTCTGGAAGGTCTCCAAGCTATAAGATCCAACATCCCCACCAATATTCGGCTGATTCTCCATAGCATGAGCCATCGCTTCCAAAGCAGCAACAATCGCAACATTGTTCCTTCCAGTCATCTCAACTTATCACTACAACATAAACAACAGTTAGAACTAAATAACATTTCTTGATTGTTAAACGACTCAACAACTTGGTCGGAACGACCTGCTATGATACCACTAATGTAACACCCCATTTCTACCCGCTAATTATAATTAAAATCAGAGTATAAAAATCTTTAACCAAACATGGGATATTACACTTTCAACTTTAAACTAACTGCATAAAACTAATTATGACTGATACATTTAAATACCATAGACTCATGATGACTTTAAATATTACAAAAACAATACCATAGATTCATGATGACTTTAAATATTTTGTGGAATTTTTTCCAAATTTTTAAAAATATTTTGACCAAATAAATAAATTTTGAGATTATTTAATTGCATTTCAATTGAAAAAATTCCTAAAAAATACTTTTCAATGTTAAAAAATTCCACCAAAAATATTTGTAATCCTCTAAAGGATTAATTTTGAGTTTCTGAATTTTATTTCATAATTTTTGCATTTTTGCATAATTAAATAAATTCATGCACTATATTGCATTTCATGCATATTTAAATCATTAAAAATACTTTCGTGCATGTAAAATATACATAAAAAATATTTTGATCCATTAAAATCATGCACCATGCATTTCTGAATTTTATTTCATCATTCTTTCATTTTTTCCATATTTAAATAATTTCATGCATTATATTGCCTTTCATGCATATTTAAATCATTAAAAATACTTTCATGCATGTAAAAAATACATAAAAAATATTTTAGTTCATTTAAAGCATACATCATGCACTTCTGATTATCATTTTATAATTTTGTCACTTTTTCATAATTAAATCAATTTTTGCATTAAATACATGATTTACATTATCCATTTTGCATTTTATTTGCTTTTATCATTTTTCCTCAAAGATAAAAAAATGACAAAAATAGTTTTGATCATGTTTAGGGTGTTAGGTCACTGTTTTTAATTTTTATAAATTTTTACTTCTGACTTTTACAATTTATATTAATTTTTCTTGTTTATTGGTCATATAAGCATGAATGTTGAACTAGAGTTGACTTTTTGATTTTATTTTGACTTTTTGATTTTACTTCTGACCTTTCATTTTTCTATTTTTGTGGAATTTCTAAGGTGAACATACCTTGTGGCCTAGTGTAATTGAGTCTAGCTTCAATTGTGAAGTTTGTGGACATGATTTAAGGTCAAGTTTTAGGTATGTGATGATCATTTGAATGCTCTAGTGATGTGTAACATGTTTTCAATCATTGGAAATTGCATGTTGATCATTTGGTTGCTACCTTGAGCATAAAGTTTTGTGTGGTTTTCCAAACCCTAATTTGTTAATGTCTTGGTTCTTAGACCATTGTTCTTATATAGTTTGTGTTTCTAATTGATGTTTAGGGGTATGATAACCTCAAGGATAGTCTTCTAAATACTTGAGAGACATTTGACCTCAAAGAATTATCTTGATCCCTTAGTTAGAATATATTTGATCTTTGTTTCATTTGTTGCATCCTTGTACATGGACCATGAGGTGAAGTATGAATTCGTCCAATTATTTGGGAATCTACTTCTCATTTCCTTACTTCATCCTTATAGTATATTTAGGGCCTTGATTCCAGTTTGATTGATTCATTTAAGCCCCTAATTTGCTCAAGTTCATGCTAACTTTGTTGATAGAATGTCACCATCTTATGGTTATAGTTGTATTACTTGTGTTATGTGCATCATGCATGGCTTTAGAAGTCCAATTCCAATTGGATCTTTGATATTCACTTTTGACCTTGTACATTATGTAATCAATAACTCAATGCTCTTTGATTCATTGACTTGCACTCAATTGTAATGTCATCATGATGACCTAGAAGAGCTAGATTTTCTTTTTCTTCTTCTATTGTTTGGTTGAAACATACCTTGAGGGATTATAGGTTCATGATTTTTGTGGCATGTCACTTCAATTGACATTACTTTAAGCTCATCACAAGCATCTTGTGAGGGTTCTATCATCACTCTATGACATACAAGACATCTTTCCCTTCCTACAAATCTTAATCAATGTCGTTTGATCTAAGATAGGTGGTATTTTTCTTTGGATGATTTTGTTCATCAAATAGGTGATTTGTTTGTGTATGGAAGTTTCATCTTTTAAATTTGGTTTCTCATGAATCATATCTTGAGTTAAACTTATGACACAAGTCATACATGGTTTTAATTTTCAAATTAAAACTACTTTGTTTAAATCTCTCTGAAGCACAATGTTTAACTAGTTTAGATGTCTTCCTACCTTAATTCAATGAACTTGTGTATGTGAGCTTTTTAATTTGTTTGAATTGATTTTGTTTATAGTTTACTTAGGTCTTAAGCTACTGACCTTGTGTGTTACATTACCTTGTAATCTTGCCTCTTCATCATGATTGATTCACTAGCTTGTATGCTCACTTAAAACTAACTCTAGGGTTTAGGATCACTCCCTTCCACTACTAATCTTTGCACTATGAACGATTGTGAAGCATGATACTTCGTAATTTCTTTGTGTTTTTATGAGAATTATGCTTATGTTCTTGTCATCCATCTCACTTTTCCACAACACTTGACACAAACATGTTTTGACGTACACACAAACACCTTCCATCCCACATTTTTAGTATGCGCATTCATGTTCTCTTATTGAAAGTTGCTCATGTAAAAGTTTGGATGATTGTGTGTGACATGAGTGCATTTCTACCATGATGTCTATTTACTTTTATCATTTTCCATCATCTAAATGTCATACCTTTTCACTAATGTCATGCCATGTTCCATTTGTTTCCTAGGTACATATTTAGAGTAAATGTTTGACTAGTTCTTGCATTAGTTCTTTCTTTATTTTCTTTTGAGATGATTGTGGTTTGTTTGTATCTAACATGTGTGTAATGTGTATGTTTCCACCACTGACTTCACCCAAAAATGTCACCACAAGGCATGTTCACAATCACACATCTATGCACATTTCACCACACATTTCTAGACACATGTTTAGGCTTTCCTAGTTGTTTTAAGTTGTGCATTGTAATGGTGATCATATACATGATAGTAAAGCATCCTTTACATGCTAGATACTTCCTCCCACATATTTGAATGCTATGAGTTTCATCCTTTTGCATTCATGCATTAACCATGCTTCATTCCATCTTTAGTTGCATTCTAGGTTAAATCTTTAACTAGTTTTTGTGTAGATGTTGTATGTGTGCAATTTGAAGTGTCTTATGACTTGATAATGTATAACTTGAATAGATTTTCATCACATGTCATCTCTGATCCCAACAATATTTGACAGTTAGCACATGCATGCACAAGTACAAACACACATATGCATGCACATGTTTACTCGCACTTGCACGAATCGAATGCATTTCTCTCGAGTGTTTTGCTTTTGAATTCTTTGAATGCATGTTTAAGTGATTCTGTTGATGAAGTAACATGTTTGCTACTGTAACTTGTGTATTTTAATAATTTCTTGGGTCATTTCTCTTCATCTTTGCTTTTCCATGGCTTCTTTTAGATTGTAAACACCTCTTAGGTTAAGCATTTCAACTAGTTTTCGCACCCATGTTGTAATTGCATCTTCATGACATTTATTTTATGATTTAGTTATTAATTAATTCACATGATTTTGGTACTGTAACTTCTTCATATTGATGCCTTCTTTGCATGTCATAAACCTTACATACTTAGACGCATTTCACCACACGCATTTGTTGCATGTTTGTACACTTCTTGGTGGATTTTTGCTTTTGAATCTTTATGGTTTGTTGGTGTGATGTATATGGGCATTAACATGATTAGATACTGACTTTTATGTCATTTTATTCTTTAATTGTCTATTAACTCCATCCAAGTCTACCGCTTTGCACAATTAGCTCTTTGCATGCTTTTAGGACTAGTTTCGACCTAGTTTGTGAATTCGCTTGTTTGTGGGTGTTTACAATGATGTTTGATGTTTGTTAAAGGTTTGTATAAAATTTGTAAATTAATGTTGTGTCTACTGACCTCACTTCACATGACACTTTTCATGAGCATAATTCACTCAAATCTCACTACATCTTCTTCTTCCTTCTTCTTATTTCTTTTTCTTAGCACTTGTTAGTGCTTGGTTTGTGTGCTTTTGCCAAAGCACTTTACTTGATTCTACCCCTCTTCTCACTTGGTTTTCCAACCAAGATGATTGATTTTATAGGTTCCCCTTAGGTTTCCTCAATTAACTTAGTCATCGAGTTTAGACATTAAGTTAGGCATCCATGTATGATAACTTTAGGTAGATTCCTCCCCTTGTTTATACCCATAACTTAGGAGCAACTTTGCATGATAACATTAGGATTTAGAAGTAGGTTAGTTTCCCTTATCCATTTTACCTTTATCCTTTTGCATCCTTAAAATTAAAATCTTGTTTTTGTCAAGTGCATTAAAACATTCTAATAATCTGAAACTTTTTCCAAAGTAAAAGATACAAACCAATTAGTCTAGGATGTTTCATCGTCCTGTTTGTTGTTGATGTTTCTTCGTCCTGTTACTGATGTGTCTCCATCTCATCCTCTGATGTTTCGCCATCTCATCCTTTGATGTCTCGTCATGTCATTTGCTGATGTTTCGTCATCCCGTCTCCCGATGTTTCGTCATCCCGTCTGTAATCGTCATCATGGAGGTGTTTCGTCATCATTTACTGTTTTGTCTGCTAATCTAAAAAACACAAACCAACCAAAACAAGTGAGCAGAACTACAACGATCTGACTTTCCCATTGCACGAGGGAATACGTAGGCATCCTGTCGCGGGGCTAGATCGAGCAACCTTTGTAAATATTTCCTTCTTTTCCCCGTGTTTTCTTTCTTTTTTTCTTTTCTTTATTTCTTTATTCTTCTTATCTTTTTTTGCATGCATTATACCATATACAGATATAGTTAGACCCTTACACCCATTAGATAGAAAGTAAAAGCGGATACCGTAGAGTACTACGGGCGCGTGTGGTGCTAATCCCTTCCCCCCGCGTAACAGACTTCCTTACCTAATCTCTCGGTCGCAGGACCGTGATTTCTTCGTTTCAAGTTTACACGATGTTTACCTTCCCCTCTTGGTGGGATAAAAACGTTCGATGGCGACTTCATTGATATATAGTTATATCCTTTGATTTTCGGCCGGGTGTTTCATTGGTCGCTTAGATAGTTCTCCCGTCTTGTTTCGGGTATTAATCTTTGACCTTCCGTATGGAAAATAACTTTTACCTGCTGGGGAAATAAATCTTGATAGGATATGGTTAGTTCTATATAGATTATGATGCATGCAAGAATATGACAATGTTCGTGAATGATATATGCACATGTTATGATTTTTATGAATAATGTATGAATGTAGATGTTGTGGTATTTCAAAACATATCCATCTTGAAGAAGATAGGAACGTTCTGCTGGAGATCTTTAATTTCTGTCGGGATGAAGTTGTTGAAAACCCTGATTGGGGAATAAGAGATGTGAATTCCTCCGATGCACTATCTGACCAAGTTTCGAGTCTGGATATTGTGCTGTTGGGGGAATGATAATCATTGAGAGATACTCAGTTGAGGATGAATATCTTGTGTATAGACCTTGTTGGGGGACAATGTGGTATGGAATAACCTATTACTGCTTGGAGACTGATGTAATTGATTGATGTGTTACTGCTCGGGGACCAGTGTAACGTGATGACTTGAGAATGTAGATAAGTTTGACAGGATCACTGCTCGGGGGCTGGCATGATGAAGATGATAGGATCACTGCTCGGGGACTAACGTGATGAAGTTGAAGCTGATAGGATCATTGCTCGGGGACTAATGTGATGAAGTTGATAGGATCACTGTTCTGGGACTAACGTGATGAAGTTGAAGCTAATAGGATCACTGCTTAGGGACTAACATGATGAAATTGATAGGATCACTGCTCGCGGACTAACGTGATGAAGTTGATAGGACCACTGCTCGGGGATTAATGTGATGAATGTAGAGGATCATTGCTCGGGGACTAACATGATGAAGTTGATAAGACCACTTCTCGGGGACTAATGTGATGAATGTAGAGGATCACTGCTCGGGGACTAATGTGATGAAGATGATAGGATCACTTAACGTGATGAAGTTGATAGGATCACTGCTCGGGGACTAACGTGATGAAGTTGAAGTATTTGAACACTGGTGGAAGGAGATGATAATGTAATACTTTGTTGGAGAAAATTTGTCTTTGTAGGGAGAGCGATGACTCTGCGGGGATTGTAGAGACGATCATGTGGATGTATTTCTTGTGAAAGTGACTCTGCGGGGATGTATTGGTGACTTTAGTCGTCATCTCAATTCCTAGAGCCTGTAGTAATTATTGTTTCTGTTCTCTTTTCATATGTTTGTGAATAGATGCTTATTGTCAGATCAAGGAGGAGAATAAGGGATGTAAAGAGGGGCTGGACAATAACACAGAAGTGTGTAAAGGGCTGGGCAACAACTCTAATAGTAAAGAATTATCTGCACAAACGCATTTAGAGCGAAACACAATGGCTACCGTTCAAGGAGGAGTTCAAAGTAGTGATGAGTGGGTATAAAGGATTGGTTTGTGAAGATCAATCAAGCCACGAAGAATAGAGTGAGATTCGCGGATGACACCACTTTAGCGGTCGACGGTGTGGGTGATGTCTTGATCAAGAAGAAAAATGGAGGTCATTCCTTGATCAAAGATGTGTTGTGCATTCCTGGAATTAGATGTAATCTCTTGAGCATTGGCCAATTACTCGAGAATAATTATACAACTCAGATGGAAAAAAAGATTTTGCGCGTTTTTAACCAAAAAGGCGCTTTAATCTTGAGAGCACCCATGGCTGTAAATCGTACTTTCAAGATAGAGTTGAAAGTAATGGAACACAAATGTCTTTCTACACCGACAAGTCATGATGAGTGGTTGTGGAACTACCGTCTTGGACACCTCAATTTTAGAGACCTCGACGCATTGCAAAAGCATGGTATGGTGACCAGACTACCCATGATTAATCTTCCATCTGAGTTGTGTGAAGATTGTGTGCAAGGGAAGCTACACAAGACTAATTTCATCAAGGATGTTGGTCATAGGACCAAAGAACACCTTGAGGTGATGTATTTCGATGTGTGCGGCCCAATACAAGTGACTCGTATGGTGGAAATAGGTACTTTGTCACTTTCATTGATGATTTTAGTAGGAAGCTGTGGATTTACCTCACAAAGAGGAAGGATGAGGTGTTTGATGTGTTCAAACGGTTTAAGTCCATGGCAGAGCAGCAAAGTGGTCACAAGGTGAAAATTTTCAAAACGGATGGTGGAGGTGAATATACGTCAAGTGAGTTTAGGAATTATTGTGATGATGAGGGTATAGTTTGTGAGGTTGTTCCACCCTATACACCTTAACAAAATGGGATTGCCGAAAGGAGAAATCGCTCAATCATGAACATGGTCCGTAGCATGTTGAAAGGGAAGAACTTGCTGAAACAACTATGGGGAGAAGCGGTTTCTACAACACATATATTTGTTGAATAGGTGCCTTACTAAGAAGCTTGAAAAATTTACACCATAAGAGGTACGGTCTGGCCACAAACTGAACTTAACGCATTTGAGAGTTTTCAGTTTGATGACATGTAGGCATATTCCGGGTCAACTTCGAAAGAAGATGGATGATAAAAGTGAGGTAATGATTCTTGTCGGATATCACCCTACTATAGGCTACAAACTGTTTGATGTGTGTAGCAAGAAGACCATGATCAGTTGAGATGTGGTAGTGGATGAGCTGAAGTTGTATGAAAGTAGAAAAATTCTGGTTTTAGGAGCAGAAACCGGTTTCTCAACAGAAGGAAACCGGTTTCTCACATGAAAATTGCAGTCTAGGAGTCCTAGAATTGAATTTCTAGATGCAGAAACCAGTTCCCCTGATCCTGGAAACTGGTTTCCACCAGAAAACACAGAAAACCAGCAGCAACAAAATGAAGGGGATCATTGATTCCGGTTGAAGATAGAAATGGTGAGTCTTGTAGAAGACCGACAAGACGTAGAGGTCTACCTCAACGGCTCCAAGATTATGAAGTGTTCCATGATAATAAGATTAACAATGATGGTGATCTCATTCATTTTGCGCTTATGGCTGAATCTGAACCGGTGAGTACGTAAGAGGAAATGAGCATTGCAAATTGGGTGTGTGCGATGAAAGAGGAACTGGAATCCATTGAGAAAAATAGTATTTGGGAGCTGGTTGATTTACCGAAAAAGAAAAAGGCAATCGGAGTAAAGTGGGTCTATAAAGTGAAGGAAAATCCTAAAGGTGAGATTGTCAAGCATAAGGCTCGACTAGTAGCAAAAGGATTCTTGCAGCGAGAATGCATAGACTATGATGAGGTGTTTGCTCCAGTATCTAGATTGGAGACCATACGATTGGTTGTTGGTATCGCAAACAGCAAAAAAATGGCAAATGTACCAAATGGATGTGAAATCCGCATTTTTGAATGGTCCACTTGAGGAGGATGTCTATGTAGAGCAGCCCCCGGTTTTGTGATAGAGAACCAAGAGGGAAGAGTCTACAAGATGAGGAAAGCACTATATGGTTTGAAACAAGCACCTAGAGCTTGGAACAACCACATAGGTGCTTTTCTTATTGAGGTTGGCTTTAATAAGTGTGTGTTCGAACATGGTGTTTATGTGAAGTCAGATGCAAGCAAAGGTGTGATTACACTTTGCTTATATGTGGATGATCTTTTGATTACGGACAACAATGAGGAGTTTATTTCAAGGTTCAAAGGTGAACTCATGGAAGAATTTGAGATGAGCGATCTTGGTATCGTGACATACTTCCTTGGCATAGAGTTTCACAAGTCAAAGTTGAGACTTCTCATGCACCAAAGAAAGTATGCTTGTGAGATATTGAAGAGGTGTGATATGAAGCATTACAATGCTTCCAATTCACCTATGGAACCAAGGTTGCAGCTGTCCAAGAATGAGGAAGAGGGTGTGTAACACGGTGAACTGACTTTGTAGGTTTTGTATCGCAAATGTGCGGATAACAAGAGTCGCCACTGACTTTTCTTTTATCCAATTAAGGGAAGGTAAAAAGTACAGAAAAAGACCTTCATTAGATTCTGAGTAAGGGAGAAGGTTATGAAAAAGGAAGGTATTAGCACCTCTTTCCATCCGTAGTTATCTACGGGCTCTTAGTTGCTTTTAGATCACTTTAAAAAATGTGCTTTCTGTGTGTTTGACAAAAAATTTTTGAAAAGGCATTTCACTTTGACTTTGTAATGATTCATGTAGGAATGTATACAAAGTGTTTGGAAATGTTTCGTTTTGAAAAGAGTTTGAACTTTGACAAAAAATGCGAGGTGTGAAAAGTATTTTGATTTGAGCAAGCAACTAAAAGTCTTATTACCTACTCAGAATGGTCATTTTCGTGTTATTTTACGTTCCTTTAGAATAGCGCTATCCATACCATTAGTTGGTAGGTAACCCTATTCGTTGGATGTAAGCGGGACATTCGAAGGGACATCGTATGGTCATAGAAAGCAACTTGTAGGAAGTATCCTAGCACATTCGAAGGGACTATCATCATTTTTCGTAGGTGACAATCGAGGGTCGAGATCATGTATTCGGAGGCGACATCGTGGGTCTTATGATCTTTGTATCGAAGGGACTATGATGATATGTTTGTAGGCAACGGTGCTAGGATACCTCTACGTTCGAGGGACATGACCATTTGAGTTCGTAAAGGCAACGAGAGAGAATTACCCTAAGGGGTGCATGTGTGAAAAGAGTGTGTCAAATTCAGATATGTTATCTTCAAACTATGAGTGAGCTATGTTAATTTTATCTTGCCATACACGCCTAATTACTAACAGTTTATAGGGTGTGGAAATTAAATTGCGGAAAGTAAAGTGCGGAAAGATAAATCCTACGCTATTACATGGCTTTGGGGCAGATACATAATTTAAAGTGCGGAAAATAAAAGCCCTAATGAAACTATTACATCCCATAGGCAGTTACATAATATGAAAAGAAAAGCGATAAAAATTGTCTGAAACGTTACAACCTGTGAACAGATGAAAAATCGGGAAATACGAAGAAATTGAATAAGAGGAAAATGTTAGTAAAAATAATATTTTTTGAATGAGAAAAAGTTTTCATGCTAGAAATAACATTAATATGCTAAAATAATTTTTTGGGATTTTTTGGAGTTAATTTAATAATTAAAAATCAATTAAAAGTGATTTAAATGATAAAATAGAAATTAAATCAAATATGCATGCAAAAATAATATTTTTAATTTTAAAAATTAAATAAACATTTTCTGAAAATAATGCAAAAAAGAAAAATATTTTTGGTGTTTTTTAATGTATGATAAAAATTGTGAAAGATAAATTAAATTGAATGAGAATATTAAAAGAAAATAAAATAGAAAAAATAGAAAAATATGAAGTTTTGTAAAAGGAAAAAGAAAACCGGTCCTGGTGTGGTTCGAACTGGAGACCTTTTGGAGAATCTTCTCAAACCAAAGCCTTAACCACTGCGCCACATTGCATTTGGTGTTTGTAAAACCAAAATCAATTGAATATGAATGATACGCGTGTCATTGTTTTGACTTCAAGCACAGTCAGCTAGCCGAGCCCAGTCACTTACGCACGAGCGAATCAAATCGCTCCATCGCGCCACGCCAGCTCCTCGCCGGTCAAAGAATGTCAACGACGCCGGAGCCCTAGCTCCGGTCGTCTTCTCCGGCGACCACGATCCCTGAACCTGCAAAATACACGAATTCGAAGGCTGGGATTAAGGCTACCCCCCCTAAATCGGGGTCTGCGAATCCAATGGTGGCCTCAGTTTTCCTTGAATCGTTCTGCAATTAGAGATTCGAAGCTAACAGTTCTAAAAACCCTAAGTATGGCAACTCGTGTTTCCGACGTTCAAACTCACAAACGATTGCCCAGATCGATCCCTTAGCATCTCATGAGCACATTGAAATCATTAGAATCAATTAAAACAAGCAGATAATAAAAATGTAAAATCAAGAAAGTTTTGAATATGTATGAACATGTATGCATCGATTCAGGCTGTTTTGATCATTGATAATGATGTATACTTACTCAAACTTACCTCAGGAACACGTTTTGATGGTTGAGAGAGGCTGAAAGAGGCTGCAAAGTAAAATTCGAATTTTACAACTTTGAGAAATTTTTTGGCAAAATAAGGGTTATGCTTTGAGCTAGGGTTTCGTGTCCTTTGTTGTGTGTAATGCTGGGTATTTATAGAGTGTTTTGGGATGGCAAAGAGAGTGAAAAAAGATTTGGTTTTGAATGTGCATTCAATATTTTTCAAATAAAATCAAATTTTGGAGAAAATTTTATTTTCTCTTCAATGTGAAGGCTAGCACGAATTTGGCATGTTCTATGGGCTATCTTGGACCTCAAGTTTGATATAAATTCATTCCTTTTGAAAAAATATCTTATTTTCATATTTTATATAATTTAATTTTTGAATTAAATGGTTTTAAATTCAAAAATAAATCAATAAAATAGAAAATTGTCATGGCCAAGCATCAATGGGTCACAAATAATATCATGAACAAGTTTGGATCATAAAATTATAGGCCCATTTGCAAAATTTTGATTTTTACAAGTATCTCTCTTTGTGTACTTCTTCAAAATTGCCCAACTTGTGAATAGTGTATCTTGCTCAATTTTCCACATTTTTGAGTGTTCTTGGACGTTTTGGAAAGCTCTAAAAGTCCTCTAACCAACCTCTTTGGTTTCATCTTAATTGGAATTTCCATGCTCAATATATCTTCAAAACAAAATGTTGACTTTTTGTTGACTTTGAAAAGGACATGTAATGTTTTGATCCATACCTTCCAAATGAAGCATTTTTTGAACATACTTGTGAGACATGAAGTTGTAGAGAATTGAATTTCCTTCAAAACAAGAGGTGGTGGAAAAATTTCTGAGAAAGTATGAAGAAGTTATGCTCAGTCAAAGTTTGGTTGACTTTTCACTAAGAAACCCTAATTTAGAAAGTTTGACTTTTGAGCAAATCTTGAGTTTGCTTGATGAATCATGATCAACCCTTGATCAAATGATGAATGTAACTTCAAAATGAGGATGTTGACCAAAAATCATGAAGTTTGACTGTATGTTGACCACAGTTGACTTTTTGTCCAATACAACTGATTTTCAACCATCTGAGCAATTGTCTGAGGAAACTTGACTTCTGAGGCTTGAAACTTGACATGGAGTATCTTTGAAGCATATGAGGAGGCATGAAGACCATTGGAGATGTTAGAAGTCCATCTTGATCTGAGAATAACCAAACCCTAGCTTGGGTTGATTGTCTAGGAGAGGGCTTGTCTGATCAACCCTTGAGGAATCCTTGAGTATGGATGTATGAAATATCTTGAGAAGATGGAGGGAAAATTTTGGGGTATGACAGCTGCCCCTATTCAATCTTCTTGTACTGGAAGGGTTAGATTGGCATGCGTGCCTTTCGTGACCTGGAGGTAGAAGATGATTGAACACTCGAGTAAACTTGAAAATTTGCACTCGCTGTTGGCTGATGATGCGGGAATGGGCTTATAGATGCCATTTGGAGAGGCTGGAGATGTCGCTGGGGAATGAGTCGTACGCTAGACTCAAGGTTGTTGATAGGAGAACTGACGGGGATGGGCTTAAGATGCCATCTGGAAAGAACGAGGCTGGTAGCGAGTCGTACGCTAGGCTCGATAGATGTTCTAGAAGCGGGAGGAGCATGGAGGTGGGCTTAAGATGCCATCCAAGGCAACTGAGCTGTACACCAGGCTCTGTAGTTGCTGTTGATAATAAGAATGAGTCAGAATAGTTCTTCGTGCTGACTGCTCTGGGGGGTAGTAGTTGGCAAAAATGTGGATAGCTTCCCGGTTGTGCATCGGGTATTGATCCACTGCCTGTTATCGGAGGATAACTTGTGATTGTTCGGATAGGGTTTCCCGTCTGGCTTCGGGTGTTAATCCTGGATCCGTTGTCGGAGGACAACGAGGGCGGTCGTTCGGATAGTTTTCCCGTCTGGATTCGGGTCTTAATCCTGGACCTGTTTGCGTCAGAAGTGATTTTCACCTGTTTTGGAGAAAACAAGAGAAACTTTTGATAGAATATCGTTAGTCTTATGCAAGGTATGATGCATGACGACGTGTATGAATGACATATGCACAAGTTATGACTTTTATGAATAATGTATGAATGATAGATGTTGTGGTATTTCAAAACATATCCATCTTGAGGAAGATGCAGATGTTCTGCTTGAGGATTTCTGACTTCTGTTTGGGGACGGAGCGGATAGAGACCCTGAGAAGAGAGAAAACTTTGATTCCTCCGATGTACTATCTGACCAAGTCTTGGGCCTAGAAATTGTTGAGGATGGTAGAGATCGAGAAACACGTTGTCTAGGATCTCATACATAGACCCTGTTGGGGAGAGTCTAGAGGAGTGCTCTACTGGGGATCTTGCGTGTAAATCCTGCTGGAGAGTATTTGATAATTGCTGGGAGACCGAGTTAGAAGGATCTGGAGCCCGTTGGAATCTCTGGCTGAGGTATAAAAGGTGTAGGTTTCCTCCAATGCACTATCTGACCAAGTTTCAGGTCTGGATACTACTGCTGGAGAAAAAAGGGAATTGTTGAGAGATACTTTGTTGGGGATAAATACCTCGGCTGGGGATGAAGTGCTTTTGCTCGGAGACTGATGTAACATGATTTTAGTCGGGTGGAATCACCGCCGGGATTCACTCTCTACTGGGAAGGTTTGTGGTGAGTGACACCTCTGTGGGGATTATGCTCTGTGGGGAAATGCATTGGTGACTTTCGTCGCCATCTCAATTCCTGGAGCCTGTAGTAATTACTTTGTTATGTTTACTTTTCGCATGTTCGTGAATAGATTTTTATTGTCAAATGCATATAATCATTCAAAGCAAACGTTGGACTTTATGCAAACGACAACGGCAAGAATTGTAAAGAGAAAGAAACTTGTATTTATTTGAAAGGTGGCGTATGGCCAAGTAGTCTGTATACAAAAGAAAAGCTATGCGGAAACAATCTCGTTAAGTTCCAACTATGCTAGTACTCATATATTTCAACTATCTCATCTCCTTGCTGTCAGTAGAAAGTGAGTGAATTGATTTTCGCCATTTGAATCTTGAATGCTGATAGTAGTCTGAAAGTAGGTGATCTGGAAGAAACATAGTCGTACGCTTAAATCCCTAACTTTTGCCTAGACCGCCTTTCGGTTTTCACCACCGATACCCTTTTGCCCAATCCGCCTTTTCAGGTTTTCGACTTGCCGGGTGTACATGTTTTGTATATATCCTTAACTTTTGCCCGAACCCTTTTGGTTCGCCAGGATGCCCTTATTTTTGCCTAGGTCAGTCGACCTAGCGGATCTCATTTATGCGTAGTATTTTTTGACTATGTCTCGTGGTGTGGGAAGTCTTCACCATCCATGGTGCTAAGTATCATAGCTCCGCCAAAATACCGCCTTGACTACAAACGGTCCTTCGAGGTGGGAGTCCATTTGCCCCTGGGATCACCTTGTGGAAGAATGATGCGCTTGACTACTAGATCACCGACTTGGTAGACTCGGTGCTTGACTTTCTTGTTAAATGCTCTAATCATTCGCTTCTGATAGATCTGTCCATGGCAGATGGATGCGAGTCGCTTCTCATCAATCAAGTTAATCTGGTCAAGGCGAGTCCGACCCAATCGCTTCGCTAACTCGGCCCGGAGGACCTTGGTTGAGGGTACCGAACCTCGATTGGTAGGACTGCCCATACCGCACACAAGAGAAGGGGTTGCCCTGTTGATGTCTCATCAGAAAAGCGATAACCATGAAGAGCAAATGGTAACATCTCATGCCAATCTTTGTAAGTCACTGTCATCTTCTGTATAATCTTCTTAATGTTCTTGTTGGCGGCTTCCACTGCGCCATTCATCTTAGGCCGATATGGAGAAGACTTATGATGCTTGATCTTGAACTGCGTGCAGAGTTTGGTGATTATTTTGTTGTTGAGATTAGAGCCGTTATCTGTGATAATCCTTTCGGGAGTGCCATACTGACAGATAAGATTATGCTTGATGAATCGAGCCACAACATTCTTGGTAACAGATGTGAACGAAGCTGCTTCTACCCACTTGGTGAAATAATCAATTGCCACAAGGATGAAGCGATGACCGTTGGAAGCTGTGGGCTTAATTTCTCCAATCATGTCAATGCCCCACATTGCGAAAGGCCAAGGAGTTGTTAGAACATTCATAGGTACTGGAGGTACGTGTACTTTGTCGGCATATATTTGGCATTTGTGACAAGATCGAGCGTAACGGTGACAATCAGCTTCCATGGTGGACCAATAGTAACCTGTTCTCAAAATCTTCTTAGCCATCGTATGTCCACTGGAGTGAGTACCGAATGCGCCTTCGTGTAACTCTTCCATGATACGTTTCGCTGTTTTCCGGTCTACACAGTGGAGTAAGCACAAGTCGTGGTTGCGCTTGTATAAGACGCCATTGCTGAGGAAGAATTTGGATGCAAATCTTCTCAAGAACTTCTTATCGTTGACAGATGCCCCTGCGGGATATTCCTGAGTCTCAAGATACCTCTTCACGTCATAGTACCAAGGCTTCTCTTTTGTATCAAGCTCATAACAATATGCTGGTTCGTCGAACTTCTCAATAATGATCTGGGGAGCCTCGTTGTCCCATCTGACCTAGAACATAGATGACATAGTAGCCAATGCGTCTGCCAACTGATTCTCTTCTCGTGGAATGTGATTGAAAGTAATCTCTTCGAAGTAGGGGATCTGTAACACGGTGAACTGACTTTGTAGGATTTTGTATCGCAAATGTGCGGATAGCAAGAGTCGCCACCGACTTTTATTTTTATCCAATTAAGGGAAGGTAAAAAGT
Organism: Vicia sativa; assembly: GCA_021764765.1. Classification (NCBI taxonomy): domain Eukaryota; kingdom Viridiplantae; phylum Streptophyta; class Magnoliopsida; order Fabales; family Fabaceae; genus Vicia; species Vicia sativa. The sequence continues at coordinate 59,164,467 of CM038797.1, read as the reverse complement.
ACAGAAAAAGACCTTCGTTAGATTCTGAGTAAGGGAGAAGGTTATGAAAAGGGAAGGTATTAGCACCCCTTTCCATCCGTAGTTATCTACGGGCTCTTAGTTGCTCCTAAATCACTTTAAAAATTGTGCTTTCTGTGTGTTTGACAAAAATGTTTTGAAAAGGCATTTCGCTTTGACTTTGTAATGGTTCATGTAGGAATGTATACAAAGTGTTTGGAAATGTTTCGTTTTGAAAAGAGTTTGAACTTTGACAAAAGTGTGAGGTGTAAAAAGATGTTTTGATAGAGCGAGCAACTAAAAGTCTTATTACCTACTCAGAATTGGTCATTTTCGTGTTATTTTACTTTCCTTTAGAATAGTGTTATCCATACCATTAGTTGGTAGGTAACCCTATTCGTTGGATGTAGAAGGGACATTCGAAGGGACATCGTATGGTCATAGAAAGCAACATGTAGGAAGTATCCTAGCACATTTGAAGGGACTATCATCATTTTTCGTAGGCGACAATCGAGGGTCAAGATCATGTATTCGGAGGCGACGATGATGATTTGTTTTGAAGGCAACGGTGCTAGGATACCTCTACGTTCGAGGGACATGACCATTTGAATTCGTAAGGCAACGGGAGAGAATTACCCTAAGGGGTGCATGTGTGAAAAAGAATGTGTTGATTCAGATATTTTATCTTGAAAATTAGTGAGCTATGTTGATTATTATCTTGCCATACACACCTAGTTACTAGCAATTTATAGGGTGCGGAAATTAAAATGCGGAATGTAAAGATGCGAAAAGATAAATGTCCTATGCTATTACATGGCTTTGGGGCAGATACATAATTTAAACTTGCGGAAAATAAAAATCTAATTTAAACTATTACATCCCATGAGCAGTTACATTATTGGAAAAATAAAACGATAGAAAGAAATCATCTGAAACGGAATAACCTGTAAAAGGATGAGAAATCGGAAAATACGAGAGAAATCGAATAAGAGACAAATGTTAGTAAAAATGCAAGTTTTTGAATAAGAAAAATATGACATGCTAGAAATAACATAAATATGCTAAAATAATTTTTTGGGATTTTTTGGATGCATTTTAGTAATTTAAAACTAATTAAATGTAATTTAAATGCTAAATTATGAATAAAAATAAATATGCATGCAAAATTATATTTTTTAATTTTATAAATTAAATAAGTATTTTCTGAAAATAAATGCAAAAGGAAAAACTATTTTGATGATTTTTAATGCATGAGAAAAAATATTGAAAAGAATTAAAATAACATGAAAATATTAAATAAGAATAATATAGAAAATATGAAAAAAATGCAAGTTTGGAAAAAAGAAACTCAAAACCGGTCCTGGGGAGATTCGAACTGAGGACCTGGGAGAGCATCTATGCACAGTCCACGCCTTAACCAACTGAGCCAAGTGTGCAAGCTGTTTGAAAACCGGAGCGAGTAAGTTACAAGCACGCGTCTCCTTCCCATTGCCTCGTCTCCGCGCCAACCATCGTCTTCTTCATTTTGAATTTTCAAAAATTAGCGTCGGTCTTCCTTCGACGCTACAGGCCCTGGCTAAAACGAAAATCAAGCACACATAATATAAATAAATTCTAAGGACATGGTTCGATTCTAGACATCATTCCGAACGCAATGGACATGGTCTCGTGGTCCAATTTTTCCTATTTTGTGAAACCCTAAAACGGCATAGGAAACCCTAACAATGGTGATACGTGTTTCTGGCCATGGAAATTCAATCAAAGTGCCCAGAAAGCTTGCAATCTTCCTACTAATCACAAAAACAAACACAAAACATGTTAATAATGCATGATGATTGAAATACGATTTTGGAAAAAACAAGAACAAACCGATTCGTGATTTCTTAATTCTGGATGGTTTTGAGCAAAGTGAAGGTCTGGATCGATTCAAGAGGTATCAAGGAATGTGTTTTGATGCTTAGAATCAACTGAAACGATCCAAAACCAAGGCTACCAACTTGAAGGTCATGATTTTTGAGTTCTAAGTTAGGGTTCTTGAGCCAATTTTTCGTTCTCAATCATGTGCTATGCATTATACATTTATAGTGGATGGATTTGGAGTGATTTGAGGAAGAAATCATCACTAATACATGCAAATCAAATTTGATTTTTGTACAAAATCAAATTTTCAATTCTTGATCAATTTCAATCCAATCTTGCCATATCAATCCAAATTTCGAAATTTGCTGGCTTTAATGAGTTGCTTGGATCTCAAGGAAGAAATAAAAATCAAGTTTGCAATTAATTTTGATTTTATACTTTATTTTTGAATTTAATTTGTATTTAAATGAATAAATTCCAAATTAAATAGAAAAATAAAATAAAAATTCGTGGCATTGGGCTTGGATACTCCTAATTGTATAAGGAACAAGTTTGGATGAAGAAAAAGTAGGCCCACTTGCAAAGTTTTTGATTTTTAGAAGTATTTCTCTTTGTGCACTTCTTCAAAATTGCCCAAATTGTGAATGGTGTATCTTGCTCATTTTTCCATATTTTTGAGTGTTCTTGGACTTTTTCGAAAGCTCTAAGAATCCTCTAACCAACATTTTTGGTCTCATCTCAATTGGAGTTTCCATGCTCAATATATCTGCAAAACAAAAAGTTGACTTTTTGTTGACTTTAAAAATAACCTATAATGTTTTGAGCCATACCTCTCAAATGAAGCATTTTTTGGACATTCTTGTGAGACATGAAGTTGTAGAGAATTGAATTTTCTTCAAAACAAGAGGCGGTGGGAAAATTTCTGAGAAAGTATGAGAAAGTTATGATCAGCCAAAGTTCAGTTGACTTTTCACCTAGAAACCCTAATTTAGAATGTTTGACTTTTGAGCAAGTCTTGAGTTTTCTTGATGAATCATGATCAACCCTTGATCAAATGATGAATGTAACTTCAAAATGAGGATGTTGACCAAAAATCATGAAGTTTGACTGTATGTTGACCACGGTTGACTTTTTGTCCAATACAACTGATTTTCAACCATCTGAGCAATTGTCTGAGCAATCTTGACTTGTGAGACTTGAAACTTGTCATGGAGAATCTTTGAAGCATATGAGGAGGCATGAAGGACATTGGAGATGTTGGAAGTCCATCTGAAGCTGAGAATTGCCAAACCCTAGTTTGGGTTGATTGTCTAGGAGGGGGTTTGTCTGATCAATCTTTGAGGAATCCTTGAGTATGGATATATGAGATATCTTGAGGAGATGGAGGGCAAATTTTGGGGTATGACAGGATCAAGCTCAGAACATGCCCTCGATACGAAATGAGATTCGGGTGCTTCGTATCTCACTCGCCCTTAATCTGACTGATCACTAAAGCTGAGTCTCCATACACTTGCAAGAACTTGATTCTTAAGTCAATAGCAGCTTTAATACCCATGATGCACGCTTCAGACTCGCCATGTTGTTAGTGCAATCAAACATAATCTGGCGGTGAAAGGCGATGCCGTAGGGATGTAATGATGGCGCCAATGCCATTGCGTGCGTTGAGGCTCCATCAAAGACCATGGTCCATCGGGATCCTTGTTCGTGTCCTTTGTCCGGCCTGGTTCCTCACAATCAGTAATTAGTAAAACATCTTCATCTGAAATTGAACCGCATAGATCGATAGTCATCTACGGCTTGATGAGCCAAGTGATCGGCTACTACACTTCCTTTGATCGCTCGAAGTATACCGGATGTCGATTCGGTCAAGATCATCTCGCCATCTTGCTATTCTTCCGAGAGAGTCGGTTTCTCAAATATGTATTTTATCGAATCCATCTTAGAAATCAACAAGGTAGTGTGAGTCAACATATGCCTTAGTCGTGAAAGCCCAAGCCAAAGCGCTGCAAGTTTTCTCAAGTTGTGAGTATCTTATTTCACCGGTAAACTTTTGCTAAGGTAGTATATTGCATGCTCTTTTCGACTGACTCGCCATGTTTCCCCAACACACACCCCATTGAGTTCTCTAACACCGCCAAGTACATGATAAGAGGTCTTCCTTCGTGGCATCGGATAGGAGGATTTTGTAGGTACTCCTTGATTTTGTCAAAAGCGATCCGCAATCGCGCTCCATTCTACCACTTGATCTTACTTCAAGAATTTGAAGATTGGCTCACAAGTAGCGCTTAGATGTGCAATGAATCTGCAATGTAGTTCAATCGGCCCAAGAAACCTCGACTTCCTTCTCGCGGGAGTCGGCATTTCTTGAATGGCTTTAACCTTGGCAGGGTCAACCTCAATACCTTTACCACTGACAACAAACCTTAGGAGTTTTCCGGATCTGACTCCAAAGGTGCACTTGTTGGGATTAAGTCTTAGTCTGCACTTCTTCAACCTATCAAAAGTTTCGCAGATGATCAAGATGTTCTTCCTCGCCAGGATCGAGCTATCATGTCGCCGATGTAGACCTCTATCTTGTGATGAATCATGTCATGAAATAGCGTCACCATAGCACGCTGATGAGTGGCGCCTGCGTTCTTCAGTCCGAACGGCATAACCTTGTAGCAAAAAGTGCCCCACTGTGTTACAAAAGTTGTCTTCTCCATGTCTTCAGGAGCCATTTTGATCTGATTGTAACCGGAGAAACCATCCTTGAAGGAGAAAACCTTATGCTGAGCGGTGTTGTCAACCAGAACATCAATATGAGGAAGTGGAAAATCGTCTTTCGGACTCGCTTTGTTCAGATCTCTATAATCCACACACATTCGTACCTTGCCATCCTTCTTGGGCACAGGCACCAGATTAGCTACCCATTGTGGATAAGAAGTAACGGCTAAGAAACCGGCATTGAACTGCTTCATAACTTCGGCTTTGATTTACTCGACATCTCAGACGCATGCGATTTAACCTTCTGCTTCACCGAGAAAACCTTCTTTGTCGGCAATCGGTGTACCACAATATCAACGCCCAAACTCGCATGTCTTCGTATGACCAAGCAAAACCTCAATATAGTCTCGTAGCATCCGAATTAATCTTTCTTTAACACTGCTCAAGACCCGCTCCTATCTTGATCTCTTTTCTGCCTTCGGTCCCCAAATTCACAACCTCAACTCGCTTCTTCGTGGTCAGATAACTCGATCTTCTTGTCAGGCCCGACAAGTTCTCCGGCACTTCACAATCTTCCTCACTTTCATCTCCGGCTTGGTAGATCGGATTATCAAGTCATATTTAGCAATAGCATAGTCATATCAACGAGATTCGGAGTGATTCTCAGTTGTATCACGTGGTGTGTAAGAAACACATAGCTTTTGAAGGGGTGATAAAGTAAAAGAAAGAGAACAACAATTGAATGCAAAAGTCCAACGATTTTATTGAATGAAAATATGCAAATGATGATAATAACCTCACAACGAGCCATGATGCCCGGCAAGGCACTAGGCTTTAGAGTTCATTGTTCAAAACATGGAAAATACGAAAAGCAAACCAAAACAAGAGCAATTACTCCTATCTAAAGGAGATTGGTATGATGTCTTCAGTCTTCCAATTGCTGAGCCCCTTGTCTGGACTTGGGAAGATCCACTTGCTGATGTCAAGTCATTGTCGCCGCCTTCTATAGCATGGATTCCACTCCTACCGATGCGGAAAGGAAGTTGGCACGCGCGCGATCATCTTGACCTTGACAAAGAAGCCTAAACCATTTTGTCAAATTTGAGAGGAAGATCGTGAGTTGACCCCAAATAGTACTACCTCCTTCTTCAACCGCAGCTTGAGCATCTTTCAGCGAGGCCATCCTAGGTGGAACTTGTGTAACTCGGAGGACGGAGAGTCAATGCATGACTGGTATTGTTTCAAAAGCTTGACAGGAGTCTCAGAATTCACCCTCCACCTCGAGGTATCGAATGACCGAGATAATCGACCATATATTCTTCTTCCCCACATGTAACAACCTTCCTTTCACCGGGTATTTCAACTTCGATGCAAGGTAAGCCCATGTATCCAAGGGCCCAAGTAGGCAAGAGTAAGTGGACGGATGTCCATGACAAAGAAAGTGGAGTCAAAAGTCCAACCGACTTTGACAGCAATGAGCTCTCCAAGTACTGTCGCTTAGAACCATCAAAAGCTTTCACAATAATGTCACTGGTCTCGTAACCAACCCTTCGACATCAAGCCGATCAAAAGCGCTTGAAGGATATTCGAGCGTAACCGTATCCACCAAAACATGAGACAATGTAATGCCCTTGCATTCAACAGATGTGCAAGGCTTTGTTGTGTTTCTTTCTCGTGAGTCAAATCAAGACCAGAAACCTAGGCGTTGTTGGCAGCCAGCTAGCAATACAAACTTCAAATTGATCAAGTAGTAGTGTCTTGCACGTGAGCATTCTTCAAAACTTCACTAACGCTTTAGCATGAGCCTCGAGCACAAGAGCAGCAAGCATGGAGATTTTGGACGTCTGTCCCAACTGTTCTACCACATTGTAGTCACTCTTCTTGATAATCTTCTAATTTCTCCATTTCTTGTTTGGAGGTGTCTTCGAATTCCTTTGGTACTTCGGTGAGGATGAGTCACTCGTTCTTTCCCTCTAGCTTGGGGAATGGATTGAATAGCTGGAATGCGAGTTGGAGTCGCAGTGTCTTTTGGAGGAGAGATTTCTGGAGAGAACACTCTTCCGGTTCTGGTCATCTTACTTGTTCCGGTGATGTTGTCAATGTCAGGAATGATAGCTTCAACTGTAAGATCTTCAATAGTCAGAGGGTCTTGCTTGACGCCATGATAGTAAACATCAGCTCCATAATTCCAAGGGATAGCTTTGTCAGAGGAATATGGAACTAGCCTTGGAGAAGTGATAATGAGAGGTGCCACTCTAGGCACAGGATCAGCAGAGGAAATCCTTATGGTGTTAACATCAGCATAGTCTTCTGCGAAATCGTCACCCCATCCGGTCACTTTGACATCTTCAATAGGAATCTTGTAGCTTTCAAGAATAGTGTACTTCACCATGTAATCATACTTTCCACTTGGTTGTCCCAAGGTATCCCATACAGATGGTGCAGTTTCATTCACCTCCTCGATCTTCAACTTAGACATATCTTCACACAGCTTCTGCGCAGGTGGTTTTAGGAATAGTGTCTCACGGTTATCCATCATGCACTGGACACGTCTTCTCAACCAAGCACAACCATCAGGTGCAGATGGGCACCAACGACAATTCTCTGGGCATCCTGGATTGACACCGGCTTGTAGCAAATTCTTCTTAATACCATCGAGGAATGGTCAAGTCATCTATGTTGAAAATGTAAGTATCCTCACCAACAGCATTGGAACTCTTGTCATGGTTAGGCATGGGCGCGTTGATCACATTCGGAGTCTCAATAGGAGGATCAAATTCAATCTGCTTAGCTTCAATCATATCTTGAATCTTGTTCTTCAGAGCCCAACAATCATCAGTGTTATGTCCAGGGCTATTGAAATGGTAAGCACACTTAGCATTAGGATTGTATCTCGAGAGGAAGTGTTGATATTTTGAGGAGGATCCCCAAGGTTATCACTTTTTAACATGTGTTGCAAGGCTTGCGACAATGGCATGTTGATCTTCGAACCGCCTCGTGGGCGGCTCGCCACGCTGTGTTGTCTCGCTGAGGTTGTGCCGATGTAGGATTGAGATCACAACCGCCCCACAGATTGAGCGCGGTCGGTCTTGGCTCGGCTCCGACCATACACAAGATTGGCTTCTTTCTTACCACCAAAAGATCTCTTCGCAGCATTTGAAGATGACTCTATCTGAATTTTTCCACTCTTAATACCAGCTTCAATACGCCTCCGTCAATATAAACTCGTGAATCCGTCAAGAGTTTCCAATCGATGATTGAAGAATGGGCCGCTTCCCATAAACATATCAACCAACTCCCTATTGGACAAGGGTGGTTCACCGCTAAATCTCCATTTCGAGCATACCCTTAAACTTCTCATCATGACCCATAGACATGCTCAGAGTTGCATGCGAGTGGGTGTCAATTCAGCATTGTACTCATATTGCTTGTAGAAAGAATCTGCTAAGTTACTCCAGGTACGGATACGGTCATTCTCTAGCTGATAATACCATTCCAATTGAATTCCGGACAAACTCTCTTGAAAATAGTGCATCCATAACTTTCTGTCATCAGTGTGGGGGTTGATCTTCTGGACATAGGACTTAAAATGCAGTTTCGGACAAGACATACCATCATACTTAGCAAAAGTTGGAACTTTGAACTTGGGAGGAATTACCACACCAGGGACAAGACTCAGATCATCAAAATTCAGCCCAGACATCTTCAGGTTTTCCACAGCGTTCAGACGGTCTTCAAGTTGTTTGTACTTATCATCTTCATCAGAGTACTGGCTATAGTTAGAGCGATCCTCTCCCTCCTTCTCAGGCTCACGCTGGTCATCTTCATGACCCTTGACACTCCCCTCATTCTTGACACTTCCTTCTGAGAGCTCTATGCGACTGACCACTTTAGGACCACCCTTGTAGCGTCTTCCCATGTTGAGGAGACCAACAACCTTCTTCTTTCTGTTGATGAGCTTCTTCAGATCTTCTTGGCCTTGGACCAAACTGGTGAACATCTGCTAAAACTGAGCATTCTGAGCCTGGAGATCTTTGACAGACTGTTCAAGAGCCATTTCTCCTAAAATGAATAGCGAGCAAATGAGAAAACCGATCTTCAATGTACCTGTTATGAGATGTTATGCTATGATATGCAATGTTTATGTGAATGCAATGCAATGTTTTCAAGGACCTTAGAGATTTAAATTTGTTAAACAAGCAATGAACAAACATTGATTAGTTCTCTTTTTATTCTTTTTCTTTTTAAGTACAAAAGATAGTTCAAAATAATAAAAGAAAAGCATAAAAATCCTAAAGCTCTAAGTCTCCCATGGGCGCTTCCTCTTGGTGCCGAGGTAGGCGTTGATGTTCCGCTCCTCGTGAAGTAGCTTGGTCAACTCTAGCACTTTCTTCTCACTTGCATAACACTGAGCTTCAAAGGTATCCCTTTCTTCTTTAAGTTGAATCCAGGATCTCTTCAAGTCTTCAAAATCAGTAGGCATGTCGGGATGGAGAACAGTGTAGGGTACGTCACCTATAGCAACAGATTCCATAATTACGGGTAAATCAGGCGTGAATGGCATCATGAGGTTTTGAGCTCGAGCTCGCACCCATTTGAGGTAAGGTTCCCAAGGAATGGAGTTTTGGTGCCCCAAAGTCTTGGTATCAGTCTTCTTTACCATGCCCCAAGCGTGTATGAACCTTCGTCGGTAATTCTGGAGATCATGGTTGTAGTCAAACACAATATCTTGGAGAAGCATATCATGTGGACCATCTCTTCGAGCAAAACCAAACTGACGTAGAGCTAGAGAAGGGTTGTAAGTAATACCTCCCCTTATACCAAGGAGTGGTACATTAGGGAATTCTCCACATCGCTCAATGAAGGTGAAATCCTTTTGAGAGAAAAAATTCCAACGGATGTCTGAATGAGAGAGTGACATTAACCTTTGAGACCATCTCAACCTTTGTTCATTCTTCAAAACTGATGGCGAAAGGTGCGAAATAAACCACCTGGAAAGTAACGGTATATAACACATGAGAGTTCCTTGTCTTTTGATAGTACGAGTGTGGAGAGAATGTAGGATGTCTCCAAGTAAAGTAGGCACAGGATTGCGGGTAAGAAATAACTTGATGGCGTTGACATCTATGAATTGATCCGAGTTAGGGAATAGAACCAAACCTTAGATTAGCAAAGCCACAATATCTTCAAATGCATGGAAACTCATCACTTTGAGGAACTCTCGGGCTTTCTTAATCAGGAACTTGGCAAGTAAACCCTTAACTCCGCTTCTCGTTTCCCAATTGGCTTCAATGTCTGAGCGCTTAAGATGTAAGGCCGACGCAATGTCTTCGTACTTAGGGATCTTTTCTAGACCGGTGAATGGCATTTGGTCAAGAATAGGTACCCCAAGTATCTTAGAGAACTCTTCCAAGGTAGGAACTAACTGATAATCTGGGAATGTAAAGCAATGGTGTTTCGGATCAAAGAACTGGAATAGGACATGCATCATATCTTCTTCAAAACCGGAGATAACCAAATCAAGTAGATAACCATGTCTTTTGATGAACTGAGCATGGTCGGGAATTTCTGAAACCAATTCTTTGAGCTGAGAAGGCATACCCATGAAGTTGATTCGGATAGTCTTTCTGAAGCCATAATCCCTACAAAACAGAGCAAAGATAAATCCCTAGGTCCTTGAAATAGTTAGAAATAATATGCAATGCGATGATGTCATGATGTCATGTTTAGCACACACAAACAATTCACACAATGAGCCTAGGTTTAAGGCTTGCAAGAGGTATAGGTGATTACCCTACCAAAAGTTTGAGTTGGTTCATCCTGTCCTATAATAGTAACTGGGTTCTAGGAATCTCACATCATTGATCTTTCTCGTAGGCGTTTATTTCAATACGACTACCAAGTGGTCGACCGAAAATATCCCAAAAGTATGATCTTAATGAGCGTAACATCGAGTATCAACCAACCTCGGTCTACACCAAAGCCGACCATCTCACTACCTTCTAATGGCCAAGATGGGTCAATTAAGGTTCTAAAAGTTTAGTTAGTGCTTGATGACACCACGCAGAAGCCAAATACTATCCTCAACTTGGAAATGAAGAGTATCAGGACATCCAAAATGTCACACTAACGTAGCCATCATGTTGACCGTTTTGATATACGTCTAACGGTCGTGACGATTTATTGCTACTTACCTAAAAGGAAACCCAGATCCGGGTGTAGAATCCCCCACAAATATAATACCCAAGCAACCCTTAAAGTAAAGCAAGCAAGTCAAACTGAAAGCAGTAAAGGTGATCTAAAAATCCCTAAGGCATTCTCTCTTTAGGTGTCACAGAGTCGCCATTAGAACACGTGAACCGACTTTGTAGGTTTTGTATCGCAAATGTGCGGATAGCAAGAGTCGCCACCGACTTTTCTTTTATCCAATTAAGGGAAGGTAAAAAGTACAGAAAAAGACCTTCATTAGATTCTGAGTAAGGGAGAAGGTTATGAAAAAGGAAGGTATTAGCACCTCTTTCCATCCGTAGTTATCTACGGGCTCTTAGTTGCTTTTAGATCACTTTAAAAAATGTGCTTTCTGTGTGTTTGACAAAAAATTTTTGAAAAGGCATTTCACTTTGACTTTGTAATGATTCATGTAGGAATGTATACAAAGTGTTTGGAAATGTTTCGTTTTGAAAAGAGTTTGAACTTTGACAAAAAATGCGAGGTGTGAAAAGTATTTTGATTTGAGCAAGCAACTAAAAGTCTTATTACCTACTCAGAATGGTCGTTTTCGTGTTATTTTACGTTCCTTTAGAATAGCGTTATCCATACCATTAGTTGGTAGGTAACCCTATTCGTTGGATGTAAGCGGGACATTCGAAGGGACATCGTATGGTCATAGAAAGCAACTTGTAGGAAGTATCCTAGCACATTCGAAGGGACTATCATCATTTTTCGTAGGCGACAATCGAGGGTCGAGATCATGTATTCGGAGGCGACATCGTGGGTCTTATGATCTTTGTATCGAAGGGACTATGATGATATGTTTGTAGGCAACGGTGCTAGGATACCTCTACGTTCGAGGGACATGACCATTTGAATTCGTAAAGGCAACGAGAGAGAATTACCCTAAGGGGTGCATGTGTGAAAAGAGTGTGTCAAATTCAGATATGTTATCTTGAAATTATGAGTGAGCTATGTTAATTTTATCTTGCCATACACGCCTAATTACTAACAGTTTATAGGGTGCGGAAATTAAATTGCGGAAAGATAAATCCTACGCTATTACATGGCTTTGGGGCAGATACATAATTTAAAGTGCGGAAAATAAAAGCCCTAATTAAACTATTGCATTCCATAGGCAGTTACATAATATGAAAAGAAAAGCGATAAAAATTGTCCGAAACGTTACAACCTGTGAACAGATGAAAAATTGGGAAATACGAAGAAATTGAATAAGAGGAAAATGTTAGTAAAAATAATAATTTTGAATGAGAAAAGTTTTCATGCTAGAAATAACATTAATATGCTAAAATAATTTTTTGGGATTTTTTGGAGTTAATTTAATAATTAAAAATCAATTAAAAGTGATTTAAATGATAAAATTGAAATTAAATCAAATATGCATGCAAAAATAATATTTTTAATTTTAAAAATTAAATAAACATTTTCTGAAAATAATGCAAAAAAGAAAAATATTTTTGGTGTTTTTTAATGCATGATAAAAATTGTGAAAGATAAATTAAATTGAATGAGAATATTAAAAGAAAATAAAATAGAAAAAAATAGAAAAATATGAAGTTTTGTAAAAGGAAAAAGAAAACTGGTCCTGGTGTGGTTCGAACTGGAGACCTCTTGGAGAATCTTCTCAAACTAAAGCCTTAATCACTGCGCCACATTGCATTTGGTGTTTGTAAAACAAAAATCAATTGAATATGAATGATACGCGTGTCATTGTTTTGACTTCAAGCACAGTCAGCTAGCCGGACCCAGTCACTTACGCACAAACGAATCAAATTGCTCCATCGCGCCACGCCAGCTCCTCGCCGGTCAAAGAATGTCAACGACGCCGGAGCCCTAGCTCCGGTTGTCTTCTCCGGCGACCACGATCCCTGAACCTGCAAAATACACGAAAGGATTACTACCCCTAAATCGGGTCTCATGAATCCAATGGTGGCCTCATTTTTCCTTGAATCGTCCTGCAATTAGAGATTTGAAGCTAACAGTTCTAAAAACCCTAAGTATGGCAACTCGTGTTTCCGACGTTCAAACTCACAAACGATTGCCTAGATCGATCCCTTAGCATCTCATGAGCACATTGAAATCATTAGAATCAATTAAAACAAGCAGATAATAAAAATCCAAAATCAAGAAAGTTTTGAATATGTATGAACATGTATGCATCGACTTAGGCTATTTTGATCATTGATAATGATGTATACTTACTCAAACTTACCTCAGGAACACGTTTTGATGGTTGAGAGAGGCTGAAAGAGGCTGCAAAGTAAAATTCGAATTTTACAACTTTGAGAATTTTTTTGGCAAAATAAGGGTTATGCTTTGAGCTAGGGTTTCGTGTCCTTTGTTGTGTGTAATGCTGAGTATTTATAGAGTGTTTTGGGATGGCAAAGAGAGTGAAAAAACTGGTTTTGAATGTGCATTGAATATTTTTCAAATAAAATCAAATTTTGGAGAAAATTCGATTTTCTCTTCAATGTGAAGGCTAGCACGAATTTGGCATGTTCTATGGGCTATCTTGGACCTCAAGTTTGATATAAATTCATTCCTTTTGAAAAAATATCTTATTTTCATATTTTATATAATTTAATTTTTGAATTAAATGGTTTTAAATTCAAAAATAAATCAATAAAATAGAAAATTGTCATGGCCAAGCATCAATGAGTCACAAATAATATCATGAACAAGTTTGGATCATAAAATTATAGGCCCATTTGCAAAATTTTGATTTTTACAAGTATCTCTCTTTGTGCACTTCTTCAAAATTGCCCAACTTGTGAATAGTGTATCTTGCTCAATTTTCCACATTTTTTAGTGTTCTTGGACTTTGTGGAAAGCTATAAGAGTCCTCTAACCAACCTCTTTGGTTTCATCTCAATTGGAGTTTCCATGCTCAATATATCTTCAAAACAAAATGTTGACTTTTTGTTGACTTTGAAAAGGACCTGTAATGTTTTGATCCATACCTTTCAAATGAAGCATTTTTTGAACATACTTGTGAGACATGAAGTTGTAGAGAATTGAATTTCCTTCAAAACAAGAGGTGGTGGAAAATTTTTTGAGAAAGTATGAAGAAGTTATGCTCAGTCAAAGTTTGGTTGACTTTTCACTAAGAAACCCTAATTTAGAAAGTTTAACTTTTGAGCAAATCTTGAGTTTTCTTGATGAATCATGATCAACCCTTGATCAAATGATGAATGTAACTTCAAAATGAGGATGTTGACCAAAAATCATGAAGTTTGACTGTATGTTGACCACAGTTGACTTTTTGTCCAATACAACTGATTTTCAACCATCTGAGCAATTGTCTGAGGAAACTTGACTTCTGAGGCTTGAAACTTGACATGGAGTATCTTTGAAGCATATGAGGAGGCATGAAGACCATTGGAGATGTTAGAAGTCCATCTTGATCTGAGAATAACCAAACCCTAGCTTGGGTTGATTGTCTAGGAGAGGGCTTGTCTGATCAACCCTTGAGGAATCCTTGAGTATGGATGTATGAAATATCTTGAGAAGATGGAGGGAAAATTTTGGGGTATGACAGGGTGACGTTAATCCAACTCAATATAGAAGGTTGATTGGATCTTTACATTACTTATGCAATACGCGACCAGATTTGGCATTTAGTGTCAGTATTGTGAGTAGATTCATCGAGAGACCAAATGTGTCTCATTTGGCAATGGTCAAGGGGATCCTTTGTTACATCAAAGGTACTCTTGGCTGCAGAATTCTCTTTGCCGCGGATGATATGGGAAGCATGTGCGAATTACTCGGTTATACGGATTCCAATTGGTGTGGAGATAAAGATGATCGAAAGTCTACAACCGGTTATGTCTTTATGTTCGGAGGAGCTCCAATCTCTTGGTGCTCTAAAAAGGAACTTGTGGTGGCACTCTCTTCTTGTAAGGCCGAGTATATCGCAGCATCCATGTGGCTAATGAATCTACTTAAAGAGTTGGACATCATTGAGGTAAAAGTTGTCACACTCTTTGTTGACAACCTCTGGGCTATTAATCTGGCAAAGAATCCCATAGCACATGGGAAGAGCAAGCATATAGAGATTAGGTTCCATTACTTGAGGGAGTTGGTGTGTGAAGAACAACTGAAGCTAGCTCATTGTCGAAGCGAAGAACAACTTGCAAATTTGTTGACGAAAGCGGTAGCAAATGAAGTGCTCAAGTGGCTTGTGAAGGAGTTGAGCTTGAGGAATGTGGAGCACTTGGCTTAAGGTGGTGTGTTGAATGTATTGTATAAGCCAAATGCAGTTGGAGAGCTTCAGAAGCTGGTTTGGAAAAACAACTTATTTGAAAAGTTGTTCTGCACAGAACAAGAAAATGAAAATTTGAAGGACCGATTTCTAGTTTTGGGGAAACCAGTTTCTGTCACGAAACAAAATTTTCTGTTTTGGCAGTTTTTCTATTATTTTTTGTTATGTTTTGTGATGCCTATAAAAGATACTCCCTCTCTTTGTAATATGTACATTGTGTATTGTCATTATCGAATAAAAGAATATTTTCTTATCAATTACTCTCTCACTCAATTTTCTCATTTTTTTCTCTAAACTTCATCTCTACAATTCTACTTTCACCATTGATTCATCCTAATTCACCTTAATTATGTATGTTCCAACACGCCTAACATATACGAGACTTTCAAAATTTTAAGACGGCAATGCTATTGTATTGAGAATGCCGGACCAAAACAATGCAATAATAGATAAAATAATTTAAATATATGATTAATACATTAACTGAAAACACGTGATATTTTATTCATATTTGAAGTTACATATATATGTTTTTGTGTGTTTGTAATTGTAACCACTTATTTTATTTTAAACAGCGAGATAACTGTTTTTCTAAGGTGGCCACTGGCCATTAAATTAGGGACAGAAGGTGATAGCATAGCTAGGTCCACCATTGCAAGTGAAAGTTCCAGTCTTATCATCGTAAGCATAACTATAAGCATCAGGGCATG
This sequence comes from Vicia sativa, assembly GCA_021764765.1. Lineage (NCBI taxonomy): Eukaryota > Viridiplantae > Streptophyta > Magnoliopsida > Fabales > Fabaceae > Vicia > Vicia sativa. The sequence continues at coordinate 59,148,702 of CM038797.1, read as the reverse complement.
CATTCTTAAAAGTGGTAGCGTAACTTGACGGTGGGCATGTTGGCTGAGTATTATGACTTCCACGGCAACAATACTCATCTGTGTTAAACTTCAAGCAAGCACTTTGACAAGCAATCACACTTCCATCTGAGCCTTTCACTTGAAGGTCAGCAGGACACACAGTGTTGATATTCGCTGGACAGCTTGAGGTTTTGCAATCGCCACTCCCACCTTGTGGAGTTACAGACATCGGCACGTTGAAACCGTCAACGTTGCTCACGTCGTAGAAATCTTGTCCTCCATTTGCTGCCACTGTAATTTCTACCAGAGTTGCTGGTGGAATTGCACCAGCGCCGTTGCACTCGACTTGACCGGATGCACAATCGGCCGTGGCACAACTAAACTTTCCGTTGTCGTTTGAGCAACCAGTTCGGGCCCAAAACCGACCTGACCATGGGGAAGGAAGGTCGACTGAGTTGGTTGCTTGAGGATCCAACACAAAGCCTGTTGTTGATAGTTGAGGCTTTTGGTCTCCTGTGAGTGTTCCTGGCCATACGGTGTATCCACAATTATTCTTGAACGTCACTTTGGCTCCTCCAACCACTGCATACAAAATCACACACATATTATAGAAAAATTAGCATAAGAATTATTTTGCAAGAATTTATCATGAAAAAAAGTTAGCATAAGAATTATTTTGCAAGAATTTATCATGAAAAAAAGTTATGGAAAATATAGTTGAAATGATATATACCATAGAAGAGGAATGCAAAGCTTAGGCAGAGAGCAACACGAGTTGTAGACATTTTGATATTTGATGAAAATTGCACTCTGCCTCTTCACATTATATAAGCTTCGAGGTTTGAATCTTCAACGATTAATATTTAGTTTAGTCAAGAAAAAATCATGGCAGTATTTGTTTATTTCAAACGTATGCAACAATTCTACGGAAACTATATTAGACTAGACAAGTTTCAAACCTTAATAGATATTTCCGCGTACAATTACTATCGTTCGAGAAAATTATTAGATGGAAATAATTTATTAATTTTACTCTTTGAAATTGATAGGATTCATCTCAGCGTGCAATTGATAAAGAGATTTACTTACTATTCCAATGGTGTAAGACCATGGTTTTAAAATGGAATTACTGTAGTCCGTGTTGCGATTGTGTGTATTGCGGTTGCAGAGTGTAGTTTAAAACCATGCATAAGTCCAGTGAAATTTAATTGTATCATATTTGCATAATGAGTATGAATTGTTTCCCAAATGTCCAGCGATTGCTTGTTTATATATTGCTTTATGAATTGTCTTCCCAAATGTGGATATTACTTTTATATATATATATATATATATATATATATATATATATATATATATATATATATATATATATATATATATATATATATATATATATATATATATATATATATATATATATATATATATATATATATATATATATATATATATATATATATATATATATATATATATATATATATATATATATATATATATATATTTTGAAAACAACTCTTAATATTGATTGAGAATACTAGGCGATTCCAACCCATACAAGAAACAAGCGTAAAACTATTGCTACCTAAACACAAAGAGTGGATTTTTAAATCACTCGTAAAAGTAAACTTTAATCATTCCTGTTTTCTATAGTCAACCACCACCAAAAGAACCACAAAATGTTAAAGAACAACTCTTCCAAATCACCTTCGATTTAAATATAATGTCGCTTAGTTTCCAAAAGTTCCATAGAATTGATGTACCATAGGCTTCCCACCGCGAAGCCTTTTCCGGATAACACTTCCATACACATCAGAGATGGCTACGTAATCATATGCTTCTTCAAAATCCACTTCCAACCATCTTTGTACCCGACACTGCACTGCTGCAAGACCGGACAACAAACATTAGGTGGTTCGAGTTTCGGATGCGTTTGCAAAATACGCACCCAATCTCGCTGCCTCGAATTATTATACCACGCTCACTAGTGATTCCTAGTTGGTAATCTATCCCGGATTACCCTCCAACCAAAAATCTTCGCTTTAGACGGAACCTTCGAGGACCAAATGAACTTTAATGTCAGATTCATCCAAATTTTGAGTCATAGTTTTCCATCAGAATTTGTAACACGATCCGTTGTAAACCCTTCGAGCCATCATATGACCATATTACCTTATCGTTGTCGATCAATTGGTTTAAACCCTCCGAGTACTTCATTCAGCTTCCAGCTGCATAACACCTCCAATTCGAACTCGCATCACACCAGCCCATATCCACCGATCATCCAACCATTCTCCCATATTGCGACTAGTTCTTGTTTAGACCGCATGATTCAAATAATCGGTATTGCATACCAAGGCACAATTTCCCAACCATTTATGTTGCCAGAATAGTATAGTGTTTCCTTTTCCCAACTTATGAGAAACATTCTTCACAAAGCCTCTGTCATTGTTACTAATAATCAGCAGGTCTCTCCACCATAGAGATTCTTTAGATTTGATTCCTCCTTCATCCAAACAAGTCATTCTTCTTTTTAAATCTCCGTATCTTACTTCTAGAATTCCTTTCCAAATTGCGTCGTCCTCATTTATAATTCTCCAACACCATTTTGACAGTAAAGCCTCATTGAAACAAGTAATGTCTTTGACCCCCAAGCCCCCATTTTCTTTGCTCTTGCATACATTTCGCCAACTGACCCAGGCCACCCAACGCTTATCCTCCAGCCCCTGCCACAGAAAACGCCTCTGCAGAGCAATGATTTGCTGCACTATCTTTTTCGGGATTTTATAAAAGGAAAATTGGAACACAGGTAAATTAGAGAGCACATAATTAATTAGTGTTACTCTGCCGCCGATAGATAACAACCTTCCCTTCCAAGCTTCCAGTTTTCTCTTCAAAGAATTGACAATCGAGCTCCAGAAATTAAGATTTCGATGATTTCCTCCAACCGAAATGCCCAAAAATTTAAACGGTATCTCGTCAATTTGACAAGCCAGAAAATGTGATGCTGCCTCCATAAAACCTTGTTGAGTTTCAATGCCATATAGTTTGCTCTTGTTCATGTTTATTTTCAGACCTGAAACCAATTCGAACCCTCTTAGCAGTGCCTTTATCGCCCATAGGTTTTGCCATGATGCTTCGCTGATCAGTATTGTATCGTCTGCGAATTGTAGAAGATTGTATTCTGCCTCTTCTGATACTTCGAAGCTCTTAAACAACCCTTCAACCTTTTCTTTCCTAACCATACTTGCCAAACCTTCAGCTACAATAGTAAACAAAAAATGGCGAAAGAGGATCGCCTTGACGTAAACCTCGTTCGGCAGAAAACTCTTGAGTAGGACTTCCATTTACTAAAACAGAAATCGAACTTGTAAATACCACTGATTTCATCCACTTTAACCAACGATCACCGAATCCCATCCTTTTTAACATGAATTTGAGAAACTCCCAATCCACACAGTCATAAGCTTGAGCAAAGTCCACTTTACATAACAGGCAACTCTTCTTATTCCTCTTTGCAAAGCCATATATTACTTCTTTATATATGGCTTTCTAGGCTCTTTCATCATTATAGTGTTTGTTTTATGTCTACCTAAAAACAATAAATGGTTTTTAAGATTTTTTTCCCTATTGTTATAACTAATCTCTACAACAAAACTCACACTAAATATTACTCTCCCTCTGTCCTAAAATAAGTGTTAAATTTACTAAAAAAATTTGTTCTAAAAAATTTGTCACTTTACATTACTAATGCAATTTTATATTTAACTTTCCAATTATACCCTCTAATAAATATTTTTAATTAATTGTTCTCTCACTTAACATTAATGCTAATTTGAATACACAAATAGTTAATCAGGATAATTTGATAAAGTCACTATTCTCTTTCTTTCATTTATTGTTATTTCTTAATCTGTGTGAAATGGTCTATGGTGACAAATAATATGGGACGGAGAGAGTATTTGTTATATTTATACGGTGAACAATACTTTTATAGTAACAAAGTTGATTAATGTAATATAAAAAGTTGGTTAATAAAAACATGAAGTTGGTTAATAATCTTTTAGATTCAAAAAATAATTTTTAGTAGTAAAATAAAGTTGGTTCATGAAGTGTAAAATATTAGTTAATAAAGTTATGAAGTTGGTTAATAAACGTCTAGATATTAAATATAATTTTTCGTAATAAAATAAAGTTGGCTAGTGAAATATAAAATGTTGGTTAATAAAATTATGAAGTTAATTAATAAACACTCAGATTTTAAAATTAATAGTAATAAAACTGATCTTACTGGTGATTAGAACATATAATGGGCTGATATCTTCGTTCTGCAATGCTAGCAATGAGGAGGAGGGGTGTACCTACAAGGCATTCCGACGCTGATGTAAGAAAGAGTGCAACGAGATACTGTCATACCCTAATTTTTGACCTAATACACCACCTCACATATGCATCACTGCATCACTAACAATTCCAGAACAGAATAGATCGTGCATGGCTTCTAGAAGTCAAAGTCAGAGTTTCTTCAAAATTTCATCTTTTCAAGATGTGATCAATTAGGGTTTGAGTTTCCACTCAACACAATTGATCTATCTTAATCAATCATCAACATTTAATCTTCAGATTCCCAATTTTTTCTCATGATCTACCATGAATCGACCAATTAGGGTTTTTATCGAGGATAGTGAATCATTGACTTTCTGCTCAATGGATGACCTATTTTCTTGGATATTGATCTTAACATCTTCAATGAAACATCTTGACCTAATTTCTTGATTCAAAACATCACAAAAGTCCATGTTTCTTCATCAGATAAATTCTGAATCATCTGATGAAAATTCATCTGCTCTGAAAAGTCAAACTTTAACTTTTGGTCAACTTTTTCAAGACCAAACTTTTTCAATCATAAAAACATTTCAAATGATCCATGATGATCATAAAAAATCAAGAAATGTGAAAAAGTCAACAAAAAGTCAAGATTTGAAAATTTTCTAACACTTAGAAATTTTTTTAAGTGTTACGAAACATGATTTTTTCCTACTTTCATGGCCATTTTTCACCTAGATCCATTTGGATTCAGAAAAAACTCAAAACATGAAAGTTGTAGCCCTTGTTACAAGATTTCCAAAATGTCCAAGAACTTGCAAAAACACTTTGTCTAGCTATACTTTTGATTTTGAAACATAGAGCTCCAAAACCATGGATTTCAAGTTCATGTTTCAAAATTACAAGTCATTTTTTGCAACTTCTCCTTCTAGAAGCCTTGTCATCACTTAGAGGTGGATTATAACTAATAAATATCAGTTATGAATGATTGAGAAAGGATTGGATCAAAGAGAAAAAACTTAACCATGGTTAAGAAAGTTACTTTTGCATTAAATGCAAAAGATTCCATTTTACCTCTTAACCAAGTTGCAAGTTTCCTTCGATGATATCTTTGCCAAATCATTCAGAATTCTTGGCCTATAAATAGAGGTCATTTCCTCAATTTCAAACCACCCCAAAGCTATCCAAATCAAGCTTTCCTTCTTTCTTGCTTAAGTTTCAAGTTTCATAGTTCAAAGTGAGGGATTTTTGCAATTTGCAAATCTTGCAAAATCTGAGAGAAATTAGGTTTCTAACATGTTCTAAATATCAAATAGAACTTGCCTAAAACTTAAAATCATCACAAGAATTGCCCAAACTCAGAATCATTGTTAAAAATCCAAAAGCTTGCAAATGATGCCTTAACTTGCCATCTTCTAATTTGCTCGTGCTAACCTTGATTTATCATTTCAAAAACATTCCATACACTTCATATGAGTGATCTAAATTATCATCCCTTACCTGTAACATCTCTAACCACAAATTCGAAGCTCACATGAAGTAACTGCAGTTGGACTTGGGTGGAATAATTCAGACCATTTCAAAGCAAGCATAGTGTTCATATACCTTCCATAATGTTCAGTGGTGCTATAGCAATCATTAAACATCAATTGGAAACACTCTAAACAAGAATTTGATTTCAGTTTAAAGAGGTAAGCCACTCATACTTCTAACTCTATGATTCATGCATTCCAGTTCAAAAATTGCTTGGCCATCTTGTTTCTGCACCATCACTGACCATTAACCCTCAATCAATTTAACAAATCATGATCCATACACGATTTCATGTTGATTTTTAGAATTAGGGTTCATCTGGGCACGATCAGAATTAATCATTTTAAACTAAAAATAAATGAAATTAACCACCACCATTGTTTTACTAGTTAAAAATCGAGCAAGTTTCATGTTTCATCAAGAAATGAAGAATCTATGAATTGGTGAAGATTGAGGAAGAAGAAAAACATTGCGCGCGTGATTTTGGTTTTCCAGAAATTCAAATAGTTAGTTTATAATATAATAACATGGAAGAGGATAAATGAACGGATGTATTACCGCCCTAACGGTTGCCAGCACGCTTTTCATGTTCCTTGTCTTGCCTATGGTCCAGGGTTCGAATCCCCCTGAGACCATTTTGTCATTTTTTCACATTCCTTCATTTTTTAAAACATTTCAAAGACTTGTTTTTAAATATAATTTAGTGGAAGCGTGTAAATAACAAGACAAGCACTTGGCTCAGTGGTAAAGCTTTTCAATTCTAAGCCAACGGTCATGAGTTCAAACCTCCTTAAGACCAAAATCAAATTTTTACCACTTGTTTTTTTCACCTTTTTTATCAAACTTCAACATTTTCAAAAACCATTCAAAACTTCTCACTTTGAGATGATTTTTTGCACACTTGTCATTTAATATACCTAATTTATGATTATGTCAAAAAATCCAAAAATATTTTCTTTTGATTATATTTTTATTAAGTAAAAAATGAGACACATTTTAAGTATTTCTTAATACTTTTCAAAGATATTTTCTTTCGAACTTTCAAAACTCAAATCTTTTCAAAACTTCTTGTGAATATACTTCACTTTTCAAAATCATTTTCAAAACCTTTTCAAAACATTTCAACAAACTTACACACCTTTTTCCATGATCGACTCGATTTAAAGATAAACCGAACCAGTTTTTTCCTCGAATTCCTTAATTGATCATGGGCCTCCCTCACGGTGTAAGTTCCAATCCTTTTTATGTACATATTCATTTCCTTGTACATATATAATCATCTTTGTAAATATACAAGCATAAACAAACTTCGTTCGTTTGATTTCATTCGTTTGTTTATACACCAATTCCATTGGTATTAAGAGAAGAATTATTCCTGGTGAAACTCCTCTTAAAACCAATGGGCCTCCCTCACGGTGTAAGTCCCAACCCTCCTATGTACATATTCATTTCCTTGTACATAAACACCCATTCGTGTACATATTCATTCCATTGTACACATTCAAACTCGTAAATAATCAATTTACACTAGCTTTAAACCCTTGTTTTATACACTTGTTTATATTTCCTTCATAAACTCCTGTGAATACATATCACACACTTGTTTATATAACTGTTCAGTTATAACATAACTATTAGTTTAACAATTAGGTTTACCCTTTAGCCTCCTCTTGGGCTTCGTGCAAGATAACTCATTCATCTGAGTTAGCCTCCTCTTAGGCTTCATATAAGAAAACTCATTTACTGAGTTTAGCCTCCGCTTAGGCTTCATATAAGACAACACTCCCCTGCTGAGTCAGCCTCCTCTTGGGCTTCGTTCAAAAGAACTCCCTTGTTGAGTTTAGCCTTCTCTTGGGCATCAAACAAGAAAGAGACCAGGAAATCTTTTAACAGCCTCCTATTGGGCTTCCAATACAAAGAATCACCCGCGCTAGGATAGAACCCTAAGAGGATGATTTCCCGGTGAAATCACTCTTGAAATCCTAAGAGGATGGTTTCCCGGTGAAACCACTCTTAAAGCCAAAGCCAGCCATACCCTATAGCTTCCTCTTGAGCTTCATACAAGGACCCTCGATGACCCTCGGAATGCCTTCTCTTGGGCTAACAATACAAGGACCCTCGATGACCCTCGGAATGCCTCCTCTTGGGCTTACAATACAAGGACCCATGGGCTTCTTAAAAGCATCCCCCTAATCCATAATCAATTTCTCCTAAGAGATTTAGACATTTATCATCACTATGGAAGAATTATCTCATCTATCACATCACATACAATCAAAAAAAATTCCAACTCTTTTCCAAACAAAAACATCTCTTGATCGTAAGTGGTAACACTTGTACACTCAAGAAAAACACCAAATGCTTACAATTAAAAGATTCAATCATTTTTCAAAAAAACATCTTTCTTAACTCGTAAGTGGTAACACTTGTACACTCAAGCAAAACACCTATAACTTACAATGAAAGATTAAATCAATCAACACTTCAAAATGTATGTGATGAAATAGATTAGATACATTTTTCATTAAGATGACATTCGTCTTTGTCTCTTAATAACATCCCGTTGCTTCCACTAGCATAAGTGGGAACTACGATTGCTCTGACTTTCTCAACATCCTTTTGAGAATACGTTAGGCACAAGGTCTCATCCTTGGCGAGCAAACTTCTTTCTCCCTCAAACCAAACAAACCATATATCCCTTTAGATCCGAGCTACAAATGCTCTGATTCCCATTAAGGGATGTGTATGCAGAAGGTCCCAACGATCTTTGCGAGCACAATAATAACAAAACCTAGAATCCCACATAATCTATCCTTCTTAAAATCCAAAGGAGAAACTTTCCCAACAATAGAAATAGCAATTTAAAACACACAAACATATTCATATATAAAGCTATAGATAACTATATTTATTTAGGGTGCCACATCTATTCCCTTTATATAACAAACCCCCTTGCCCGGAATCTCCCAATGCGCTATGCCTAGTTCGCTTAGTCGTAATGCATATCATATCAATTGAGGGTATTGCGGCTTTCCCCTTTTTCATAATCATTTTCTTGTGTTGGAAATAATAAAGCTTGATGCTCGCGGAATATTTATAAACAAATCAAAAGAGTAAATAGTTTCGAGCCAGAGAATCTAAATTTCTATTTGATTCCCTCGCGTGTCACTTTTTAACGCGAACAAATACAAGAAAGAATATAGGGTTTTAGAAATGAGTGATCAATATTGAATACTTGACTCTCACATGTGAGGGTTTTTATAGTGCCCCCGACGCTTGACCATTGGTTCCTATTTCTAGACCTAGATATTTGGTTCCTCAAAAATAGGTAACTGCCAGGAACTAGTCGTTGTAAAGGGAATAGATGCTCGGAACTAGCTGTTACAACAAGCAAAAGAGCAATAACAGGAAAACGTGATCTGATCGTTACTGGGTGGCTATCCTCATGTAACTGGCAGAGCAAGAACTAGCCTGCTGACGCGGGAAGAGGTGTGACTGCGGGTGTCGTGTGTATTGTTGGTTCTGGGGAACAACTGACTAATTGTCCACGGCGGAGGGGGGAAGAAGGTCATTTATTTGTCCTAGCTGATTGGGCCAAAGTTATTGGGCCATCTTGGATGCATATTTGGATTAGGCCACGATTAGCCATTGGGCCAGACCAGAATTGGAGCCCCCCGAGTTATTTAATGACTTAAGGTATGCTTGCATGTCGAGGATGACGAAGTGTTTCTGGCGCAGTTTTTTTGTGTTGGGGACTTTCTCTAATTCCTCGAGGATAGGTTTATATGTGGAACCCAGAGGTTGCTTTACGTGTTCTCCGTGGAGGTAGCCAAACTATTGATTGGTTTTGCAGATGTTGCTTATCACATTGGCAATGAGCCATGCATTACAATTAAGGTGTAATGGTGTCAACCTAGAGACTATGGTTTAATGATTACCCCTATGCTGCCCTAGGTCGTGCACGTGCATAGAGGAACGCATTTAAATAGGAGAGGCAGGAGAACCAAATTACTTTTCACATTTGTTCTTCTTCTTTGCTTTTAGTCTTCATAATTTATTTTCTCTTTATTCTTTTGTCGTTCGGCTCCATCTGTCGTCGCGCTTGCACCGTCCAACCAGAGTTCAACTTCTTCTACCTTGTAAGTTTCTCATTTCTCACCCCTGTAAGTTTGTCTTAGCTTTGTTCTTCTTAGAGTGTATGCGGCTTGGACTGAGGTGAATTTTCCGATGAATGTTCAACCAGAATTTTAGGTTGTGTGTTGGGGAGACTCTCCTCGTGAGGATTTTGAGATTTTTTTCTGTCGGGGAGGCTCCGATCCAGTCGAGGAATATTCCTTCGTACTCTCGCTTTAGCATTTTTTTGAGTGAGGGATTTGGTCGAGGATATTGTTTCTCGTGTCTTCATACTCCTTTTCGTTTAATTAACGGTGGAAGGGCGTATTTGATTTGATCGTCGAGTTCACTTTTGTCCTATTCTTTTTTAGATAAAAGTGGCTACCAATTTCGACGACGAGAATATAGCCGAAAAGGTTGAGATTTATGAGGAGTTGATAGCTTCGGATCCAACTTTGGATCCCTAGGATTGGATAGTTTCGGAGCCTCGGGGATGGCCTCACTATTCGCTTCCTTTCTCGGGGAGACGTTCACGGATGTTGGAGGGGAGACAAGTTCCTTAGGTTCTGAGGAGGAGTAGAGAGTCATATTCACCGGGGAAGATGAAAGGGTTTGTTCGCCCTTAGATAGTGAACGGTTCCCCATGTATGAGTTTGTTTTTAGGGAGATGGGGTTTCGGTTGTCTTTCTCAAATCCTCAGGTGGTAGTTTTGTCCACTTGGATTTAGCGCCTTCGTAGCTTCATCTCAATTCGATGGCCTTCACCCGGGCATTTGAAATCGTTTGTGACTAACTTAAGATCGGGGCTATAGTTACTCTTTTTTTTTGCTTGCTTCCACCTTCAACGGCAGACAACCTAAGAGGGTGTGTTCGGTTGGGTTTCTTTAAAGCAGACAAAAAAGTTGTTTCAGGCATACTCGAAGTTCATTCGTACATTCAAAGACAAGTAACATGTCATTCTAACCATGTTTGAGAGGGACATTACCTCCTCGTTCATCTAGGAGATTATGAGGGATGACAAGGGGAATCCTCTCCTCAGTGAGGATGGCCAGCAGAAGAGGCACTAGGTGCAGAGGTTATGTTTTTCCTAGAGTCGTGATCACATCGATTAGAAAACCGAGGAGTATCTGATCCGACCGAGTAACCTGGTGGCTTTTGTAGACAGCTTCGCCCATGTCTAGTGCGTGATAAAACGCAGGGAAATCATATTTGACGAGGATATGGAGCCTATACTTGAAGATTCGATTATCAATATGAATGAGCTCCTTTATTATGGAACTTACAAGGATGCACTAACACTCTTAGGTAGCTTTTTGAGTTGGTGACTTGCTTTTGTTTGTTTCCCACATTTTACTAATCTATGCTTGTTGCTTTTTATAGGTGAAATGTCGAATGCTCATGAGCGCATGGTCAGGATGGTAGCATACATCAAATTGAGGCAAGGGAAGCAAAGTCAATTTTAGAAGAGTTGTTTGGGCGACATAGAGATCCTACCTCCGACTGGGTCGAGGAACACCTCATCTACTCTTGTTGCCGAGCAACCTTCTCCTCAGAAAGTTACTTTGGCTAAAAAGCGTCATCGAATGGGAGACGAGCCCATTGACCTAGCCGTGGAGAGTACTCCAAACAAGTATGAATTGCCTCATTGGCTGAAAAGGAGTTACTTTGATGGAGGATTCCTCTTTGAAAGTTCCCCAGGTAGAATCCCTGCATCTTAAGGATTTGGATCAATTGAGCCAAATGAAAAGCCTTGCACAGTATGTTTCCGCTATGATGGGGATTTTAGAACTCGCGATGATTCATATTGAGGAGGGGACCCCTACCTTCAGGGAAGTGAAGGAATTTTGTGCAAGCAACATGGCCCTCGAGGAGAGGATATCTAAGTTTAAGTTAGAGAAATAGGAGTTGGAAAAAGAGAAAACATCATATACTAAATAGGTGGAATGAATGGCCAAGTTGAACAAGGAGCTCAGGGATAAGGTCTCTCCTTTGGAAGTTGTTGTAGCCTTGGTTGAAGATGGGACCTAGGAGCTAAGGCAATTGAGGACCCGTGATGAGTTGATTTCACGCTTCTATCTGGCTAAGGAGGATGTAAGAATAAGAAGTGTTTCTACATCTAGACTTAAGATTTTGATGATAATTTTACATGGTATTATAAAGAATAATTTTATACTCTAATGGCTTCGTTCTAGTGTGTAGCTGTTGTTTTAACTTTCTAACTCTTGTATCAAGATGTGTGATGTCAAGAGGTTCTAAACATAAACAATACTGGAAGAAAATATTTGGTTATATGTTACAGTAGAAGTCAAGATTCTGGTATTAATCTTATACAACGATTCTTAGGAACGTTAGTACAAGAGGTTATGATCATGACTTTATGGTTAAGCTTTGGAGGCCTTCTAAAGCTTTGCTTATATGTGTTCCAAGTTCTAAAGATTTTGAAGACGAGGTTCTGCTGAATATTTTATGATGATCTGAAGACAAACAAGTTCTTACGACCAAGTGCTGGAGACTTTGAAGACAAGGTTCTGTTGGAACAGGTTCTGAAGAATCCATGACTTAGGTTCTAAGACTTAAGAGTAAATCTTCTACAACAAGCTTCAAACATTCAAATTATCTGAAGCCTCTAAAGATAAGAAGAAATTCAAAATTGTTAATGTGTGATTTTGTACAAAAGGTTCAAAAAGTGTTATGTGACTTCTACCCTCTAGGGTGGCGTAAGGACTGTCCTTTCGTACTGTATTGTCCACCACACTAATTGTGATTGTTGGAAACAAACAACTAGATTTCTGATTACCTTTCTACCCCTTTAATAGATTTATTTTACAAGCTATAAAAGGAATAATAGGAAGCTAAAGAAATGTAATAATCAACATTACAACAAAAAAACTATCGGATTAAATCAAGCTCAAAGAAAACTACACCAAAGCGTTGTGTCTTTAGAGAAATCTTATGTGTATAGTTTTGTAAATAAACAATGAGTTATTGCTCATATCTAGTTGTAAAAACACTTGGGTGTTTTTCTTTATGTGAAAGGTCTATGTATTCTTCTTAAAAGAAGCAAACTATAATACACTGAACGCATTCAATTGTTGTTGATTCCTTGATAGGCTGAGTGAAGTTCTAATCTCAAGAAGACATTGGCTATAGGTCATTATGTGAAATCCTCTTAGGGGACCAATTGGGTTAGAATACTTAAGGGGTCAATGAACGTTTTATCCATCGTGATCATTGAATGTTTCATTGTTTGTTAGTCACTAGTGGTTTTTCGTGCATTTATAATCGGCTTGGTTATAGTGGATTACGTCCTTGTTGAAGGCACATCACCTTAAAGTGTGGATTGGAGTAGCTTAGTTAAAATTGAACCAAGATAAAAATAATTGTGTTCATTTATTTTTATGCTCTAACTTATCTTGGTCTTTCATCAACGAAAAGATAAAATTTAATTTGGTGAAACCCAATTCAATCACCCTTTTCTTGTGTTTCTCACAAATTCAGATGATTGTGTGGCGATTGCCGAGGAGAGTTTCAATAACGCAGTGGGTTAGCTTGAGATTGTGAACCCCGACATTGAATATAATTTGGCTAGGACTGGGTTCATCTACAGCGTGGCTGACAGGCAGATCGTCATCCTAAATTTCCTCAACCTTGGTAATGGGGAGGTGAAAAACCCCATTTAGAAGAGCAATCACCTCCTACATAATAGCTTTTTTATATTGTACCTTCTAGCCTGCGTGCCATATTTTTAATGGTTTTTGTGGGATTTTTCCAAGTTTATGTAATATTTTGACAATTTCGGTCTACGTGGCCATTTATCTGCTGTTTTTTGAATGGGGGCTTGGCCCTTCTTATGTAATATTTGGATAAATGTGGTCCTCGTGGCTGTTTTTTAATTCGTAAATGCACTTTTCATTTATTTTTTATGTGTTCTTGTTTATCATTTGCATTGTTTTTGAGCTTGCATGTATGAATGCTAGTCTTTCAAAGATGTTTATTTTGACTTGTGTTTTACTAAGTATTTTTTGGGGATTAGGTCGACAGTATCGATATTCGCCCGTGTGGGTAACCAATCGAATGGTCGGGATTATTTTTTGGGCAGAAGGCTGAGTATAAATCTGTATGGAACACAACCCAAGTAATCTCTTCACCTGCAGATTCCAACCTCGGATGCGTCTCTAGCCACCAGTTGTCATCTTTGACTGCCAACATATGAGTACCATAACAAACTTTCCGCGTTGGAGTGCAATCCATCACACAGAAGATCCTCTCAATTTCCTTCAACCAATCCAAAGCTCCATCGGGATCTGATCAGTGATCTTTTGTCGTACTTTCCAAGCAGGTTTTAGTGTCGTATCTTATGATTTCATGAGTTTTCTTTTAGTATTTTAATTATGTTTCATCGGTATTCTCCGATTAGGATAAGCAAGTCATGTGTCCATGTTTTCATCATTTTTACCGTTGGTGCGTGTAATTTGGTTGTTGTTTCAAGATGTTTCAGGTTTCTATCTAGTTGGCTATCCGATACCAATGCGAAAATGATCCAAATACAGAAGAAACGCACGAAAACGAAGAATTCAGAAGTGTGACACGGGTGCCCGTGTCGTGCAACACGGCCCGTGTCGTGGCACCTGCAGAAGATGGAAAATGGGATAAACCAGCAACACAACACGGCCACCCGTGTTGTACAACACGGACCGTGTTGTGTCCCCTGAAGGCGTGGTTTTTATTTTGGTGAAGCAGCGACCTGACACGGCCACCCGTGTCACACAACACGGCCCGTGTCAGGGCATCCGGAGGCAAAATTTCTATTTTTCGACATGCTGACTGGGACAAGTTTGAGGGCAGTTTGGACATTTCTTTTAATATTTGAGAATACTGTTATATTAGGGACTAGGGTTAGAGGAGAAAAACACTTTTGGAATTGGAGAATTAACGTATTGGAGAGAGCTTAGAGTGGTGATTCAAGGAGAAGAAGGATCGATCAAGAGCGGAAGCAATCGACGATCCAACCTATCCAAATCCTATTGTAATGACTTTTCTTCTTGATTCTGTTTTCATTAGTATTATGAACATGAGTAGCTAAACCTCCCAATGTTAGGGAGGTGTCCCTGATTTGCTTTGTAATGACTAATTGATGTTTCGTAATATGAGTTTTATGTTTAAACCTTATTCTTTATTGTGTGCAACGTTTTTAATGCTTAATCTGCTTGGAAGAAATGATTATTGATCGTAATTAGGGTTGGCCTGATCAGCAATCCTAATCCTGTTGCATCACTTTTATCATAGTCGATATTCCTAAGGAATTAGAATACCCTCTGAATACCTGTTTTTATGTCTGAACTAGCGCTTGATATTCTCTCTTGGCATCTGAGGAATTAGGGCAAAGAGAGAATACCAAAGGTTTTTCTTAAAAGGAATTGCGGAAAAATAACTTTAGGCATAGGGAAAGAAAAGGTGAAACATAGCTTTTTAGAATAACGGAACAAATTGGTCATTGTATCGCGATTCATACACCGCCCGGGCATCATTCTCATCGTCATATATAATCTTCTCAGAATTTAGTTTTCAGATAATTGTAGCTCGAAACAAACAATCAACCATTGCTTTTGTTCAATTGATATTCATTCGAACAAACTTAATTTCACTGTGCAGTCCTCAAGAGATCGACTTTGGGGTTTTTCCCATTATTACTACATCGATAAAATAGTACACTTGCTATTTTACCGATCAAGTTTTTGGCGCCGTTGCCGGGGACTGCCAAATAATTAAGTTTAGTTGAACTATTTCAATTGAAATTTTGTTGCTCCGCGACTAAAATTTTATTCTTCTGCTATTTTATTTTTTATTTTATCGAATTTGTGCTATCTGCTCTAACTTTGTCCGACTTGTTTATGCGAGGTCGACCTCGCCTAAATTTTCCTTTGACACGTAACCGTAAAGAGCATTGCACGAGAGACGCCACAATTAAGAGTTGAAAGACCGACAGATCAAGTGCGAACCCAAGACTATAAATCAAAAACGGAAGACGAAATGGCAATCGAGCACGCGACTCGATTTTGACGGAGAGATGGATCAATCATGGTGACGAGCAGAGGTCAACCCCAGCAGAGATTGCTAGGACTACGGAGGGCAAACGCTCAACCAAACCGGATGACCATTGTCAATCAACCAGAATGTAGCACACTTCCTACATCCATCTACCATCCGCCATTGAGAGCAAGCCTTCACGGAAGAATCAACGAGGATGCAAATAAGCATCTTCGAGATTTCTTACTACCACCACGTTGAAAATCGAGGGTCATTCCGAGGAGGCAAAGAGACTTGTTATGTTTCCTTTACACTTATCGATGATGCGGAAGAGTGGTTCTACTCACTTCCACCGGGAGCATCACAACATGGCAAGAGATGGAAACAGATTCTCAACGAGTATTTTTGCTTCGTGTTCATCCGAAAAGATACGATATTGTCAATTTCAAACAAAAGAAGGGAATCACTGGGATGCATACAAGAGGTTCAAGAGATGTCTAACGCCGTCCTACTCACAACATGGACGCAACTGAGCAGATGCAAAACTTCGTGAATGGCTTACGATTAAAGACAAAACAGCTTATAGATACTGCTGCCGGTGGATCTACAAATTTCTCAACAGCCACTGGTATCAGAAGAATTATAGAGGCTATCGCTGCCAACGAGCATCTTGAGTTGTATGATCGTACTGTGAACCAACCGGATGGCAAGATAGATTTGAAGCTGACTGAGCAGGTTGTGAAAATGGAGGATCAAATTGCTGCAGAGGTAGAGAGAAGGTTGAAGAAGATGAATATTGGAACTCAGACAGTGGCAAAGGTAGAACCAGTCCTTTGTGAAATATGTGGTGGACCACACTTTGCTATGCATTGTGTAGCAACTCAAGAGCAGTTGAGCAGATTCAAATGCTAAGGCGTAATAACCGTATGCCAACACATATAATCCGGGTTGGAAAATCACTCAAATTTCTCCGAAGGACCAACAGGAACGCTCAAAACCGTCCAAGGCCAGCAACCATATCAACAGCAACAACCTTACCAACCTCAACAACAACAATACCGTCCGCAACAACAACCTTACCAACAGCCTCAACAGCAATACCAACCACAGGGTCCAAGAAAGGCGGATTGGGAAATTGCCATTGAGAAGATGGCCGCTCACAGCTCTCAATTCCAAGAAGAAACAAGAAGCAATTTCAGGAATACCGGAGCCTCAATAAAGAATCTTGAAGTGCAAATGAGTCAAATTGCCCAACATCTTGCAATTCCTCAAACACCGGGAGCGCTCCCAAGCGCAACTGTGCCTAATCCAAAGGACAATCATAAAGTCAATGTTGTCACTACACGGAGAGGGAAACCAGGTGAAGAAGTGGAAAAGACATCGGTAAGTGAAGATCAACTGCTGGAAGTGGAGTTGGACATAAAAGAGAATGACAGAGTTGAGGAAGAATTGGTAATACCAGCCTCGGTTACCAAAGAAAAAATGGGAGAACCGAAACCAGTGATCAAACTCCCTTACCCCCAAAGAAATAAGAAAAAGGGGCAGCAAGAGAAGAATTTTGAGAAGTTTCTTGAGTTGTTCAAAAGTCGGAGCTGAATATTCCGTTATTGGAGGCACTTGAGCAGATGCCTACATATGCTAAATTCATGAAGGACATCATTGCGAAGAAGCGAACCATTGCAGATGAACCTATTATTCTAACCGAAACTTGTAGTGCTATTTTGCAGGGCCTAAAGATTCCAGTGAAGAAGAAAGACAGAGGAGCAGTTACCATACCTTGCACTATTGGTGATAGATCTTTCAAGAGAGCATTAATTGATTTGGGTGCTAGTATCAGTCTCATGCCTCTATCCATCTACAAAAAGTTAGGTATTGGTGTTGTCCAAGACACTCGGATGACTCTCCAATTTGCAGATCATTCTGTTAAGCGGCCTTATGGAGTTGTCCAAGACGTTCTTGTGAAAGTGGATAAGTTTGTGTTTCCGGTGGATTTCGTGATCCTTGAAATGCCAGAAGATGAAGAGATTCGCTAATTTTGGGCCGACCATTCTTGGAAACTGGGAGAGTTATGATCGATATGGAAGGAGGTACACTTACTTTGAAGGTTTATGATGAGGAGCTGAAAATAGATGTCCGTAATACCATGAGGCATAAAGAGGATTTTGGCACAAGTAGCAACATTCAAGTGTTTGAGCAGGTGGGAGAAAGGGATCACATGGCGAGTGTATCCAAATTGCCTCTCGAAAGAGTTTTGAGTATGTCACTTTTTGAGGAAAATGCGGTTGATAGTAGTGAAATGGAAGTGGTGGAAATGTTGAATATTCAACCTGTTCTAAAAAGATCCCGGACACATAGGTGGGAAGACCTAAGGCAACCTATAGAGTTGAACGGTAATGAAGACAAGCCAAAAAGTTCAGAGTTGAAACAGCTTCCTGAGAATCTGAAATACGTTTTCCTTGACACTGGTGAAAAATGTCTGAAGCAACTCGTCATTTTTCAAAAAAATCATTTAAATGATTTTCAAAAACAAACAGTGAAATCGCCACCTAATTTTATTTGTTCTAAAAGAAGAACGGGAAAATATAGATAAAACCCACAAAGAAAAGGATAAGACGGTCTATGAGAAAAAGAGATATAGGTTCGGGAGTTGGTTATGCAAGGGGAAGGTATTAGCACCCCTCACATCCGTCGTACTCGATGGTACCCATTTAGTTCAAAGTGTGGTTGTGTGTTAGTGTGAAAATTTTACGATCTTCTAAGTTTGAAATGAGAAAGAAAGGGAGAAGAAATGTTTTTATTATTTTGAGTTTGACACGGTTTTGAAACCGCGTCACGTACTCCTCGCAATGGGAAAGTCAAAACTCCGTAGTTCTTCTAGAAAATGATTGTTTGTTGATTGATTTTAAATGAAAAGACAAGTCGTCATTTTTAAAGGAGAAGACTCGTCTAACGTCCACAAGGTGTGATAAAGAATAAAGGACTACGCACCAACATGAGGGAGGGTTTGAGAACACCTCTAGTACTCAAGTGGAGAAGTCGAAAACCTTGGGAATAGAGGAAGAAGCATCTCAATTATAAATGAATCATGTCTAATCTTAAAAAGGGTTTAAAGGTAAATGGTGCTTGGAGCGCACAAAAAAAAGTTTGAGTGAGTTGAAATTGATTTTAAATTGGGGATGACAAGTACCAAAACGTTGGGATATCCTCTAACGATTCAATACTCGAGATTGGTGATTGAGGTCAACCGATCATCTCTCATCCAAAATCTTTATTATGAAAAGAGTGAGGTGAAACAAAGTTCACTTTTATTATGTATGGAATAAAGTATTTAAGTCATTGTTACCTCTAATGGCCCAAATACTTTACATTTTAATTAAATCGTCGGGATATCCTCTAACAATTTAATTAAATACCATAGCACTATGTTTTTTGTTTTAGAACATGGATTTGAAGTTTCTCAATTTATTGGGTTATCCTCTAATCAATTAGAAACTTCGATTTGTTTTAATCTTAACCTCTAACCATTAAAACAAATCTTATCCAAGTGTTCCTTTTTTAGAAAAATTGATTTTTGAAAATAACTCGACGTTGGATCGAGTTTTTATTGAAAGTGTTTTAAATGCTTGGTGAATGGAGAAAGAATCAAGATCGAAATAATTGTAAATAACAAATAAAAATCGACAAAGCCCATACAAGGTGGCCAACCTAAGTATAAAATAATTAAATTACATGTGTACTAGCAAAGTGGGCTAGTCTACTATAACGACTAATTGGAACAATTAATCGAAATAGGCTCACTGTAAGAAGGCCCAGGATCAAGCGTACATGTGTGCATGTGAAGTCATCGCGACGCTTCGTAGCTTTGTCGACTTACGGGTTTAAAAATGATTTACAAATATTAGTTTAAAAAATGATTTTTTTGGGTTTTGTGTAAGTGATAGTTAAATTAAAATAAAATAAATGCGCACTAGATAATTATTACAAGAATTGTTTTTGGGAGAGGGATACATGAATTATAAATGGGGATTAAACGGTGAAATAAAATGGAAAGCGATAAATTATTTACAATTAAACAAGGGGATTGGGATACATTATTCGAATGAT
This sequence comes from Vicia sativa, assembly GCA_021764765.1. NCBI lineage: Eukaryota > Viridiplantae > Streptophyta > Magnoliopsida > Fabales > Fabaceae > Vicia > Vicia sativa. Next base: position 59,128,597 of record CM038797.1, on the reverse strand, counting down.
GATAAAGATAAATTAAAGAGAAACTGTAAAGTAATTGTATCTTAACAGAATAATAACAAAAAGTTAATTGCGAGGAAGCTTAAACGCAGATTATTGTGTTTTATTATATTAGAACATATTATAAAAATTAGTTCTTAAGAAATTAAATCCTATACTTGTATTCATACATATTCAAAAATTAAATTGAATTAAGAAATATGAAATTGCAACACAAAGAAGATTAATATAATTAAATTCGAACTTATTTACGAATTAATAAATAAAGTAATATGTATATAGTATATATAATACTAAATATAAGAAATAAATATAATATGTATATTTACAATAATAAATATAAGAAAATAAAAAAAAACATGTATAATTATATTTACAGTATAAAAATAAAGATAAAAGTACTAAGTACTATACATATATATTACTAAATATTAAAGAGTAACATAAATATAAATAACAGCATATAAAAAAATGAATGTGTAGATGCAACAATGTAAGAATGTATGCTTGAACCATCCTTGGATATCTTCACAAGTAACAGAATACATTAGTAGCATAGTGTGGAATAAAAATAAAGAAATAGAATTGCGAATATAAATTAGAATATGGTTAGTAATAGAACCGGACAAAGTTAGTATTATGTACATGAATGAGATGAAGAATTAAACAAATGGTCATTCGAATATTTCAATACACAAATGAACTAAAATCAAAGAAAGTTCAAATTATAATAAGATCAAAACATGGAGAATTAATTACAACGCGAGTTAGTATTAAACAAGACAACACCGGGCAGCCACTATGTTATCACTTATTCTTTAAATAAAATGACTTTCTACACAAATTCGCTCAAGATAAATGATATATTGCCCTCAAAGTTCCTCGGTTAGATGTACACGCGAAATAACGCGGTATTATCGTTAAACCGTCATCGAAACAAAACAAATAAATGCCAAATGGTTTCTCGGTTAGTTTCTACGCGAGTAACGCGGAAACAAACATCACCTTCATCGAAACCAAATCAAACTTTAAATATCCATCAATCGTAAAACTTCAATCGAAATTTGAAATGAAAATAACACGAACTATGGTGTTCTAACATGTTTCTTGGTTATGTCTTTCACGAATAAACGCGATATAGACATCAAACCATCATCGAAACTACCGAAACCAACTAGAAACTAAACATCACAACTTTAATTGAACATAAGCGGAAATAACACAATGAATATCCTAATAGTTTCTCGGTTAGATCTTAGGAAAAGAAATGCGACATTGACATTAAACCATCATCGAAACCATAAAAATACAGTTTTACTTACAAACTTCAATTGAAATTAAAAATGAGAGAAAAATACGATATCAGGTTTCTCGGTTAAATTCACACGCAAGAAAATGCGGAAATAACATAAACCATCATCGAAACTACACAAAATAAATACCAAATGGTTTCTCGGCTAAATCGTACGCGGATAAACGCGACATCAATAACAAGCCATCATCGAAACGATACTATTATAACCATCAACCAAAAATGGTGTCATTGTCAAATAAACTTTGCATTCGAACTTGAATCGATTAAAATCTCTTTTGAATAAAAGTGAACAAAATAAACATCGAAACGATAGAACACAAATGGCTGCCCACATAGTTTCTCGGTTATACCCATACGCGATTAAACGCGGTCTATCACAAAACCTTCATCGAAACTAAACATTATAACACATCAAAGTTTCTCGGTTAGTTGTTTACGCAAATAAACGCGGTATCAACATAACAACCTTCATCGAAACTAAAACATAGATATCACCTTAAACTTCAGTTCATATTAACAATCCAAATAGCATGACATCAATAATAACAAACCGAACCATGGTCACAAATTTACGGCCTATTAGTTAGAAACAAAGATGCTGACACCATTTTGAGTTCTGCACTATGCCAATATTAATCAGATCCTAGCAAAACAATATCAATATAAACTCCAACATATCCCAACAAAAACAAAACAGCAGGTTTAAGCAGAACTGGCCACAGACATCTCAGATTCAACAAAATTAAGACAATAATCAAATCAAAAGTAAATGAAAGCTACCGAGATGCCAAACTTTCGGAACAGAGACGTTGAAGCTGCTGCAAGCTGTTGTTGTCGAAAAGCAGAGGGACGGTGGCTGGAGTTTAACAGCAGGGTGTCGAAGGTTGAGGGAGTGATACGGCGACAGGAAAGAACAGAAAAGGGAGTATGTGGTGAGCGGCTGTTTCTGGGTTGTAACGAGAGAGACCGAGGGAGCTTCGGTGAGGGGGTTTCTGTGACAGTGAAGGTTCACGGCGGCTGGGATTGGAAGCGGAGAAGAAGATGGAAGCTGAGTTGTAACGAGAACAGAGGGTTTACGGGTAGAAGGTGATGTTGGTGGTTACAATGACAGAAGGTTTACGTCGTGGATGAAGGGTGTGTGGGTTTCACGGCAGAATGAAGGAAGAAACAGGGGGTGGTTACAGTGAGACACGGCGATGGGTGTGAGGAACTGAGGATTGATGGTGAGCTGCGAATGGCAGCAGCGGGAGGAGTTTGGGTTTGATGAAGAGGAAAGGTTGAAGACGAAGTGAGCTACGGCGGTGAAAGCTGTTACGGCGGAGAGAAGGTTAAGAGATGAAGATGGACCGATGGATGAATGGGGTGACCAGCGAAGGGTGTCGATGAAGAAGATGAGTTTCTTCTGAGAAATTTTTTTATAATTTTATATGTTATCTTTTAACCTCAGCCGTTTTAAGTTTTTCTTTTCAAATTGGCCTCTTTTGATTTGGTCTCCTCGCCTTCTTTATAGCCAAACAGCTCTTATCCAAATTTCTAGGTCTTGTAAAAAGACCAAACAGACCCTCTTGCTTAGATACTTACATACTTATAACTATAAATTGTATTAACCAAAAATTAAACTCTAAATTAAATAAAAGAAAATATATATACATTTCTTGTAAATATAATTTTTATAATAATAAAAAAATTTAAATAACTAACAAAATTGAAAGACGCGATTTTTTTTTATATTTTATCACAATGCTAGTAAATATTTAAATATAAATTGCTTTAAAAAAATAAAATATATATAATCAAATGAAAAATTTAAACCAAAACACCATAGAAAAATGCGCGAGAAATGCAAAAGATATGGATGAAAATTAAATTTAACACAGGAATGCGAATAAAATGAAAATACGTAAGTAAAAATTAAATATGATATAAATAAATGAATGTGAAAAACTCAGGGTAAAATTTGGGGTGCAACAATGTCCTGCTATCATTAGCTCTAATTTGCAAAGTGTGCAGGAAGACAAGTTAATTGAAGTTCTTAAAAATTTCAAAGGTGCTATTGGTTGGAAAATCGAAGACCTCAAAGGTATAAGTCCTACGGTCTGCATGCATAAAATTCTCATGGAAGAAGATCACAAACCAGTGGTACAGCCCCAGAGGAGATTGAACCCGGTTATGAAGGAGGTGGTGAGAAAAGAAGTTGTAAAGCTGTTAGATGCAGGACTTATTTACCCTATCTCGGACAGTTCATGGGTGAGTCCCGTTCATGTGGTGCCCAAGAAAGGAGGTACTACTGTAATTGTGAATGAAAAGAATGAGTTGATCCCAACTAGAACGGTCACTGGGTGGCGGGTGTGCATTGACTACCGGAGACTAAATTTAGCCACAAGAAAAGATCATTTTCCGCTGCCATTCATTGACCAGATGTTGGAAAGGTTAGCTGGGCATGACTACTATTGTTTTCTGGATGGATACTCCGGGTACAACCAAATTGCGGTTGCACCAGAGGATCAAGAGAAGACGGCCTTCACTTGCCCTTACGGTGTCTTTTCTTATCGAAGGATGCCATTCGGGTTGTGCAACACCCCAGCAACATTTCAAAGATGCATGACTTCTATTTTTGCTGATATGCTTGAGAAGCATATGGAAGTCTTCATGGACGATTTCTCTGTTTTTGGATCCTCATTTGATAACTGTCTAGCTAACCTTTCGCTTGTTTTGCAGCGATGTCAAGAAAGTAATCTGATCCTAAACTGGGAAAAGTGCCATTTTATGGTACGAGAAGGCATTGTTCTTGGTCACAAGATTTCTCACAAGGGTATCGAAGTCGATCAAGCTAAAGTGGAAGTTATCTCGAAATTACCACCGCCTGTGAATGAGAAAGGTATTCGGAGTTTCTTAGGCCATGCGGGGTTCTACCGTAGGTTCATCAGAGATTTTTCGAAAATAGCCAAGCCATTGACGACTTTGTTAGTTAAAGACCAGCCTTTTGTATTCAACAAAGAGTGTGCCGATGCTTTTGAGACACTAAAAAATAAACTAGTGTCGGCACCCATTGTGATAGCGCCAGATTGGTCTTTCCCCTTTGAGATCATGTGTGATGCGAGCGACATTGCGGTATGGGCTGTTCTTGGATAGCGGAGAGAAAGGCTGCTTCATGTTATTTATTATGCTAGTCACGTGTTGAACCCTGCACAGATGAATTATGCAACTACCGAGAAGGAGTTGTTAGCGGTTGTTTATGCCTTTGATAAATTCAGGCAATATCTATTGGGGTCCAAAGTAATTGTGTACACTGACCATGCTGCTTTGAAATATCTTTTGCTAAGGTGAATCGGCCGAGACTCGAGGTGGATTTTACCTCCAAGAGTTCGATGTAGAAATTCGTGACAAGAAAGGGTGTGAGAACACCGTAGCTGATCACCTCTCTCGAATGTCACCTATTGAGGAGACTGAAGATCGACGTCCAATAAAGGATGAGTTTGCTGATGAACACATCCTAGCTGTTGTTGGAGTGCCTTGGTTTGCGGATTATGCAAACTACCTTGTTGGCGGTATAATTCCAGATGATTTTGATTCTAACCGTAAGAAAAAGTTTGTTCATGATTGCAGGTTCTATCTATGGGACGACCCTTACCTGTACAAGAGAGGAGTGGACGGGTTGATACGACGATGTGTGCCTGAGGAAGAACAAAGGGATGTGTTGAGAGCATGTCATGATTCCGAATACGGTGGACATTTTAGCGGTGACCGCACTGCATCTAAAGTTTTGCAATCAGGATTGTACTGGCCGACATTGTTCAAGGATGCCCAGGAGATGGTGAAGGAGTGTGATAAGTGTCAGCGGACTGGGAACATATCAAAGAGAAATCAAATGCCCCAGAATTTCATGCTCGAGGTCGAGTTATTCGATGTTTGGGGGATTGACTTCATGGGTCCATTTCCACCGTCATTCGGGAAGAACTACATCCTTGTTGCTGTGGATTATGTATCGAAATGGGTGGAAGCGGTAGCCTTACCAACCAATGATGCTAAGGTAGTAGTCAAGTTCTTGCGAGAGAACATCTTTTCCAGGTTCGGAGTACCGCGAGCATTGATAAGTGATGAAGGAACTCACTTCCTAAATCACCTCATGGAGAAACTCCTTCAAAAGTACAATGTGAAGCACCGAGTAGCCACTCCCTACCATCCTCAAACGAGTGGTCAAGTAGAAGTGTCTAATAGACAGCTCAAGCAGATTCTGGAGAAGACGGTGAGTTCGTCGCGAAAAGATTGGGCGACAAAGTTAGATGATGCATTATGGGCTTACCGAACTGCTTTCAAAACACCTATCGGAATGTCACCGTACCAACTCGTCTATGGCAAAGCCTGTCATCTGCCTTTAGAGCTGGAACACAAGGCTTTTTGGGCAACCAAATTCTTGAACATGGATGTATCTCTAGCAGGAAATTCTAGGATTCTGCAACTGCATGAATTAGAAGAGTTTCGGAATTATGCGTATGAGAATGCAAAGGTTTACAAGGAACAGACCAAGAAGTGGCACGATAGGAGAATCCAGGAAAAAGAGTTTTGGGAAGGACAGCTGGTCCTTCTGTACAATTCCCGCTTGCCTTCCCAGAAAATTGCGGTCCAAATGGTCCGGACCTTTTGTGGTTCATAAGGTGTTTCCGTATGGAGCGGTCGAGATTAAGAATCAAGCCAATGGAGACATTTTCAAAGTTAATGGGCAGAGGCTTAAGCCTTATTTTCAAGGTTAAAAGGTTGGACAGATTGAGGTCATTCGTCTTACTCAGTAAGACAACGGACCGTCGAGCCATGCGACGATAAACGCAGCGCTTCGTGGGAGGCAACCCACGATTTTATTTAATTTTTGTTTGTTCATTTTGTAGGTCTTTAGTTGATGTGTCTCATTGATCAAGCTGGAAAGAGAGGTGTCGAATAAACGGGTTTGAAAAAGCAGCAAAATTCACGATTTGGTGTGGTGTCAGAGCCCTGACACGGCCTCCCGTGTTGCTTGACACGGCCCGTGTCAGGAAATGGGTTTACATGTTAATTTCGTCGCAGAACAGGGATGCAACACGGGTGCCCGTGTTGCACAACACGGCCCGTGTTGCACAACACGGCCCGTGTTGTGGCTACTGAAGAGCATGGTGTTAAAAATTAAATTTGTGGCATAACAGGGATGCAACACGGGTGCCCGTGTTGCACGACACGGCCCGTGTTGTGGCTACTGAAGCATTTTCCTTGCTTACTTTTCACAACATCATCCAGGGGTCTGACACGGGTGCCCGTGTCGTGCAACACGGCCCGTGTCAGAAGGCGAAATTTACAAATTTTTTTTAGTTGGGCCCACGAATTTTTACCCTTTTCCCACTTTTAACTCTTTTATTTACCACATATTATTTTATTATTCTCATTAACCCTTCTTCTTCTACCTCTCTCTCACTCTCCAAGCCCTAGCCTCCATTGTTACTCTTCCTTTAAGCTTCACTTTTCGCCATTACCCACTCACTGAAACTCCTCATCCCTGTTGAGAAAGTTGATCATCTCATCTCCATTGTTATTTCTACGGTCTCCGTTTTGTCTAATCTCTCTGTCGAATTTTTTATTTATTTGTGTTATTACAGGTTCTCACCATGCCTCCACGTAGAGATACTGGAAAGGCTGTCGCTGAATCCTCCCGCCCTAAGAAGCGAGCTCATCGCATGGCGAATGCTCATGGTATTCTATTTAAGGATCCGGACCATCAACGCAAGTATGTACGATTGGTGAAACGTAAGTTGATTCCGGCCAGGTACATTTGTAATGAAACTTTAGATAACTTAGGGTTACGAATGGAGGTACATAGGATGTTTCATACTTTAGGCATGCTTGAATTTATGCAGTTTGAAGCGCCGACAGTTGAGCGCATAACCTTCGAATTTTTGAGTTCTTTGGATTTTCAGCTTCGTCATAGGTGGACAGGCTCTGATGAGGAGTATTTTGGCACTCTCAAGTTTCGTTTGTTTGATAATGACCATTCTCTATCGGTCGCGGAGTTGGGGCGCGTTCTTAAGCTCCCGAGCTTTGGCCCTGGGGCACCTCCCACCACTTTTGTTGCAAGCGACTTTTGGAAAGCAATTACAGGAAGCTCTGAATATGTCGCTAAGGGGGCCAAGGCGTCATGCATTCACAACCCTTGTTTCCGTTATGCCCAAAAGGGGTTGGCCTACACCCTTTTCTGCCGAGGGGATAGTACCGGGGTGGCCACACAAAGAGAGCTATACTTGCTCTGTGGCATGGCTAATAAGGAACTAATCAATATCGCTGCTTTTGCTGCCGATCACCTGAATGAAGCGGGTAGCCAATGCCGCTACTGGTGACATTTCTGTTGGAGGGATGATCACCTAGATAGCTGACTACCTCGGCTACGGTCCACAACTGATGGAGGAACCCACAGTGGGAGGTAAGACTAAGATTGACTTAGCTACACTCACCACCCAAGGTATGATCAAAGTTTTTAATGATTATTATTCCTTGGTTACCCGTAATCACCATTTGTTAGCTTTACCTGCTCCTGATTTTATTTCTATTGACAAACAAGCTAACTGGTTGTACGCAAGTCCTATGCAAGACGACGGAGAAAATTTTGAGGCTTGTGTAGGTTCGGAAGGTGAAGCGGATAATCAACCTGGTGAGGACCCTATCCTAAGAGACTCGTGCGAATCTCGTGACTCGTCGACCGGTTCGTGGAGCATGACCAAAAACGAATGGGACTGGATGCACGATCAAGTGTGCTATATCCGTAGTGAGCAGGCAAGGCAAGGCGATGAGCAAAAAAGAGACAGGGAGGAGCAGCTCCGCCAAGGGCAGCTCATTGGGGAAATGCATGAGTGGATGCAACAGATGCGGTTGCACGGCCAACAATCACCTCAGTGATCTCAGTGAGTCCCCTCCTGCGCTCGTTCTTCAACCGTGAGGACACTGTTGAGTTCAGGTGTGGGGGGTATTTATTTGTTTATTTATGTTTTTTTCTTTGTTATTCTAGTTGTATTTTCGTTTTCTTTCCTCTCGTCGTTTTCTTTTGAGTCAGAGTAGTTTTAAGTTGCTTGTTTGAAATATGTTGGAAATCCGCTAGAAAACACCCGACTTGAACGAAAAAATTAATTAGTGCGATTTTATTTGGTTTTTGCGAGTGAAGTGAGGAGAAAGTATATAGAGTTGAGTGAAAAGAAACCGGTTGGGGAAATTAGAAAAATCTTGATGTTGAGGTATAACACGAACACACTGAGTCTTCTGAGTAAGGAACGAGTCTAACGTGTAGATTTGTGCCATGGTACTTTGATCCGAGAAGTATGCCCGAATAGTTTCTACTGACAGTCAGGCTAATCTATACTAAGTGTGTGTGCAAGGTTGATCGAGAAAAAACTGTTGAATAAAAAAAAAGGCACCGAAAAAAATGAATAAAGACAATTAGACAATCGATCCTTCTAAGTTGGGTAACCCTCACCCGGTTATTCAGCCTAACGGCGGTTGTACCTAAAGGTCGTCCCTAAAGGGACAAGAAAAAAAACAGGGGTGTAAAGAAAGATACATTTGATCAATCTTGTGCATACAACGAAAAATCGTAAAAAGCCTTAAAAATGATTGTCCGAATGAAAAGGGTAGAAAATCGAAAAATAAGACCTAAGCCCAAAGCATAGTTAGAGAGGTTGCCACAAAGAAGATTGAGGTCCGTGGTGCACTGCGGTTTAGTGTTCGTGCGATACCTTGATTGAGAGATAAGTACCAAAAGTCTTCATCCGGTGACTTAGAACGAAAACTCACGTACGAGTATCATCGTTTCATCCGCAAATTTTAAGTTATTGATTGGGTTATTAAGGTGCTATGCAAGCTTATTGCTTGAGGTCAAGCAAAAGTTCAAGTTCGGGGGAGTTTGATCAGTGATCTTTTGTCGTACTTTCCAAGCAGGTTTTAGTGTCGTATCTTATGATTTCATGAGTTTTCTTTTAGTATTTTAATTATGTTTCATCGGTATTCTCCGATTAGGATAAGCAAGTCATGTGTCCATGTTTTCATCATTTTTACCGTTGGTGCGTGTAATTTGGTTGTTGTTTCAAGATGTTTCAGGTTTCTATCTAGTTGGCTATCCGATACCAATGCGAAAATGATCCAAATACAGAAGAAACGCACGAAAACGAAGAATTCAGAAGTGTGACACGGGTGCCCGTGTCGTGCAACACGGCCCGTGTCGTGGCACCTGCAGAAGATGGAAAATGGGATAAACCAGCAACACAACACGGCCACCCGTGTTGTACAACACGGACCGTGTTGTGTCCCCTGAAGGCGTGGTTTTTATTTTGGTGAAGCAGCGACCTGACACGGCCACCCGTGTCACACAACACGGCCCGTGTCAGGGCATCCGGAGGCAAAATTTCTATTTTTCGACATGCTGACTGGGACAAGTTTGAGGGCAGTTTGGACATTTCTTTTAATATTTGAGAATACTGTTATATTAGGGACTAGGGTTAGAGGAGAAAAACACTTTTGGAATTGGAGAATTAACGTATTGGAGAGAGCTTAGAGTGGTGATTCAAGGAGAAGAAGGATCGATCAAGAGCGGAAGCAATCGACGATCCAACCTATCCAAATCCTATTGTAATGACTTTTCTTCTTGATTCTGTTTTCATTAGTATTATGAACATGAGTAGCTAAACCTCCCAATGTTAGGGAGGTGTCCCTGATTTGCTTTGTAATGACTAATTGATGTTTCGTAATATGAGTTTTATGTTTAAACCTTATTCTTTATTGTGTGCAACGTTTTTAATGCTTAATCTGCTTGGAAGAAATGATTATTGATCGTAATTAGGGTTGGCCTGATCAGCAATCCTAATCCTGTTGCATCACTTTTATCATAGTCGATATTCCTAAGGAATTAGAATACCCTCTGAATACCTGTTTTTATGTCTGAACTAGCGCTTGATATTCTCTCTTGGCATCTGAGGAATTAGGGCAAAGAGAGAATACCAAAGGTTTTTCTTAAAAGGAATTGCGGAAAAATAACTTTAGGCATAGGGAAAGAAAAGGTGAAACATAGCTTTTTAGAATAACGGAACAAATTGGTCATTGTATCGCGATTCATACACCGCCTGGGCATCATTCTCATCGTCATATATAATCTTCTCGTAAATTTAGTTTTCGTATAATTGTAGCTCGAAACAAACAATCAACCATTGCTTTTGTTCAATTGATATTCATTCGAACAAACTTAATTTCACTGTGCAGTCCTCAAGAGATCGACTTTGGGTTTTTTCCCATTATTACTACATCGATAAAATAGTACACTTGCTATTTTACCGATCAGGATCATACTCGCCCTTGAAGGTAGACATATTCTCCCTCTAGAAGGTCTCCAAGCTATGAGATCCAACATCCCCACCAACATTCGGCTGATTCTCTATAGCATGAGCCATCGCTTCCAAAGCATCAGCAATCGCAACATTGTTCCTTCCAGTCATCTCAACTTATCACTACAACATAAACAACAGTTAGAACTAAATAACAATACTTGATTGTTAAACGACTCAACAACTTGGTCGGACCGACCTGCTCTGATACCACTAATGTAACACCCCATTTCTACCCGCTAATTATAATTAAAATCAGAGTATAAAAATCTTTAACCAAACATGGGATATTACACTTTCAACTTTAAACTAACTGCATAAAACTGATTATGACTGATACATAACACATGAAAACAAAGGGAAACCCATGACCAATAATTTAGTCTCCAAAATAATCCAACTTTAATAAAACCATGCAACGAAATTCATAACTTAAACCTCAAATAATTCATAGCATCTTGCTCACCATAAAACAACTTTAAATCAAAACAACTTTTCAAAATAACAACTTAAACAATTCAACTTAAAACAACAAGAACAAATTAAGCGTTCATCCCTCCCCCCGAGTGCTACGTATCAGAGAAAATTACACCAAGCTCGAGCTAAAACCAGAAATAGCTACTCTCCTTGATTACCTGCACGTTACCCACGTAGAGGCAACATCGCAGCAGAAGGGGTGAGATAACTAATGATATAAACAGAATTATGATAATCAATATATAAAACAAGGATCATATAATTTCTTGCCACATCATAACAACAAATTATTATTATTCAACAAGCAACATAACACATGGCAACTTCAAGATTATAATTCAATGCGACTCAAACTATGCGATGCATGTGGTACCATTTGGAGCAGAACTCCCAACTTAATCACAACTTAAACATATGTCAGTTTATTGAGGCATTAACAAGGAATAAGCCTTCAACGTGATGCCATCAAAACCAACTTAATCATGCAATGTATGCGACGCTATAAATGACATACAACAACATTAGCAATCAACAACCACAACAACATCGACTTCAACAACAACTTAGGCAACAACTTAAACAACAACTCAAATACAACTTAAACGTCAACTTAAACATGCACTGGTCGTTCGACCCACAATCCAAACTTGTCCATGAAGGTTTCCACTTTATGTCTCGAACTTATTTTTGTTTGAAATTCACCATAGCTTTCAAGGAAGTTGTAAACTGATCCCTTATTGATGAACTAAAATTTTAGCACACACAATATAAACGTCAAGATTGATGTCTCAACAGACAAGCACAATGTCACAATAGATGTTATGACATCTGCTAATTGACAAAACTTTTACCAAACTAAAAAACTATGCATAATTTAAATGCAAAAGGTAAAATAATACAAAGAATTATTAACCTAATTCGGTGAAACTCACCTACTCTATGGGGTACTAAGCCAGGAAGAAAATCCACTATCATTAGTATTATTTTGAAGCTAAACAATTCCAGTTTACAACTCTCTACCCAATGCAACTTCTACTTAGGAACCTCCTAGATATGTGAATCCCCTCGCACTTTCAATCACCACAATGATATCTGCACCCACAATCCTAGTGATTGGAAATCAAACTAGAACAGAAGTTTACATTTCAAATACAATACTCAAAATCATTCTTAAAAGCTTTAAAGTGGGAACAATAACTTGACAAACTCCAGGAAGCACCTTGAGTTGAGCATTCGAAGATTGAATGCGCCAATCATCATTACACAATGTTTTGTCGATCTTTTCATATATTTTGAGCATTCCTTGATACGCAGAACCCCTTCAGGGCCGGCCCAAAGGCCAAGTCACCTAGGCTAGGACTTTAGGCAATATGCCTCAAAATTTTGGGCTTAAAAAAGGCCACAAACTATTGGGCTTATAAAAGGCCTCAAATTTTTTATTTAATTATAATATTATATAATGATACATAAGACGCATAAGTTATCATAGTTGAGTTGGTAAAGTTTATGTCTCTTTTTCTTTTGGTCTTAATTTCAACTCTTAGCAACCACAAAATTATTAGTTTAAAATATATCTTAAAGTCCTAATTTTAAAACATTCTTTAGGCCTCTAAACGGGTTGGGCGACCCTAGACCCCTCCATGTGCAATGGGGCCAAAAGAATCCATATTGATGAGCTTACAAGCATAAATTACCTCCGTGAAGAGGTTGCACTTCCTGTCAGATGCAATTTTCCCCCTTTTTATCTTTAGCTTCGAGGAAATCATTAAAATCACCCCCTAAGAGCCACCTTGTTGTCATGTTTTGAGCAATGTCTTTGATATTCGACCATAATTCTTTGTGCTCATCCTCTCTCGGACTTGCATAAATCAAAGTGAGGAACCACTTTTGTCACTAGAAACAATCTTGTTCAATATTCATAATCACATTCTCTTCTTTCCAAGCCATTTATATTCCCCCAGTATAGGCCTTCAAATTTGAATAGGCGTATCTATCAAAGCCCATTTTTCTGAACTGATGTCTAAGTTTCCTAGGATCATATATGGTTTCACCGATGATGAAGATACAAGTTTATTACTTCAGATGTAGTTCATACAAACACGGAAAAAATCCATATTGCCCGCACCTCTACAATTCCACATAAATTTTTTGAATTGTTCCAACATCGTTAAACCATTTTGATTTTATAATCGACCCCTTGCAAGTGGTTTCATTTTTCCACCACCAACATAATTTCTATTTCACATCCAATCTGAGATTTCTTATTGTCTTTTGCATCTCCTTGATCAAAGAGTATGCCTCTTTGTTACCGCCTTTAGAATTATCTTCCTGGGAGTAAGAACGTTGCTCCCTAAACTCTTTTGGGCCATGTTTATTAAGGTATGGTTTCATCTTATTTCCATCTAAATACTCTTGCCACGAACAATTGGCCCATTATTTTGAAGCCATTCTCCACATTGCAGTCTTTTATTAATTCATGAACTTTCCTTAAACACTCTTTTCATGTTGCCTTCCCGTGTTCCTCCATTTTTATTCTTTTCTTTCACTATACCTTTGGAGATTATGTTAAAATGAGTTTGAGCCTTCACAATATTCTACTTTCTCTTCTTTGTATACTCTAATAGTTAATGTGTAGTGTGTAGCTTTTGCTAAACAGGTTTTACCTTTGATAAGATGGCGTGTGGTGTCATCAGATTTCGAAGTCAACAGTTTGGAAGAATACCTTTTGTGTATTATAAGTTTATTCAAGATTCTGGAATACTTCTTATGCAACGGTTCTAAGGAACTTTAGTACAAGAGCTTAAGGTCATAACTTATGCAAGGAAGCTTTGGAGGCCTTCTAAAGCTTTACTTCTGTTGTTCCAAGTTCTAAAGATGTTAAAGACAAGGTTCTGTTGAACGAGTTTTGAAGATCTAAAGACCAAGTGCTGAAGACTCTGAATGCAAGGGTTCTCTAAACAAGCTTTGAAGATTCAACGACTTAGGTTCTGAAGATTCAAAGTTTTGTTCCTTCTACAACATGCTTCATCAACTTACAAATCATAAGCCTCTAAAGATATAGAAGTCAAAGATCAAGACTAAGGGATTTCATATGATGGTGAGTATAAAAGTACATAAGTATACTATGACCTCTACTCTATAGTGTGGCGTAAAGACAAACCTTTTTATACTATTATCTACCAGTCTCACCATGAACATTGGGAACAAAATAGATGGTTTTGTGTTTTCTGTTCTATCCTGCAACATATCTCTTTTTCAGCTATAAAAGGAGGACTTAGAAGAATTTGAAATCAACGAGTTAGTTCAACAAAACTACACCAAAGCGCTGCACAAACTCTGTTATATTCTTTGTATAGTTTTGTAAATAAACAGAGAGAGCTTTTGTTCGTATCTTGCTATCAACACCTTTGTGTTGCTGGACTTAAATATTGTGTAAACATCTTTGTATACATATATTTCTAAATAAACGGTTGTTGATAGATTCCTTGAGAGACTTTGTGAGTCTGGATTCTCAAGAAGACTTTAGTTGCGGTCATAGTGGTTTTGCAATAAGGATCGACGAACTTTTGGACTTGCGGATAAGGTTGACCATACTTATTATGGTTGTCTATAATCTGGTTAATTATAGTGGATTAAGTCCTTTTGTATAAGGAAAATCACCTTCCGAGGTGGGCTGAAGTAACTTAGTTAACAGTGAACCAAGATAAAAAATAATTTTGTCCATTTATTTCTATTCACTTACTAAGCTTTGTGTTTGAGTTTTGAGTTACGAAAAAGATTATATTTGGTGCAATCCAATTCAAATCCACCTTTCTTGTGTTTCTCGCACTTTCATGATGAACTATTTCTATTGCTAGGTCGTGGTTATTGAGCTCAATGGGCAATCTAAAATAGTTTCCTCCCAAGCCTTTGTCACTACTTTGTAGGGGTGAGGGCTTTGTTGCATATTTCCTTTTTCTATTGACTATTACCAAACTTAAATTAAAAGTCTTGATGTGATGTCATTGTCATGGGAACTTGCACCTTAAATGTCCTTCAAACTTTTGATGTCTTTTCACTTGCACCTTTGGGGGATTAGAAAACTTGAGTGTTTTTTATAGAAAACATGAATTGTTGGTAGTGCTTACTTCCCTTCTATAAGGGTTCCTTGATCATTTCCTTTTTCCCTTCATCATCCGCGTTCTTTGCAACAACACTATCTTCTTGAATTTTATTTTACCTTTTTTGGTAATGTCTTTTCCTTTTCTTTCGGAGAGAGAGACAGGGGGAGGTCATTGTGCCAGACTCAAAGAAAATGAAGGTGATTATAGTTTTCCACTACAAGAAACATTGTTATTATCCAGGAAAAAATCCCTATCTAATTGATAAAAGTCGTGAGTAACAATTAATTACCCAGAATTTACATAGGAACACAAGACCCTTAGACCACCTCCAACGGGAGGTTTCTCATGTTGGTTCTCCAAGTGGCAATGCTTTTTCTCTTTCCTCCAATGCTCCAGCTGGCCAACGGATTAAAGCACTCAACGGTTTTTTTTTTTGTTGATATTTTAAAATTCAAAGCAGCAGCCAAGTAGCCGTTGAACGGCTAGTTAATTTAATTTTTTAACTTATTTTTCAATTATAAATATAGTGTTTTAGGAAAAAATTTATCAACACCAATTTTCTTTCACTTTCATTTTCTCTCTCAACATTTCATCTAAATTTTCATCTTTTTACTTCAACTTAAAATTATTTAGGCCAAATGGATCCTAATCATTTTCATTATCAACAAGCTATGTTCAATTACATGCAAAATAATCAAAATCATAATTCTCAAAATGCTCAAATTCCATCGGTGTCAACAAACCCGGGCATATTTTTCCGTCACCAAACAATCCAAATATGTTTCCTAGCCCTCAAATGAATTCTAATAGTATGGAATTTTTTCGTCATGAACCGGAAATACCGATTGGATTTATGTCCGGTTGTCAACTTCCACCCTTTTCTACTCAAGTTGGTGCTGAAAAAGAAAAAAGGGTTGACGTTAAAAAAAATCTCGAGAGCAATTTAGAAGGGATGAGGATATACTTCTTATCCAATCATGGCTCAATGTTTCAAAGGATCCAATTGTGGGAGTTGATCAAAAGGCTGAGAGTTTTTGGGTAAGAGTCGCTTCCAATTATAACCAGTACCGTGGACAATCGCGGGAAAAGGTAGGGGGACAATTAAAATGTCGATGGCATCGAATAAATGGCATGGTTCAAAAATTTGTTGGGTGTTACAATCAAGCTGTTAATGGAAAGAAAAGTGGGACATCAGAGAACGATATCATGGCCTCTACACATGCTTTTTTTTTTCTCAGGATCAAGGTACAACATTCAATCTTGAGTACGCATGAAGACTATTAAAAGATGAACCTAAATGGATGGGAGAATCGATTGGAAGTTCTTCAAAAATAACAAAGACTTCCGCTAGTGGGGCATCATCGGAGAACCCAGATACACATTCAAGTTATGAGTTTAACTCATCATCACCAATGGAGCGTCCAATGGGACAAAAAGCACCAAAAAGGAAGGGTAAGACAAATAATATTCCAACTGCAACGGAAGATGCAAGGAATAAAAGAACAACGGCAATGGAAAGACTAGCGCAATGTAAGGAGGACGAGATAGAAGTAAAGGTAATGCAAATCATGATGAAAGACACTTCTACTATGAGGGATAGTCAACGAGATATTCATGAAAAATATTGTAATAAGATGAAAAAAAATGGAATGTAGTTAGTATCACTTATGTAAAATGGTCATTAGTACCACTTTAATTTATCAACACCTATGTAAAATGGTCATTAGTACCACTTTAAATTATAATAAATATTATGTTATTCAAACTAGCCGTTATTCAAACTAGCATTTATTCAAACCATTATATATACTACCACTTATGTCATTGTTTTGTCATTCTCATCTTATTCTTTTCTCATTTTTCTCTCATTCTTTACTCACTAAAATGGATTCAGACAATTCAAAGAATTACGATCAAGAATTTTTGGATTTGATTGAAGAAGAATTTATGGACGACAGTGATGAAGAACAACAACTTCAAAATGAACGTCAATCTGGAAGTTCCTCTCGGTCAAAGAGAACAACAACGATAGATCGAGGTCGTGAAGAAGGGCACAATCGATTATTCAATGACTACTTCTCGGAAAATCCAGTATACACAGATGTTCAATTTCGAAGAAGGTTCAGAATGCATAGGCATGTATTTCTTTGAATTGTAGATGCCCTTGGAAATCATGATGAATATTTCCAAATGAGGGTCGACGCAACTGGTAAAATGGATCTTTCACCATTGCAGAAATGTACATCCACTATTCGTATGTTGGCGTATGGGTCTCCTGCTGACTTTGTAGACGAATATGTTCGAATCGGTGAAAGCACTTCAATTGAGTGCTTACAAAGATTCATTCAGGGCGTGAATATTGTATTTGGGGATGAGTATTTGAGAAAGCCTAACAACACTGATGTTGAACATCTTTTACAAATGGGAGAGTCATTTGGCTTTCCAGGTATGTTGGGTTCCATTGATTGTATGCATTGGGAATGGAAAAATTGTCCTGTTGCATGGAAAGGACAGTATTGTCGAGGTGATCATGGTAAGACCACAATCATGCTTGAAGCAGTGGCATCACAAGACTTATGGATTTGGCATGCTTTTTTTGGTATTGCAGGTTCAAACAATGACATTAATGTGTTAAACCAATCCAACGTGTTTAATGATATTTTGGAAGGACATGCTCCCAATGTGCAATATACAATCAATGGGACACCATATAATATGGGGTATTATTTAGTAGATGGTATATATCCTGAGTGGGCTACATTTGTCAAGACCATTTCAATGCCACAGGGAGAAAAGAAAAAAATTATTTGCTCAACATCAAGAATCAGCTAGAAAAGATGTGGAGCGGACATTTGGAGTGCATCAATCTCGATTTGCAATTATACGTGGTCCAGCGCGTGCCTGACACATGGAGACCCTCAAGCATACCATATATGTCTGCATCATATTGCACAACATGATTGTGGAAGACGAACGACATACATATGGAGGTAATTTTGATTACTCGTATGATAGTGTGGATAACAACAACTCAACAACTGAAACATTTAGCGGTCCTCATCCGAATCTTGCAACAAGACTACAAAGAAGAGCTAGTATTCGTGAAAAACAAGTTCATCGTCAACTTCAAGGAGATTTAGTCGAGTATATTTGGGAACGTTTTGGACCTGAAGATGATGAAATTTAAGTTTGATTAATTATGTAATGTTATTTATTTTTATTATTTTTAATTATATGTCATGTATTTGAGATTAATTTTAATTATCATTTTAAATTATAAGTTTAATTTGAATTTTATTTATTTTATATCAATTTTAATTTAAATAATTAAAATTATTATTTAAAAAAATATTAAATTTAATATAAATAAAATTTTAATATATAAAGTAAAATTGTGAGACCCAATATGAGTTCTTCAGAATTGTACTATTGGAGTGAAAAACTAATTAAGTTGCTTCAAGCTGACGTGGTTTAATAGGTCCCACAAAAAACTCAAAAATAAATTCACGATTGAAGATGCTCTTAGTAAATCGCTCATTAGTAACATTCACTGACAGCAATAACAGCCCACGATATTATCTTCGATAAAATTGTGAATATTATGTGGGAAACCACACGGTTCTTTATCTTAAGTTACCCACGGCTAAGCCGTATACATAATTCATTTTTATATAGATTATATTGCAAAAGGTTAAGTCGTCTGTAATTTTAAAATCCATTTGGGACTATAATATCAATGATGCCAATGAATAATTTGCGAACTAGAATAAGTCCACCACCACAAATACATTCGAAGTGACATAAATCAGAGAATGCATAAAATCCATCATTGTTCAGAATTAAAATCATAAATCACATTAGCATTGCCAACAAAACAATATTCAAAATCTATAATCTAGTGGATGGTTTGATCTGATTTTCAAACAAATATTAATTGTGCATAATGTAATATGATATGATATAATATAATATAATAAAAGTATTAAATAGTAATAGAGCATTTTTAGAAAATTAAATAAATCACATTAATAGTTAAACTGAGTCATAGCCATAGAATCAAATTGGCAATCATGTTCCTACAAAGGGTTATTTAACTAGTTTAGTGGTTTCATGTCGATAACAGATGCTCATAAACTTAAGGTTTGGAACAACGAAAGACTTATAATATTACTTAATAATTTTAATTATTTGTCCATTTTGCTTCATGACCAATTTAAGTTTGAGTATTGAAGAAGAAATGCAAGGCTCAACAGCTTAGATTGTTTGATTTGAGCTTGAGCAATGATCCTCTCTATTTCTCAAAAGAAGTAGAGTCGTCTATTAATATAGTTTTAGTTGATGTGAGGAATGATCCGCTCAATTTCTCAAATAAAATGAAGGTGTGCATTAATATAGTTTTAATGTAAATAAAATATATATTTTCACACATTTAAAAAATGACATTAATTACACATTTATACATCAAAATTATAATAAAGCAAAGATTCTCTCTATTTCTCAAAAGAGATCCTCTTCATTTCTAAAAAAAAATGAAGGTGTTTATTAATATAGTTTTGATGTAAATAAAATATATATTTGCACACATTTCAAAAAAGAATGACATTAATAACACATTTATCTACAAAAATTATAATAATGCACACTTCTATTGGAGATATCCATTAATATAGTTTTTTTTTGTCTTTCTCACTCTATTTTCTAGGGAAACGAGGCTTTAGTAGTCCAGAGCTTGTGTCAAAAGGTCATGTGTAACACCTCATACATATATGTCTAGAATAATATGCGGTAATGTTAATTATGGTAAAAGAAACATACAACTAGATGAAAAGACAAGAAATTAAAACTGAATACAGTACAACTTCCAATCACAATGTATCCAAAAAGTTTGTCTACGACATTGCACAGCGGAAAGATAACATCTACAAAGGTCTTCCTGCCTTCTACTCATATGCAGTCCTCGAAATTGACCATCTAGCAATTCTACTATTATGACCTACTCCTGAAAAATAATAAGAGGATTAGGGTGAGATTACTAAATCTCAGTGAGCCTGCCTATCTTAGGGGTTCGCTTGGTTCTACAGGATGCATGCATCAAAACAGATTCACCTAGAATCTGGGTTTATGCCTCACGCCTAGGTACAAGTATAAACAAGGATAGCACCATCGATGGAAGTCTCATAACTGACCAATGGGATGAGTACACAAAACAATAAAGCACATTATGCAAACCCATACCCATGTACGAAGAATTCAGAAGTAAGTTCTATCTTCTATCCAGCCTACACAAAATCACACTCTCGATGAATTACGCCAATACATAGTGTCAAGAGACTCGTATAAGTCTATCGCATGATGAATCAGATCATCATATAAGGAATTCCATCCGCGACGAGTACCCGAAGCGATATTGCCTATATGACGTCACAACCACGTCGATCATCCTTACGCAGATGAATTACGCAAATACGAAATGCCCTCTTAATGCACCAGTCCACCGGGTGAAAGCCTAATGGTCTTGCCTATATGGCACCATTAGAGGTGAGTTAAATCTACGGAGTGGTATTGCCCACGTGGCACCACAACCCCACCATACCAAGCACGCCGACGCTTACGTCCGTTGGAACACCCTTAACTGGCCCACTCAGAACGCGCCGCAATGGTAGCTCAGGTGTGTATGACACACCAAATATCCTGATAAATACGCCCTGTGGAAACGCCCAATAATTGGCCCACTCGAGTCATCGGAACGGTAATAATAAATTGGACCTTGTCCATAGTCATATGTGATTTATCACTTGATGGCCTAGGACGCGCTAAGCGGAGGCACGCCGCTGAGCGACCTCTGCGAATTATTTATTTTTCAGATATAGTAGGGCACACTGAGCGCGACCCCAACCGCTGAGCGGCCTCTGCGTTCTGCAGAAAAATTAGAACAGGAACAATTCTGTTTCAGGATTCCAAACCTCAAATATTCACTTCCAAACGACCACCCACAATATTAGAGCATCAGAACAAAATTATTGAATAGTAATCATCATGAAACTAAACATGCATGCATCAATATATAAAATTTTATATGAATTCTCATCTTATAAAAAATTGTCATATTTTATATTTTAAAATATCAATATAGTATATATATTTTTAATATATTTTAATACATTTTTAATTATTGAATTTTTAATAAATATTTCATTAATTATAATTAATTATTGAGTAAACACATGAAAAATTATATTAATTTGATCATTAAAACCAACTCAATTATTTATTTTAAAAAAAAAACAATTTAAATATGATATTTAATAAAAAAGAGAAATATTTATTTATATTGCCCCACTATTAAAAGTTTTTGGATCTGTCCCCAACTACAAGTTAATTTTCTTGTAGTGGTTTGACGATTCGAAACGATCCATAGTACCGTTTTGCTAGCTTCTGAGAAACTCTTCGACTCACCCATTGTTGTCTGTATGGCTGGAGAAATAAGAGGATTAAAGCTCCTTCGTCGAAGGTAAAATAAACTTTGTGCTTATTTTCTTATTGTTCCATCTGGAATATACTTTTCTTTAAGTTTTCTTTTAATTGGTGGTAAACAAATAATGTCCAAAATACTTTCAAATCTAATAAATTTAGTGAACAATATTAAATGCACTTGGGAAATATAAGGTTGGAGACTTTTCAGCCAAATTTAATTTCGAAATGATCTTTACGTCACCCTTTTTACTTTCAAATAATTTAAAATTGTTAATAGAAAAAAAGAATATGTATTATGTCAAATAATCCTAAAAATTTTAAGTTAATAGTATGAGGTAGTTGATTGATGAATTTCAATAGATGACAGAGTAAAAAATAATTTACATTTTCAACGCAATACTTTTATTCTGATTTAGTAAAAGAAAAAATATGCGGCTCAATCAATCACCACCATATATTATACCATTAAATAATAATTCTTTTAAATTTCAAAGAGAGAAATAGATAAATAACTAAATTCTATAAATCTTATAATTGTCGATCAATAATAAATGCGCGCGGAAATATCTATTAAGGTTTGAGACTTTTCTAACCAAAATACATTTTTCCTAGAATTGTTCTTTACGTTCGAAACAAATCAATATTGCCATTACTTTTTAGTTGACATAGCAAAATATTAATCGTTGAAGATTCAAACCTCGAGGCTTATATAATGTGAAGAAGTATAGTGCAATTTTCATCAAATATCAAAATGGCTATCACTCGTGTTGCTCTCTGCCTTAGCTTTGCATTCCTCTTCTATGGTATATATATCATTTCAACTATATTTTCCATAACTTTTTTGCATGATAAATTCTTGCAAAATAATTCTTGTGTTAATTTTTTTTCATGATAAATTCTTGCAAAATAATTCTTATGCTAATTTTTCTATAATATGTGTGTGATTTTGTATGCAGTGGTTGGAGGAGCCAAAGTGACGTTCAAGAATAATTGTGGATACACTGTATGGCCAGCAACACTCACAGGAGACCAAAAGCCTCAACTATCAACAACAGGTTTTGTGTTGGATCCTCAAGCAACCAACATACTCGACATTCCTTCTCCATGGTCAGGTCGGTTTTGGGCCCGAACCGGATGCTCAAACAACAACGGAAAGTTTAGTTGTGCCACGGCCGACTGTGCATCCGGTCAAGTCGAGTGCAACGGCGCTGGCGGAATTCCACCAGCAACTCTTGTAGAAATTACAGTGGCATCAAATGGAGGACAAGATTTCTACGACGTGAGTAACGTTGACGGTTTCAACGTGCCAGTGTCTGTAACTCCACAAGGTGGGAGTGGCGATTGCAAAACCTCAAGCTGTCCAGCGAATATCAACACTGTGTGTCCTGCTGACCTTCAAGTGAAAGGCTCAGATGGAAGTGTGATTGCTTGTCAAAGTGCTTGCTTGAAGTTTAACACAGATGAGTATTGTTGCCGTGGAAGTCATAATACTCAGCCAACATGCCCACCGACAAGTTACGCTACCACTTTTAAGAATGCATGCCCTGATGCTTATAGTTATGCTTACGATGATAAGACTGGAACTTTCACTTGCAATGGTGGACCAAGCTATGCTATCACCTTCTGTCCTTAATTTATGGGCCACCTTCGAAAAACAGTTATGTCGCTGTTTATAATAAATAGGTGGTTACAAACATACAGACATAAACATGTGTCATATATATGTAAACCTTAAATATGAATAAAATATCACGTGTTTTCGGTTAATGTATTAATGATAATTGCATTATTTTGGTCCACTTTTCTAATAGCATCTTGACTAGTCTATTTTTATGGTTTTTGATTATGAGTTTCATACACTATTATTATAGAGGAGTAAACCGTTCAGAAAAAAATTGATTAAATTGATAATTCAAACTAAATCAAATAAACAAACGATTTAATTTTGTTGGGTAAAAATTTCAAATTAAGACAATAAAAACTGAGATGGTTTGGTTCGGTTCTCAATTTAAATTTTTAAAAATCGTCAAACCGGTAAACTAAAGTGATGATTATACTTCATTTTTTATTCAACCTATTATTAAACTCAAATTTTGCATGGGTCATAACCTTTCTCTATCTTTGTTAATGCTTCTTTCCTTTCAACAAGACATGGAGCTAGCAACTAAACTCCAAACATAAAAAGTAGAAACTCTCGCACAAGAGACAAGGAACTTTCAACAGACATGGACGATCTCCTTTTGAGGGTGAACGTTGAAAATCGTCTACCTTTTGATGGACATTAAGAAGGATCTGCTATGGTGTCTTACATGTCTCAAAAAGCAGGGCTTTTTTCCTTCTTAATATCGTTGATGCTCCTTTAAGAGTTCTAGTTTACTACAAGAAAATTGATAGGTTGCAAAGATTACTTTTGGAAGGTTACGACAATTTGAACAACGTCAAATTGCAAGTCGTGACAGTTGTGGTTCTGTCACAAAAATATGTGTCACCAGGCTGGGTTGCTTAACTGTCTCTCCAACAGTCGTTATGAATTGCGATGGATAGATAAATGACGTAAATCGTAAGTTGCGGCAATTACAAACCGTCGTGAATCTGAGATCGAGTTATGTTTTCAATGCTTATTGTCATGATTTAAAATTGTCGTGTATGTGAAATCTTGACAGTTCAATCCTTAATATAATTTATTTGATAACAGTTTAAAGCGATATTATTATTTAATGTTTACTTTTAGCAACCATTTAAACTATTATTAATTTTTATCGACTGTATTATTTTTTTTATTTAAGTAATTAACATCTCAATTTTTTTATTTAGTGTACTATTTTTTATAATTGTTTTCTTTAAATTATTATTTTTATGTTTATAATATTACTTTAACTTTTTATTTTATGTTCTATCACTTTTTAACGTAATAAAATTTCACACACAAACATATAATATGAAATAAGTATTATATCGTCAAAAAATGTGAGTTCCATAATCATAGTACAATAAATCGAAAATATATCAAATCCTAACCATATAATGATAAGCATTATAATGCGAAAAATACATAGGAAAGTTGAAAATTTAATTAATATATAGCAAAATCTAATCAGTCATTCTTGATGATACATTATCTTCAATTTGATAACTAGACTCAAAAGAACATCTACCATGAATAGGTGATTCTAATATGAAAAAATGTATTCAAATAATATACTATTTAAAATGATACTCATGAATTTTAACTTTAAATGCATTAATATATATATATATATATATATATATATATATATATATATATATATATATATATATATATATATATATATATATATATAAATATGTTATCAACTTGACTCTCTTAACTATCTAACATGATCACAAAGGAACACCGCCTTTTGATTTTATAACATACAAGAGAAAGCACATCACTTTCACTTGAATACAATGATCACTCACACTAACTGAACAAAAAACAGAATTTGAATAATGAAGAAGATTTTGTACTTGTATCAATTATGAGAATTGATATTCCTTTTCAAATAAATAATTCACAATGAATAATACTTAAGTGCTCAGAATCTTTAAGAATGAAACTTTAATGATGTCGTAAAAGTTACGTATAAGTTTCACCAAAAATTTGGATCAAGGCACTTTTTAGGAAGATGGGAGTTTTGAAATTCAGTTTGGAAAACATTGAAATGAAAGAGATACTGAAAATTGTTGTTGGTTAGTGTTAGTTGGTTACCATATTAACGTAACTATTTACAATTGTAGTTGTTAAAGTATTTTTCAAAAAAATTATGGTTGTAACCGGTTGTAGGGTTTGGTTAACCGATTACACCCGTAAAATTCTCTTAAAATATTAAGTTTTTTGTTCCTATAACCGGTTACAACTATTTGAAAATTCTTAATTTAGCTTGTACCCACATGTTTTCGAAACAATTCTTTTCAAAACAGTTAAGATTATTAGAGAAGCAAAATGAAATTTTGTTATGAGCTATAGAGTATTATACAAATCACAATGTAACTTGTACCTTATGCTCATTGATCAATTCATCCATGTCCAAAAGCATTTGAAGATTGTTTGAGTACCAAGTCTTGTCACGTATGATTTCTTTGAAAGTTTTATGCTTTTTCCTTCCTTGATAATGTATTTTAACTAGATTATTTGTCTTCATCAAAACACAAACAATGGTGGAAACTTGTCTCCACATAAGGGTCCCCACTTCTTCCAAAATCTTTCTAGTATCCAAAGATAGGCATTCCTATGATCCCAAGAGATTTGAACTGCAAAGGTATCCAATGAATCTCCACAAATGACGACGAACAAAAAGCTAGTTCATTATTTTCTCTCAATATAGAGAGTAGGCGCCAAATGAGATAACAAGGTTCAACCTACCCCGCTACATCAAAAGCTACGATCTGCCAACACTATTGTTCACCATCTCATTTTTGGTTTCAGAACGTAACAATGTCCATTTTAAAAATCAACATGAGTTCTTTAGATATGAATGCTCAAATGAAATAGTCACAGACACATATAAAATTATTAAATACTTGTTTTTGATTGACAAAAGTCAAATTCATTTATAAGAAATGAGCACAATAAGTTCTATAAGTACATAATTATTTATCAATACATTAATGCTATTAGAATACAAACTATATTGCCCAAAAAATACACAATTGTTGCCCTATTAAACACTTGTAATTTTGTATCAAAATTTTGGTTGGGTTCATGCTTTGTTTAATCAATTTTTTATGTCTTAGCTTGACAAAACCTACCACTTAAACTCAAGATTTTCACTTTCTATACCCAAATTTATATTGGATAAAGCGGGTTTCGATTAGGTCTTGAGTTTTTGTCTACCTTCACCCGAATAAATCTGCATATATTTATTATGCATAATAATTCATTATAAAAATTATAATGTTAAGAATATGTTAGAATCGTTTAGTGATCAATTTAAATTGATTAGTATAAATATTGTATTAATAGGATTGATTGAATTACCTTATTGTGTACAACCCATACGAGTATAAATATACACTTAATATGATTTCATTAGACACACAACATTATACATAAATTATCCTTAAAATATCGTATCAGAAGTAAAGGGTTTTATGATCCATTCTTTTGTTCCCTAACAGCCTTGTCGTAACACAACCCACCACCGACTGTGCCACTAGTGCCCCTACTTCCAGTGACTTTTCACCACACCATCCATGCAAACAGAATTGTCTACTCTGATCCACCCATCCCCAAACAATCATTGTCAATCCCCGTCTCACACCGCCCAAGCTTTGGCGGTGGTTCTCACGCGGCTCCATCCATACCACGCTTGTTGGCGCGTCTAGCCTCTTATCCAGCTATTATTTTCACCACTTTACTCTATATTTTATCCTGGTTTTAGATTTTACTCAAATTTTCTTTCTTAACCACCAACTGCCACAGGAGGTCTGATTCTGTCACGTTTATTAAAGTTCCACTTATCTCATGTGAGAAACTAGTCGGGACATCCAACTGCAATATAAGGGCTGACGCTGTCAAGATATGGGGTTTCAATGTCAAGGATTTGAAGATCATCTAACAAATCACTGACCAACTAATCAAACATTTATTATTAAAATTTTAATGATTTTGATGAATATTAACTTAGTTATTTCAATTTAGTCTATTGAATATTTACTATTTTAGTGAACCATGACTTTAGTTAATTTTAGATATTTCACTTTTTGCTTATTTTGATGCTAATACGATTTTATGTCATACAACTTTAGTTTGTTGTTAATATTTTATGATAATTTTTATTAGTTAATATTATCATTTATTATTTTATGATGCTAAAAACATAGTAAAAATAGGTTATCTAATTTCTTTAAGATGAAAATGTTGAATAATTTTTATGAAAAATATGATGACTTATCATTTAATCATTTAATATTAATAAAATATAAAATTATTTGGACAATCCACTATCCAATCCAATCCAACCCAACTCGAAAACTAGAGGGTTTGCTAAAACCAACCTATTTGGTGTAGCGGGTTGTAATTTACCTCACCCAAATCAGAGTGTCCTATATGGATTGAGTATTGGGTTTGGTTAAAGCCCAACCGAAAAATAGGCATGTGTACCCTGTAACACCCCAATATTTATGATTATTAAATAATTTGAATTTGAATTATTTATTTAATTAAAAAAAATTAAATTATTAGTATTTTTGGAATTTTAGGAATTGGTTAAATAAAGTGAAAAGTTGGACTGTGGTGTAAAGAGTATAGTGGGAGTGTGAGTAGTAAAAGCATCTAATCCCATTATTTAATATTATTATTATTTTAGAATAATAAGGAACAAAATAAAGCAAAAGAAAAAGTGAGAAGGCAATTGGGAATTTTCATCGTACGTGAGAATTGCAGAGAGCAAGGGAAAAGAAGAACCAAGAACTCTCAAGGTCAAGAATTTCTCACAGGTAAGGGGTGATTTCTCTTAGTTATTATGCCTTATAGTTTTTGGGATCAATAGGATTGATTAAGTATGTTAGGAATCCCAATTTAGGATTTTCTAGGTTTGTAGAATTTGACCCTAAACTGTCTAAATTGCATGAACTTGAACAAATCAATGTTATAGGATCATTGAGTATGGTTGGAAGGTGTTATATTGTATTATGTTTTTGTTGTTTAGATGATTTTGATGAGTTTGGATGTGTGGATTCGTATTGGAATGATAAGAGTTGAGTTGGGAAATAACATGCTGTCAAAATTGCCTATTTTCTGCTACAGACGTTGTAGGAACCGGTTCCTATGTAGGAGGAACCGGGTTCCTGGTACAAATTTCAGGGAGGTGGAATTTCTGTGTATGAGGAACCGGTTTCCTAGTGGGGGGAACCGGGTTCCCAGTATGTTTTTCGGTAAAAATCAGAATTTTTGAACATAGGAACCAGTTCCTGTGTGGGAGGAACTGGGTTCCCCATACAAATTCTAGAGAGCGTGTTTTCACATAGTGTGGGAACCGGATTCTCTCTGGGAGGAACCGGTTACCCCTGTACATGTTGGCTCATGCATCCTTTCAGGTCGGCTCTGTTCGCGTTAAAAAGTGACGCGCTAGAGAATCGAATATGAATTCAGATCCTCTGGCTCGAAACGATTTACTCTTTTGATTTGTTTATAAAGATGCCGCGAGCATCAAGCTTTATTATTTTCAACACAAGAAAAATGATTTAATGATTATGAAAAAGTGGAAAGCTGTTAATACCCTCAATTGATTTTGATATGCGTAACGACTAGCGCAAACTAGACGTAACACATTGGGGAGTATTCTGGGTAAGGGGGTTTGTTATATAAAGGGAATAGATGGAGCACCCTAAATATATATAGTTATCTATAGCTTTATATATGAATATGTTTGATATGTTTGTGTGTTTTAATTTCTATTTCTATGATTGGGAAAGTTTCTCCTTTGGGATTTTAAGAAGGATAGGTTATGTGGGATCCTAGGTTTTATTATTATTGTGCTCGCAAAGATCTGTGGATCTTCTGCATACATATCCCCTAGTGGGAATCAGAGCATTTGTAGCTCGGATCTACAGGGGATCTATGGTTTGTTTGGTCTGAGGGAGAAAGAAATTTGCTCGCCAAGGATGAGACCTTGTGCCTACGTATTCTCAAAAGGATGTTGAGAAAGTCGGAGCAATCGTAGTTCCCACTTATGCTAGTGGAAAGCAACGGGGATGTTAGTAAGAAGACAGACAAATGTCATCTTAATGAAAAATGTATCTAATCTATTTCATCACATACATTTTTGAAAAGTTTGACTGGTTAAAATCTTTCATCGTAAGCTATCGGTGTTTTGCTTGAGTGTACAAGCGTTACCACTTACATGTTTAAGAAAGATGTTTGAAAAAGATGATTGAATCTTTTAACTGTAAGCATTGGGTGTTTTGCTTGAGTGTACAAGCGTTACCACTTACAATTAAGAGATGTTTTTGTTTGAAAAGAGTTTGAAAAGTTTTTGATTGTATGTGATGTGATAGATGAGATACTTCTTCCATAGAGATGATATATGTCTAAATCTCGAGGAGAAATTGATTTGGATTTAGGGGATGCTTTTAAGAAGCCCGTGGGTCCTTGTATTGTAAGCCCAAGAGGAGGCATTCCGAGGGTCATCGAGGGTCCTTGTATGAAGCTCAAGAGAAAGCAATAGGGTATGGCTGGTTTTGTTTTAAAAGGGATTTCACCGGGAAACCATCCTTTTGGAATTAAGAGCAATTTCACCGGGAAATTATACTCTCAGGGTTCTATCCTAACGCGGGTGATTCTTTGTATTGGAAGCCCAATAGGAGGCTGTTAAGAGATTTCTTGGTCTCTTTCATTGTATGATGCCCAAGAGAAAGCTAAACTCAATGAGGAGTTCTTTTGAACGAAGCCCAAGAGGAGGCTGACTCAATAGGGGAGTGTTGTCTTATATGAAGCCTAAGCGGAGGCTAAACTCAGATGAATGAGTTTTCTTATATGAAGCCTAAGAGGAGGCTGAACTCTGTGGGGAGAGTTATCTTGTATAAAGCCCAAGAGGAGGCTATACTGTGGGGAACCTACTGGTTAGACTAGTTGTTATGTTATAACTAGACAGTTGTATAAACAAGTGTGTGTGTGTGATATGTATTCACAGGAGTTTATGAAGGAAATATAAACAATGCATGATGTTTATTTACAAGAGTTTATGAAGGAAATATAAACAAGTGTTTGTGAAACGAACGTTTAAAACGAGCGTAACTTGATTATTTACAAGTTTGAATTGTGTACAAGGATGTAAATATGTACACGAACGAGTATTTATACACAGGAGGATATGGATGTACATAGAAGGGTTGGGACTTACACCATAAGGGTGGCCCATTGGTTTAAAAGCAGTTTCACTGGGAATAATGCTCCTTTTAATACCAATGGTATTCAATGTATATACAGACGAAACAGAAACGAACGATCGAAGTTTATCTGTGAAAAGTATCTGTATTATGTACAGATAAAAATTTGTATGAGTATAAAAAGAATTTTATATGTACAAGGAAAATATGTATGTACATAAAAGAATGTTGGTTTGTGTATACACAAGTGAAGTGAAAACAAACGATCGAAGTTTGTCTGTACTTGAGTATAAAAAGTATCTGTATTATGTACAGATAAAAATTTGTATGTATCTGAAGAGAGTTTGATATGTACAAAGAAATAATTATGTACATAAAAGAATGTTTTGGGACTTACACCGTGAGGGAGGCCCATGATCGATTAAAAAAAATCGAGAGGAAACGAATCGATTTTATCGTTTAAATCGGATCGATCATGGTAAAAAGATGTAAGTTTGATGAAAAAGTTTTGAAGAAATGGTTTTGAAAGTGTTTTTGAAAAGTGAGGTTCATTTATGAGAAGTTTTGAAAAGAATCGAAATTCGAAAGTTTGAAAAAATCACCTTTTAAAGTGGTTTTGAAAAGTGCTCAAAGTGTCGTTTTCGGCTCGATTAAAACATAATCAGATGAAAGTTTTTTCTGAAAATTTTTGAACTATCATAAAATAGATACATTTATTGACAAGTGTACAAAAAATCACCTCAAAATGAGGAGTTTTGATTGGTTAAAAAAAATGTCAAAGTTTGTAAAAAACATGAAGAAAAAAAATGAAAAGTTTGAAAAAAATGGTCCATGGGAGGTTTGAACCCAGGGCCTGTGGGTGGCATACGTGGCACAAACACTTACGAGCGAGCTGGAAACCGCTGGGGCAAGAATGCATTCGTGTATTGAAACCAAACCCACGTGTTAATATTATATTGGAATATTTGAATTAAAAAAAAACGCGCGCAGACCTTCATCTTCTCCCTCGATCCTTCATCAGCCATGGAATCCTCATTTCTTGATGAAATTGGATGAAGTAAACATGAAACTTGACCGAATTTTAACAAGGAACACGATGGTAGTCATTAATTTCATTTATTTTCAGTTAATCATGATTAAATTCTCAGAAAACATGAAGAACCCTAGAATTGAAAAACCTAATTGAAATCGCGTATGCTTGATGATTTTGTCAATTGGTTGAGGGTTAATGTTCGTGAGAGGTGCAGAAAACAAATGGCCAAGAGTTTTTTCAAAATGAATCAAAGAATCATGAGATTGAGTTTCGTGTTCTTACCTGTTGAAGCTGGAATCGATTTCTGGATTTGAGTGCTTCCAGTTGAGTTCTAATGATTGTTTGAGCTTCAACGGCTGTTAGGGAAGGTGTATGAATGGCCTGCTTGCTTCGAATCACCCTGGATCAATCCAACCAAGTCCACCTGCATAAGCTTAAAATGGAAGCTCGAATTCTATGTTAAAGTTGTTACAGTTAGTTGTTGATGATCTGCATCATGTCTATGATGTTTGTGGATAGTGTTTGAATGATCAGAACTCAATTTAATCAAGCCAAGCTATGGATTCGATTGATAAGGCAGTTTTGCAAGCATGATGAACATGGTTTGTGATTCTGAGTTCTAGCCTTGCCTATGTTGTTTTTAAGTTTCAAACAAGTTTTAAATGGATATTAGAACATGTTTGACACCAAAGTTCTTCATGGTTTTCACTAGATTTCAAAATTGCAAGTTATCCTCACTTTGAACTATAATTCATGAAATTGGAGACAGTGAAAGGAAAGCATGTACTAGCATGGCTTTGGTGTGTTTGAACTTGAAAAGAATGCCTCTATTTATAGGTCATGAGCTCTGAAATGTTAGGCACAAGGACATGGCTTTTGGTAAATCAAAGTTGCCTTAAAGGGCAAGAAAGTCCTTTTGCCTTAAAAGGAAACTTCCTTTTTTCACCATGTGTTAAAAATCCAACTTTGATCCTATCCTTCAATTATTACTTCTAGCTGATATTTATCAGTTCTAAACTCAATTTGGCAAGGTGTCATTGCTTCTAGAAGAAGAAATCATAAAATGACCTATAATTGTGAAGTTTTGACCTTGAAAACCATGGTTATGGAGCCTTATGTTTCAATTTCAAAAGTATAGCTAGACTCCATGGATTTGAGAGTTCTTGGACATTTTGGAAAGCTTGTTTCAAGGGCTACAACTTTCATGTTTTGAGTTTTTTCCAAATCAAAGTGGAACTATGTGAAAAAATGCCATGAAGTTTGAAAAAAATAAGAAATTTCAACACTTGAAAATTTTTCTAAGTGTTGGAAATTTTGACTTTTTGTTGACTTTTCCAAATTCTTTGATTTTTTATGATTATGATGGATTATTTGAAGTATTTTGATGTTGGAAAAAGTTTTGTTTTGAAAAAATTGACCAAAAGTCAAAGTTTGACTTTTCTGTGCAGATGAAATTTCATCAGATGTTTCAGAAATTGACTGATGAAGTCTGTGATCTTTTGTGATGTTTTGAATCCAGAAATTAGGTCAACATGTTGTATCTAAGATATAATGATCAATCTCTAGCCAAAAAAGTCATTCATTGCTCAAAAAATCAGAGAATACTCATGCTCGACCAAAACCCTAATTGGTCGATCCTCGATTGATCAGTGAGAAAAGTTGGGTATCTGAGGATCAAAGGTTGATGTTTTGATCAAGATAGGTCAAATGAGGTGAGTAAAACTCAAACCCTAGTTGGTTGCCTCTTGAATCAGATGAAAATTTGATGAAACCCTAATTTTGACCTGTGAATGCTACACCCGATTAATCTTGTTCTGAACTGTTAGTTATGCAGTGATGCAAATGTAAGGTGGTATATTCGGTCAAAAATTGGGGTATGACAGGCTCATGTAAAGTCCTAAATAATCAATTTTCTCTGTCTTGGTATGGCTGACTCATGAAGCCTTTCAGGCCGGCTCATGTACTATCTTAAGTAACAAGTTTCCTCTTCTTTAGCCAGACTGGCTCATAAGTCATTTCAGTCTGACTCATATTGTTGAAATGAATTCTATGAGCCAACACATGCAAGTTACAGGTCGGCTCATACTGTTTCAGGAGTCAGAATTTCTATTTTCTTTTAATTCCAAATTTTCGTCTTTTGCCACAAAATTTTCATAACTAAAAATACATATGTCATGCATCATTCCAATTGGATGATATCATAAAAATTTCCTACAATTGCTATTCACCTTCAACCTACAACCTATGCATACACACGAATAAATCACATATAATAATCTTGTGTAGCCAAGAATATTGGGTTACGATTTATAGGGATCTTAATCCGCAAAAACCGCGGAATTGTCATCCGGGATCATTGGTTGATTTGGGTTTTTCGTGCAAGACGTTCAAGAAAGGATTTTGGCTTAGTGAAAGCTTTTGGAGATAAAGAACGCAAATGATGCTTTGGAGATAAAGACTGCAAAGAAAGTGGCATGATAACGACAAATCAAATTGAATCTTGTGTTGCAATAGGTGTAATTGATGGTGCGTGAATGCTTTGTAGATAAGTACGCAAAGGAGTAGTAAGATCCGAATAATCAATTGAAAATTATTATATCTTGGTCTTGTTGAAGATAAAAAGCAGAGAAGGGGTTGAATATACATCAAACGATTAGGGCTTGCAGGGTTTCTCTTGAACACTTCTCTTGTAATCATACTTTAGCAAAGTAAGAAAGTATCCTAATTCCACATTGGAATTGGGGGCAGACGTACCCACACGTGAGGACGAAAGAGAGGCACTGTGTAAGCAAATCCTTGTGTTTCTCTCTATTATCTCTTTACTAGATTTTGTTTTCATTATGTAATTTGTCAAATAGCATTGTTTGATCGATAGACTCGTAAAATTGTTCTACAATTATTTTGTTTAAAGTGGTGCAATGATTAGCTTATAATCACTTTGATTATAAATGGTTTTCACATCAACACAACTCAAAGAAAAATCATGGAAAGTCTAACGTCCACCAAGTGTTTGACAAATTGTAATGTTCTATCTCTTACACTCATTTACTCTTTATATGTAATTTGTTGAATGTCTTGTTTGATCGATCGATTCATATAGAATTGGTGAATGTCTTGTTTGATCGATCGATTTATATATAATTTCTATTTGATTTTTAAATTTTAAATTTCTTTGTTGATTAGCTTATAATCACTTTTATTGTAAGTGTTTTTCCATATTAATAAAGCTCAAAGAAAATTCTGAAAAAAATTGATTGTGTGCCACATGATCAATAAATTGTCAATTATGTTTTTAATAAGATTTTATTTGAAATAGAAAACCGTTGTGTTTGATATTAATGTTAGACGATGTGATCGATCTAGAAGGGGGTTTGAATAGATCGTTTATTTAAATTTTTTTGTGATTTTCAAAATTAATGTGAAAGCTCCATGAATTTTCAATTGTCTAAACGATCCGCTATTGAAAAGATCGAATATGCGAACCGTACATGATAATATGAGAAAATGAAAATCAATACATCTATACTCAAATGGTCAATCACATAAACACACTCAATGAGTATGTAATACCTCCAATGCGTTTATTTAAGAATAAAGTCAAGCACAATGAATAATTTGTGTATGAATCAATTTGTCAAACACCTTGGTGCAAAATGCACTAGGCTTGAATTTACAAAATTATGATGGTGAGTTTAACACGATGGGAGAACTGACTTGTTTGTTTTGCGTTTTATCGCAAATGTTGCGGATAGCGCCACCAACTTTTCTTTTATCCAATAAAGGAAAGGTGAAAAGAACATGAAAGACCTTTGATAGATTCTGAGTAAGGGAGGTAATTATGAAAAGGGAAGTGTCATACCCCAAAATTTTCCCTCCTACTTCTCAAAACATTTCATACATTCATACTCAAGGATTCCTCAAGGGTTAATCAGACAAACCCTCTCCTAGACAATCAGCCCAAACTAGGGTTTGACTATTCTCAGATCCAGATGGACTTCCAACATCTCCAATGAACTTTGGCTGAGCATAACTTCTTCATACTTTCTCAAAAAATTTCCCACCACCTCTCATTTTGAAGGAAATTCAATTCTCTACAACTTCATGTCTCACAAGAATGTTCA
Organism: Vicia sativa; assembly: GCA_021764765.1. Classification (NCBI taxonomy): domain Eukaryota; kingdom Viridiplantae; phylum Streptophyta; class Magnoliopsida; order Fabales; family Fabaceae; genus Vicia; species Vicia sativa. The sequence goes on along the minus strand of CM038797.1, from coordinate 59,092,844 downwards.
AAAAATGCTTCATTTGGAAGGTATGGGTCAAAACATTACAGGTCCTTTTCAAAGTCAACAAAAAGTCAACTTTTTGTTTTGAATACTTATTGAGCATGGAAACTCCAATTGAGATGAAACCAAAGAGGTTGTTTAGAGGACACATAGAGCTTTCTAAAAAGTCCAAGAACACTAAAAAATGTGTAAAATTGAGCAAAATACACCTTAAAGAAGTTGGGCATTTTTGAACAATTGCACAAAAGGAGATATTTGTCAAAATCCAATTTTTTCCAAATGGGCCTATAATTTTATGATCCAAACTTGATCATAATATTATTTGTGACCTATTGATGCCTTTCCATGACCACATTCTATTTTTTTGATTTATTTTTGAATTTAAAAGCTTTTAATTCAAATTTAAATTATAAAAAAAATATGAAAACAAGATATATTTTCAAATGGATTGGATTTTTATCAAACTTGAGGTCCAAGATAGCCCACATAACTTGCCAAATTCGTGCTAGCTTGCATATGGAAGGGAAAATCAAATTTTCAAAGATTTGATTTTATTTGAAAGGAAGTTATTTTGCATTCAAGACAAGATCGTTTTTCACTCTCTTTGCCCTCACTCTTCACTCTATAAATACCCAGCATGTTGCACAAGACAAAGGACGAAAACCCTAGCCCCTACTACAACCCTTATTTTGCTCAAAATTTTCACAAAGTTGTGAAAATCGAATTCCATTCTCCAGCCGTTTTCAATCCAATTTGAGCATTCTATTGTGTCCCTGAGGTTCCCAGGGATCGTTCCTAATCCTTACTCGAAGCCAAATCATCCTGAATCGTGCCATATACCTTGCTCCGATTTGGTATTTTTCTCAATTTTGGTTTTTCCGATTCATGCGTTTTTAACTATTTTTGTTTGCATATTTGAACTCAGGACATCCATTAGAATGCATTTGAATCATTACATGTAAGTTTGCACGTCCAGAATTCGTATTGCCATTGTTAGGGTTCAAAAACTGGAAAGCTTCGAACCGGCTCATCCAGGCGTTTTCAGGGCAAACAAATGTCACCATTGAACTCAGAATGGTCGATTTAGAGGGGTAGGGTACCTCTTGCACTTTTATTTCTCGTATTTTTGCAGGTATGATGTTTGAGGCTGCCGGAGAAGACGACCGGAGCTAGGGCTCCGGCGTCGTGGACTTGGTTGACCGGTAGCTTGCTGGTGTGGCGCGATGGATCTCTCTGATTCATCCATTCGTAAATAACTGGGGCCCGCGCGCTGACTGTGCTTTGAATTTCAAATCAGGACACGTATTCGCTTATAAACCATTCCTTGCAAATTCCAAACACCAAGTACATGCTGGCTCAGTGGTAAAGGCGCGTGTATGGGAAGATTCTCTCTAAGGTCTCCAGTTCGATCCCTGGCAAGACCATATGTTTTTACTCTTTTGAAACTAACTCTATTTTTATATTTTCTTTAATATTTTTCATGCATTTTAATTTATCTTTAATATTTTTTATCATGCATCTAAAAAACACCAAAAATATTTATTTTTTGCAAAATCATCAGAAAAATGTTTGTTTAATTTTTAAAACTAAAATCATTATTTTTGCATGCATATTTAATTTAATTTCTAATTAATCATTTAAATGACTTTTAATTGTTTTTAAATTATCAAATCAATTCCAAAAATTACCAAAATTTTATCTTATCATATTTATGTCATTACTAACATAAAACCTTTTTCTCCATTAAAAAATACTTATTTTTACTAACATTTTCTTCTTATGCAATTTTCTTCCGTTTTCCGATTATGTATCTGTTCACAGGTTGTAACGTTTCGGACGATTTTTCTTGCTATTTCTTTTCAATTATGTAACTGCCTATGGGATGTAATAGTTTAATTAGGGCTTTTATTTTCCGCACTCTCATTATGTATTTGCCCCAAAGCCATGTAATAGCGTTGGACTTTATCTTTCCACACTTTATCTTTCCGCAATTTACTTTCTGCACCCTATAAACTGCTAGTAATTAGGCGTGTATGGCAAGATAAAATTGGACATAGATCACTCATAACTCCAAGATAAAATATCTGAATTTGACACACTCTTTTCACACATGCACCCCTTAGGGTAATTCTCTCTCGTTGCCTTACAAATACAAATGGTCAAGTCCCTCGAAAGTAGAGGTATTCTAGCACCATTGCCTTGAAAACAAATCATCATAGTCCCTTCGATACAAAGATCATAGACCCACGATGTCGCCTACGAATACATGATCTTGACCCTCGATTGTCGCCTACAAAAAATGATGATAGTCCCTTCGAATGTGCTAGGATACTTCCTACAAGTTGCTTTCTATGACCGTCCGATGTCCCTTCGAATGTCCCGCTTACATCCAACGAATGGGGTTACCTACCAACTAATGGTATGGATAACGCTATTCTAAAGGAACGTAAAATAACACGAAAACGACCAATTTTGAGTAGGTAATAAGACTTTTAGTTGCTTGCTCAAATCAAATATTTTTCACACCTCACACTTTTGTCAAAGTTCAAAATCTTTTCAAAACAAAAACATTTCCGAACACTTTGTATACATTTCTACATGAATCATTACAAATTTAAAGCGAAATGCCTTTTCAAAACATTTTTGTCAAACACACACAAAGCACAATTTTAAAGTGATCTAAGAGCAACTAAGAGCCCGTAGATAACTACGGATGAAAAGGGGTGCTAATACCTTCCCTTTTCATAACCTTCTCCCTTACTCAGAATCTAACGAAGGTCTTTTCCTGTTCTTTTCACCTTCCCTTAATTGGATAAAAGAAAAGTCGGTGGCGACTCTTGCTATCCGCACATTTGCGATACAAAAATCTCAAAGTCAGTTCACCGTATTACAGAACTGGCAACTCTGCCGGGGAGACACCCTTAAAAGAGAGAATGCCTTAGGGATTTCTAGATCACTTTTATTGCTTTTTGTTTGACTTGTATGCTTTACTTTTAAGGGTTGCTTGGGTATTATATTTGTGGGGGATCCTACACCCGGATCCGGGTTTCCTTTTAGGTAAGTAGCAATAAATCGTCGCGACCGTTAGACGTATATCGCAACGGTCAACATGATGGCTACGTTAGTGTGACACTTTGGATGTCCTGATACTCTTCATTTCCAAGTTGAGGATAGTATTTGGCTTCTACGTGGTGTCATCAGCACTAACTAAACTTTTAGAACCTTAATTGACCCATCTTGGCCATTAGAAGGTAGTGAGATGACCGACTTTGGAGCAGACTAAGGTTGGATGATACTCGATGCTACGCTCATTAAGATCAGACTTTTGGGATATTTTCGGTCGACCACTTGGTAGTCGTATTGAAATAAACGCCTACGAGAAAGATCAATGATATGAGATTCCTAGAACCCGGGTTACTATTATAGGACAGGATGAACCAACTCAAACTTTTGGTGGGGTAATCACCTATACCTCATGCAAGCCTTAAACCTAGGCTCATTGTGTGAATTGTTTGTGTGTTCTAAACATGACATCATGACATCATCGCATTGCATATCATTTCTAACTATTTCAAGGACCTAGGGATTTATCTTTGCTCTGTTTTGTAGGGTATTATGGCTTCTAGAAAGACTATCCAAATCAACTTCATGGGTATACCTTCTCAGCTCAAAGAATTGGTTTCAGAGATTCCCGATCATGCTCAGTTCATCAAAAGACATGGTTATCTGCTTGACTTGGTTATCTCCGGTTTTGAAGAAGATATGATGCACGTCTTATTCCAATTCTTTGATCCGAAACACCATTGCTTCACATTCCCAGACTATCAGTTGGTTCCTACCTTGGAAGAGTTCTCTAAGCTACTTGGGACACCTATTCTTGACCAAATGCCATTCACCGGTTTAGAAAAGGTTCCTAGGTACGAAGACATCGCATCAGCACTACATCTAAAGTGCTCAGACATTGAAGCCAATTGGGAAACAAGAAGCGGAGTTAAGGGTTTACTTGCCAAGTTCTTAATTAAGAAAGCCCGAGAGTTCCTCAAAGTTATGAGTTTCCATGCATTCGAAGACATTGTGGCCTTGCTAATCTATGGTATGGTTCTATTTCCTAACTCGGATCAATTCATAGATGTCAGCGCCATCAAGTTGTTCCTTACCCGTAATCCTGCGCCTACTTTACTTAGAGATATTCTACATTCTCTACACACTTGTACTACTAAGAGACAAGGAACTCTCATGTGTTGCATACCGTTACTTTCCAGGTGGTTTATTTCGCACGTTCCTCCATCAGTTTTGAAGAATGAACAAAAGTTGAAGTGGTCTCAAAGGCTAATGTCACTCTCTCATTCAGATATCCGTTGGAATCTTTTCTCTCAAAAGGACTTCGCTTTCATTGAACGTTGTGGAGAATTCCCTAATGTACCACTCCTTGGTATAAAGGGAGGTATTACTTACAACCCTTCTCTAGCTTTACGTCAGTTTGGTTTTGCTCAAAGAGATGGTCCTCATGATATGCTTCTCCAAGACATTGTGTTCGACTACAACCACGATCTCCAGAATTATCGTCGAAGGTTCATACACGCTTGGGGCATGGTAAAGAAGACTGATACCAAGACTTTGGGGCACCAAAACTCCATTCCTTGGGAACCTTACCTAAAATGGGTGAGAGCTTGAGCTCAAAACCTCATGATGCCATTCACGCCTGTTTTACCCATAATTATGGAACCTGTTGCTATAGGTGACGAATCTTATACCGTTCTCCATCCTCTGACATGCCTACTGATTTTAAAGACTTGAAGAGATCCTGGATTCAGCATAAAGAAGAAAGGGATACCTTTGAAGCTCAGTGTTATGCAAGTGAGAAGAAGGTACTAGAGTTGACCAAGCTACTTCACGAGGAGCGAAACATCAACGCCTACCTCGACACCAAGAGGAAGCGCCCATGAGAGACTTAGAGCTTTAGGATTTATATGCTTTTCTTTTTTGTTTTGAACTATCTTTTGTACTTAAAAAGAGGAAAAAGAATAAGAAGAGAACTAATAAATGTTTGTTCGTGCTTGTTTAACAAATTTAAATCTCTAAGGTCCTTGAAAACATTGCATTGCATTTACATCGCATATCATGGCATAACATCTCATAACAGGTACATTGAAGATTGGTTTTCTCATTCTCTCGCTATTTACTTTAGTAGAAATGGCTCTTGAACAGACTGTCAAAGATCTCCAGGCTCAGAATGCTCAGTTCCAGGAGATGTTCACTAGCTTGGTCCAAGGCCAAGAAGATCTGAAGAAGCTCATCAACAGAAAGAAGAGGGTCGTTGGTGTTCTCAACATGGGTAGACGTTACAAAGGTGGACCTAAAGTAGTCAGTCGAATATAACTCTCAAAAGGAAGTGTCAAGACTGAGGGGAGTGTCAAGGGCAATGAAGAAGGCAGTCAGCGTGAGCCTGAGAAGGACAGAGAAGATCACTATGATAATGACCAAGACTGATGAAGATGATGTACAAGCAACTTGAGGACCGTCTCAAGGTGTGGAAAACTCAAGATGTCCGGCTGAATTTTGATGATCCGAGTCTTGTCCACGTGTGGTGATTCCTCCCAAGTTCAAAGTTCCAACTTTTGCCAAGTATGATGGCATGTCTTGTCCGAAGCTTCATTTAAAGTCCTATGTTCAGAAGATCAACCCCCACACTGATGACAGAAAGTTGTGGATGCATTATTTTCAAGAGAGTTTGTCCGGGACCCAATTGGAGTGGTATTATCAGCTAGAGAATGACCATATCCGTACTTGGAGTGACTTAGCAGATGCTTTCTACAGACGGTATGAGTACAATGCTGAATTGACACCCACTCGCATGCAACTACAGAGCATGTCTATGGGTCGTGATGAGAAGTTCAAAGAGTATGCTCAGAAATGGAGAGATCAAGCAGGCAGAGTTCAGCCACCCTTGTCCAATAGGGAGTTGGTTGATATGTTTATGGGAACACTGATAGGCCCATTCTTCAATCATCTGATTGGAAACTCTTTGGCCGGATTCACCGAGCTGATATTGACAGGAGAGCGTATTGAAGCTGGTATCAAGAGCGGAAAGATTCAGGTGGAGACATCTTCAAATGCTGCGAAGAGATCTTTTGGTGGTAAGAAAGAAGCTAATGCTGTGTATGGTCAGAAAAGCCGAGCCAAGACCGACCGCACTCAATCTGTGGGGGAAATTGTCATCTCCAATCCTACATCAGCACAACCTCAGCGAGACAACGCGCGTAGCCAGAACGCGCCGCGAAGACATTTTACGAAGATCAACATGCCATTGTCGCAAGCCTTGCAACACATGTTGAAAGCGGTGACATTTTGAAGGATCCTCCTAGTCTCAACACTTCCTCTCTGAGATACAATCCTAATGCTAAGTGTGCTTACCACTCCAACAGTCCAGGGCACGACACTGACAACTGTTGGGCTCTGAAGAACAAGATTCAAGATATGATTAAAGCTAAGCAGATCGAGTTTGATCCTCCTGTTGAGACTCCGAATGTGATCAACGCGCCTATGCCTAACCATGAAAAAAGTTCCAATGTTGGTGAGGATACTTACGTTTTCAACATAGATGACTTGACCATTCCTCGATGATATAAGAAGAATTTGCTGCAAGCGGTGTCAATCCAGATGCCCGAGAATTGCCGTTGGTGCCCATCCGCACGATGGTTGTGCTTGGTCGAGAAGACGTGTTCGGCATGATGGATAACCGTGAAATACTATTCCCGAAACCAACTGTGGAGAGTCTGTGAAGACATGTCTAAGAAATCAAGATCAAGATGTGAATGAAACTGCATCAATGTGTGGGATACCTTGGGAAGCCAAGGAAAGTTTGATTACATGGTAAAGTACACGCTCCGAGAGCTACAAGATTCCTATTGAAGATGTTAAGGCGGATGGGACGATTTCCCTAACACGATGTTAACACAATAAAGATTTCTCTCAGGTCCCGTGCCTAGAGTGGCACCTCTCATCATTACTCCTGCACAGCCCATACTCCTCTAACAAAGCTATTCCTTGGAATTATGGAGTGATGTTTACTATCATGGCGTCAAGCAAGACCCTCGACCATTGAAGATCTTATTGAAGCTACCATTCCCGACATTGACAACATCACCGGATCAAGTAAGGTGACCGAACCGAAGAGTATTCTCTCCAAATCTCCTCCAAAAGACATCGCGACTCCAACCGCATTCCGCTTACCCAACCAGCCCCGAGACTAGAGGAAAGAACCGATGAATCATCCTGCCAACCAAGTACCAAAGGAAGTTATCAAGACACCTCCAAACAAGAAATGGAGGAAATTCAAGATTATCAAGAAGAGTGACTACAATGTTGTGGGACAGTTCATCCAAGATCTCCATGCTTGCTCTGCTCTTGTGCTCCGAGGCTCATGCTAATGCCTTGGTGAAGTTTCTAAAGAATGCTCACGTACCGCAATACACTACTACTGATCAATTTGAAGTTTGTATTGCTAGCCTGGCTACCAACAACGGCCTAGGCTTCTCTGATGCTGATTTAAATCCTGCCGGAAGGAAACACAACAAAGCCTTGCACATCTTTGTTGAATACAAGGGCGTTACATTGTCTCATGTTTTGGTGGATACCGGTTCTGCTCTGAATATCCTACCGAAGACTGCTTTTGATTGACTTGATGTTGAAGGGTTGGTCCTGAAACCCAGTGACATTATTGTGAGAGCTTTTGATGGTTCTAGCGAACAAGATTGGAGAGCTCATTCACTGTTAAAGTCGGTTCCCACTTTTGATTCCACTTTCTTTGTCATGGACATCCGTCCACTTACTCTTGCCTACTTGGACGCCTTGGATACATGGGCGGCTACTCTACCCCGCATCGGTCAAGTACCCGGTGAGAGGGAAGGTTGTTACAGTATGTGGTGAAGAAGAATATATGGTCAGTCATCTACAATCATTCCGATACCTCGAGGTGGAAGGATAATTCTTCGAGACTCCCTGTCAAGCTTTTGAAACAATCCCCATAGTCATGCCTGTTGACTCTCCCGTCACTCCTGAAGCTACGCAAGTTCCGCCTAGGATGGCCTCGTTGAAGGATGCTCAGGCTGCCGTCAAAGAAGGAGGTAGTACTATTTGGGGTCAGCTCCCTGATCTTCCTTTCAAGTCCGACCAAACTGGTTTAGGCTTCACCATCAGAGGTCAGAAGATGATACGCCGCGAACGTGCCGGCCAACTCCCTTTCTGCATCAGCCATAGTGGAATCCATGCTATAGAAGACGACGACAACGACTTCGACATCAGGGAATGGATCTTCCCAACTCCCGACGACGGACTCAGCAATTGGAAGACTGAAGACGTCTTACCAATCTCCTTTAGACAGGAGTAATTGCTCTTGTTTTTGTTTTGCTTTTCGTATTTTCTATGTTTTGAACAATAAACTCTAAAGCCTAGTGCCTTCCCCGGGCATCATGGCTCGTTTGTGAGGGTTATTATCTGTCATTCGCATATTTTCATTCAATAAAATCGTTGGACTTTTGCATTTAATTGTTGCTTTCTTTCTTTTACTTTATCACTCCTTCAAAAAGCTATGTGTTTCTTACACACACCCACATGATACACTGCAGAATCACTCCGAATCTCGTTGATAACAGCTATGCTATTGCTAAATATGACTTCGATAATCCGATCTACCAAGCCGAGGACGAAGGTGAGGAAGATTGTGAAGTGCCAGGAGAACTTGTCAGACTACTACAGCAAGAGGAGCGAGTTATACAGCCACACGAAGAGCCAGTTGAGATTGTGAATCTAGGTTCTAATGAAGACAAAAAAGAGATCAAGATAGGAGTGGGTCTTAAGAACAATGTTAAAGAAAGATTGAGTCAGATGCTACGAGACTATATTGAGGTTTTTGCTTGGTCATACGAAGACATGCCAGGTTTGGACATTGATATTGTGGTACACCGATTGCCGACAAAAGAGGGTTTTCTCCTAGTGAAACAGAAGGTTCGTCACATGCGTCCTGAAATGTCAGAGAAAATTAAAGCAGAAGTTATGAAGCAATTCAGCGTCGGTTTCTTAGTTGTTACTTCCTATCCATAATGGGTTGCTAATGTGGTGCCTGTGCCCAAGAAGGATGGCAAGGTACGAATGTGTGTGGATTACAGAGATCTGAACAAAGCAAGTCCGAAAGACGATTTCCCTCTACCTCATATTGATGTTCTGGTTGACAACACCGCTCAGCATAAAGTTTTCTCCTTCATGGATGGTTTCTCCGGTTATAATCAGATCAAAATGGCTCCCGAAGACATGGAGAAGACTACCTTTGTTACACAGTGGGGCACTTTCTGTTATAAGGTTATGCCATTCGGACTAAAGAACGTGGGCGCCACTTACCAGCGTGCCATGGTGACATTGTTTCATGACATGATCCACCACGAGATAGAGGTCTACGTCGAAGATATGATAGCTCGGTCACAGACTGAAGAGGAACATGTTGATCATCTACGGAAACTGTTTGATAGGTTGAAGAAGTACAGACTGAGACTTAATCCCAACAAATGCACCTTTGGAGTCAGATCCAGAAAACTCATGGGGTTTGTTGTCAGTGGAAAAGGTATTGAAGTTGACCCAGCTAAGGTGAAAGCTATTCAAGAAATGCCAGCTCCCCGCACCGAGAAGGAAGTCAGAGGTTTCTTGGGCCGATTAAACTACATTGCCAGATTCATTGCACATCTAACTGCTACTTGTGAGCCAATCTTCAAGTTACTGAAGAGAGATCAAGTAGTGGAATGGAACGACGATTTCGGATCGCTTTTGACAAAATCAAGGAGTACCTAATCCTCCTATCCCGATGCCGCGAAGGAAGACCTCTTATCATGTACTTGAGTTAGAGAATTCAATGGGGTGTGTGTGGGGCAACATGACGAGTGCAGTCGAAAAGAGTATGCAATATACTACCTTAGCAAAAGTTTACCGATCGTGAAACAAGATACTCACACCGAGAAAACTTGCGCTTGGGGGTTGCGCCGACTAAGACAGATATGTTGACTCACACTACCTTGTTGATTTCAAGATGGATCCGATAAAATACATATTTGAGAAACCAACTCTTCTCCTTATCGGCCTAAGATGAATGGCGCTGTGGAAGCCGCCAACAAGAACATTAAGAAGATTATACAGAAGATGACAGTGACTTACAAGGATTGGCATGAGATGTTACCATTTTCTCTCCACGGTTATCGCACTACAGTACGGACATCAACAGGGGCAACCCCATTCTCTCTTGTATACGGTATGAAAGCAGTCCTACCTATCGAGGTTCAGATACCCTCAACCAGATTCCTCCAGGACGCAGAGTTAGGCGAAGACGATTGGGTCCAGACTCGCCTTGACCAGATTAACTTGATTGATGAGAAGCGACCCGCATCCATCTGCCACGGACAGATCTATCAGAAGCGAATAATTAGAGCATTTAACAAGAAAGTCAAGCACCGAGTCTACCAAGTCGGTGATCTAGTAGTCAAGCGCATCATTGTTCCACAAGGTGATCCTAGGGGCAAATGGACTCCCACCTACGAGGGACCGTTTGTAGTCAAGACAGTATTTTCCGGCGGAGCTATGATACTTAGCACCATGGATGGTGAAGACTTCCCACACCCTGTGAACACAGTCATAGTCAAAAAATACTACGCATAAAAGAGACCCGCTAGGTCGACCGACCTAGGAAAACATAAGAGTATCCTGGCGAACCAAAAGGGTTCGGGCAAAAGTTAAGGATATATATAAAACATGTACACCCGGCAAGTCGAAAACCTGAAAAGGCGGCTTGGTCAAAAAAGGGTACCCCGGTAGACTGAAAACCCGAAAGGGTGGTCTAGGCAAAAGTTAGGGATTTAAGCGTACGACTATGTCTTGTCCAGATCACCTACTTCCAGACTACTATCAGCATTCAAGATTCAAATGGCGAAAATCAATTCACCCACTTTCTACTGACAGCAAGGAGATGAGATAGTCGAAATATATGAGTACTAGCATAGTTGGAACTTGACGAGATTGTTTCCGCATAGCGCTTTACCTTTCTTGTGTACAAACTACTTGGCCATACGCCACATTTCAAATTAATACAAGTTCTTTCTCTTTACAATTTTTACTATTGTTATTTGCATAAAGTCCAACGTTTTCTTTGAATGATTATAAGCATCTGACAATAAAAATCTGTTTACAAACATGCGAAAAGTAAACATGTGAAGGTAATTACTACAGGCTCTAGGAATTGAGATGACGACGGAAGTCACCAATACGTTCCCCTGCAAAGCACGATCCCCACAGAGATGTCACTCATCACAAAATTTCCCCAACAGATTTCCAAGCAGTAACGATTCATCACCAGCAGAGGTATCCCCAGCAAAATATCTCTCAGCAAGCATCACCTCCCCGACTGCAGCAGTATCCAGACTTGAGACATGGTCAGATAGTGCATCGGAGGAAACCTACATCTTTTATTCCCTAGCCAGAGATTTCGACGGGCTCCAGATTCTTCTAACCTGCCTCCCAAGAACTATCAAAGCTCTCAACAGGATCTACGCAATATCCCGAAAGCGCCCTAATTTTCCCGTAGGTCTATGCACAAGATCCTCAACAGCGCGTCTCTCGATCTCTACCATCCTCAACAATATCTAGGCTCAAGACTTGGTCAGATAGTGCATCGGAGGAATCAAGGTTCTCTTTCTTCTCAGGGTTTCTAATCTATTTCGTCCCCAAACAGAAGTCAGAAATCTCCAAGTAGAGCATCCACATCTTCCTCAAGATGGATATGTTTTGAAATACCACAACATATATCATTCATACATTACTCATAAAAGTCATAATTTATGCATATGTCATTCATAAACATTGTCATGCATCATAATATGCATAAGACTAACGACATTCTGTCAAAGTTTCTTTTGTTTTTCCCAAAATAGGTGAAAATCACTTCTAAAACAAACAGGTCCAGGATTAATGCCCGAAACCAGACGGGAAAACTATCTGAAAGACCGCCCTAGTTGTCCTCCGACAACTGGTCCAGATTAATGCCGACGGAAAACTATCGAACGACCGCCTAGTTGTCCTCCGACAACCGGTCGTGATTAATGCCCGCCGACGAAAAAACTATCTGAACGACCGCCCTAGTTGTCCTCCGACAGCAGATCCAGGATTAATGCCCGAAGCCAGACGGGAAAACTATCAGAACGATCACACAAGTTATCCTCCGATAACAAGCATTGGATCAATACCCGAAGCACAACAAGGAAGCTATCCATATTTTGCCAACTATTATCCTCTCAGAGTAATCGACACGAAGGATTATTCTGACTCTCTCTTATTATCAACGAATCAGTAGTCTAGCGTACGACTCAGTTGCCTTGGATGGCATCTTAAGCCCATCTCCGACTACTTATCAATATTTCTCCACTTTCAGAATGTTGCATATTTGGTTAAAAACCAATACAAACCAATAACTTCATTCAAAGATGAGCACGAAGTCTAACGTACGACCCTCTCCGGATGGCATCTTAAGCCCATCTCCGTGCCCCCTTTCATCTACAGAGCCTAGCGTACGACTCACTCCCCAGCATCAATCTTCTCAGATGGCATCTTAAGCCCATCTCTGATAGTTCTCCTATCCTGACAACGATCTCGAGTCTAGCGTACGACTCATTCCCCAGCGAAGTCTCCACCTTCTCCAAATGGCATTCTTAAGCCCATTCCCGCATCAATCAACAGCGAGTGCAAATTTTCAGGTGTACTCGAGTGTTCAATCATCTCCTACCTCCAAGTCACGAAAGGCAAGCACGCCAATCTAACCCTTCCAGTACAAGAAGATTGAACAGGGGCAGCTGTCATACCCCAAAATTTGCCCTCCTACTTCTCAAAACATTTCATACATCCATACTCAAGGATTCCTCAAGGGTTGATCAGACAAACCCTCTCCTAGACAATCAGCCCAAACTAGGGTTTGGCTATTCTCAGATCCAGATGGACTTCCAACATATCCAATGGTCATCATGCCTCCTCATATGCTTCAAAGATTCTCCATGACAAGTTTCAAGCCTCACAAGTCAAATTTCCTCAGACAATTGCTCAGATGGTTGAAAACCAGTTGTATTGGACAAAAAGTCAACTATGGTCAACCTACAGTCAAACTTCCTAATTTTTGGTCAACATCCTCATTTTGAAGTCACATTCATCATTTGATCAAGGTTTGATCATGATTCATTAAGAAAACTCAAGACTTGCTCAAAAGTCAAACTTTCCAAATTAGGGTTTTTCAGTGAAAAGTCAACTGAACATTGGCTGAGCAAAACTTCTTCATACTTTATCAAAAAATTTCCCACCACCTCTCATTTTGAAGGATATTCAATTATATACAACTTCATGTCTCACAAGAATGTTCAAAAAATGCTTCATTTGGAAGGTATGGGTCAAAACATTACAGGTCCTTTTCAAGGTCAACAAAAAGTCAACTTTTTGTTTTGAAGATTTATTGAGCAGGGAAACTCCAATTGAGATGAAACAAAAGAGGTTGTTTAGAGGGCACCTAGATCTTTCTAAAAAGTCCAAGAACACTCAAAAATGTGGAAAATTGAGCAAAATACACCGTACAGAAGTTGGGCATTTTTGAACAATTGCACAAAAGGAGATATTTGTCAAAATCCAATTTTTTCCAAATGGGCCTATAATTTTATGATCCAAACTTGATCATAATATTATTTGTGACCTATTGATGCCTTTCCATAACCACATTCTATTTTTTTGATTTATTTTTGAATTTAAAAGCTTTTAATTAAAATTTAAATTATAAAAAATATGAAAACAAGATATATTTTCAAATGGATTGGATTTTTATCAAACTTGAGGTCCAAGATAGCCCACATAACTTGCTAAGTTCGTGCTAGCTTGCATATGGAAGGGAAAATCAAATTTTCAAAGATTTGATTTGATTTGAAAGGAAATTATTTTGCATTCAAGACAAGATCTTTTTTCACTCTCTTTGCCCTCACTCTTCACTCTATAAATACCCAGCATGTTGCACAAGACAAAGGACGAAAACCCTAGCCCCTACAACAAACCTTATTTTGCTCAAAATTTTCACAAAGTTGTGAAAATTGAATTCCATTCTCCAGCCGTTTTCAATCCAATTTGAGCATTCTATTGTGTGCCTGAGGTTCCCAGGGATCGTTCCCAATCCTTACTCAAAGCCAAATCATCCTAAATCGTGCCATATACCTTGCTCCGATTTGGTATTTTTCTCAATTTTGGTTTTTACGATTCATGCGCTTTTAACTATTTTTGTTGGATATTTGAACTCAGGATATCAATTAGAATGCATTTGAATCATTACATGTAAGCTTGCACGTCCAGAATTCGTATTGCCATTGTTAGGGTTCAAAAACTGGAAAGCTTCGAACCGGCTCATCCAGGCGTTTTCAGGGCAAACAAATGTCACCATTGAACTCGGAATGGTCGATTTAGGGGGGTAGGGTACCTCTTGCCCTTTTATTTCTCGTATTTTTGCAGGTTTGATGTTTGAGGTTGCCAGAGAAGACGACCGGAGCTAGGGCTCCGGCGTCGTGGACTTGGTTGACCGGTAGCTTGCTGGTGTGGCGCGATGGATCTCTCTGATTCATCCATTCGTAAATAACTGGGGCCCGCGCGCTGACTGTGCTTTGAATTTCAAATCAGGACACGTATTCGCTTATAAACCATTCCTTGCAAATTCCAAACACCAAGTACATGCTGGCTCAGTGGTAAAGGCGCGTGTATGGGAAGATTCTCTCTAAGGTCTCCAGTTCGATCCCTGGCAAGACCATATGTTTTTACTCTTTTGAAACTAACTCTATTTTTATATTTTCTTTAATATTTTTCATGCATTTTAATTTATCTTTAATATTTTTTATCATGCATCTAAAAAACACCAAAAATATTTATTTTTTGCATAATCATCAGAAAAATGTTTATTTAAATTTTAAAACTAAAATCATTATTTTTGCATGCATATGTAATTTAATTTCTAATTAATCATTTAAATGACTTTTAATTGTTTTTAAATTATCAAATCAATTCCAAAAATTACCAAAAATTTATCTTATCATATTTATGTCATTACTAACATAAAACCTTTTTCTCCATTCGAAAATACCTATTTTTACTAACATTTTCTTCTTATGCAATTTTCTTCCGTTTTCTGATTATGTATCTATTCACAGGTTGTAACGTTTCAGACGATTTTTCTTGCTATTTCTTTTCAATTATGTAACTGCCTATTGGATGTAATAGTTTAATTAGGGCTTTTATTTTCCGCACACTCATTATGTATCTGCCCCAAAGCCATGTAATAGCGTAGAACTTTATCTTTCCGCACTTTATCTTTCTGCAATTTACTTTTTGCACCCTATAAACTGCTAGTAATTAGGCATGTATGGCAAGATAAAATTGGACATAGATCACTCATAACTCCAAGATAAAATATCTAAATTTGACACACTCATAACTCGAACGTAGAGGTATTCTAGCACCGCTGCCTTCAAAACAAATCATCATAGTCCCTTCGATACAAAGATCATAGACCCACGATGTCGCCTACGAATATATGATCTTGACCCTCGATTGTCACCTACAAAAAATGATGATAGTCCCTTCGAATGTGCTAGGATACTTCCTACAAGTTGCTTTCTATGACCATCCGATGTCCCTTCGAATGTCCCGCTTATATCCAACAAATAGGGTTACCTACCAACTAATGGTATGGATAGCGCTATTCTAAAGGAACGTAAAATAACACGAAAACGACCAATTCTGAGTAGGTAATAAGACTTTTAGTTGCTTGCTCAAATCAAATATTTTTCACACCTCACACTTTTGTCAAAGTTCAAAATCTTTTCAAAACAAAAACATTTCTGAACACTTTGTATACATTCCTACATGAATCATTACAAAGTTAAAGCGAAATGCCTTTTCAAAACATTTTTGTCAAACACACACAAAGCACAATTTTAAAGTGATCTAAGAGCAACTAAAAGCCCATAGATAACTACGGATGAAAAGGGGTGCTAATACCTTCCCTTTTCATAACCTTCTCCCTTACTCAGAATCTAACGAAGGTCTTTTCCTGTTCTTTTCACCTTCCCTTAATTGGATAAAAGAAAAGTCGGTGGCGAATCTTGCTATCCGCAGATTTGCGATACAAAAATCTCAAAGTCAGTTCACCGTATTACAGGAAGGTATTAACAACCTTTCCATCTGTAGTTATCTACGGGATCTTAATTGCCTTAGCTCACTTTTTGAAAACTTTTCTTTCCGTGTGTGTGATTTGAAAAGTATTTTGAAAAGTATTGAAAAGTATTTTTCTTTAACTTCGTAATGATTCTTGTATCAGTCTTGAAGAATGTATATAAAGTGTTTGTAAATATTTGTTTGGAAAATGCTTATCTTTGTAATGATTCTCGTTGGAATGTATACAAAGTGTTTGTTTGAAAAGTATTTTTTGAAAGAGAGTGAAGTGTGAAAATTATTTTTTAATTAGAGTGGAGCAAGAAATTAAAAGGTTTTATTACCTACTCAGAAGGTCGTTCTTGTTATTTTCCTTCTCCTTTAGAATAAGGCTATCCATACCATTAATTGGTAGGTAAATTTTATCCGTCTAGATGTGAATGGAAAATTTTAGGATCATCGCATGGTCATTGAAAGAAACATTGTGATGATACGTTAGAAAATTCGTAGGGATGGTCATCACTTATTCGTAGGCAACAACCGAGGGACGAGATCATAGATTCGAAGGCAACATCGAGGGTCATCGAGGGACTATGATCTTTGTGATGATTTTGAGGGAGGGAAGTTTTCTAATGGTACCCCAACGTTCGAGGGACATGACCATGTTAATCCGAAGACAACAAAAGAGAGTACCCTAGGGGGCTGCAATTGTGAAAGTAGTGTGCTGATTCAGATATTTTATTTTGATTACTTAAGGTGATCTAACGTCGATTTTATGATCTTGTCATACAATCCTATTAGTCATACATCTAAGCAGTTAATATATGTACAGGAAATAAAGGTGTGGAAAGTAAAAGTGCGGAAAAATAAAGTCTAAGTTGTTACAGGGCTTTGGGGCAATTACATAATAGAGGTGCGGAAAGTAAAATGCGAGAAATTAAATCTACGCCATTACAAAACTGTCCTTGCGACCTATACATCAATTTCTAGAATTTAAAATGCAAATAAAGCAATAAATAAATAAAAGAAAGATGTTTTTGATGTTAGTAAAAATATTTAAGATTAGCAAACCTAATTACTAGAAAGGAAATTATTTTTGTGAATTTTTTAGAGTGATTTTAACGTGAAAAACCCTATTTCTAATTAATTAAGAAAATAATTTTAAATGAAATGAAAAATCAAACATTTTTGTGTCTAAAATAAATTAAACATTTTATTAACCTAAATCTGAAATAAAAATATTTTTAGGGTTTTTGAAAATAGTTTAAAAAATTGATTGAAAAGAAATTAAATTAGTTTAGAGAAATAAGAAAATAGAAAAATGCAAACAAAACAAGTTGTAAAAATTAGAATGGCCCTGGAGAGTGTTGAGCTCGTGACATGAGGGTTGTCACGGGTTCAAAATTTGGCCACTAGGCCATGTGCTTATGATGTTATAATCATGCCTCCAATGGTATGTCTATGAAAACCTATGGAAATCAGAAAATGTTGGACAAAATTGCAAAAGGCAGGAATGAAACCCACGCCCTGAGAGAGGAAGAGACTTAGCCCGTGCATGTTGAACCAATGGGGTGGTGATACATCCATTCATTTTAATGATTTCATAAATATATAAGTGTTGTTATTTTCTGAAAATCAAACAAT
The DNA here is from genome assembly GCA_021764765.1 of Vicia sativa. Classification (NCBI taxonomy): domain Eukaryota; kingdom Viridiplantae; phylum Streptophyta; class Magnoliopsida; order Fabales; family Fabaceae; genus Vicia; species Vicia sativa. The sequence continues at coordinate 59,074,952 of CM038797.1, read as the reverse complement.
CAAAACCAAACGCGCGCTGGGTCCCATGGTTTCAAATCGTCCAATCAAGGCAAGCCACGCATGCTTCCCTAAGTCAAACACCAGTCAAAGACGCCGACGAGGGATTCTGGTTGTCTTCTCCGATTGGCAAAACCTCAAACCTGTAATAATCGACCAAAAAACAAAACCAAATAGCCTAGATCACATATTTAGGACCCTGCAAATCTAATCATGTGGTTGGTTTTGCTTGAATCGGTCTGTAGCCATAGATATAATGAAGCAAAGCTTCGTGCCCTAATAATGGTGAAACATGATTCCGACCTCAAACCTTGCAAATGATGGTTCTAAACAATCACAAACATCAGTATGAACATCAATATATGAATCGAAGTGCTTTTATTGCATAAACTAAAAGTTTGAGATTCATTAGTTTTACCAAACCAGTGCAACTTGGTTGGTGCGTTCAGGGATGCTTCAGGTTTGTGTAAGGGCTTGAATCGATTGCTGGCAACTTCAGGATGATGAATGAGTGCTTGGAATGACTTGAGAATGACTGGAAGTTTGGTTTTAAGTTTTCCCTAGAAACTTGAAATTTTGGACAACTTCCTAGGGTTTGTAAGAGGAAGTTACTCGTATCCTTTGCATTTGGATCTGATCTTGTACTTATAAGGAGTCAATTAGATCAGAACTTTGAGTGAAAATATATTGCATTCAATGGAAGATATTTGATTGAAAATTTGAATAAAATCTTCCTTTTTCTTGCTCAATCCTCCTCAAATGCTTTCATGTGTTTGTTTCCAACTTCATGAGCTATCTTGGACTTCAAGACAAACAAAGATGAAGCCCACACGCCCTATCTGTTATATTTTGCATTTTATTTAATTTAGATTGAACTTTAATATTTTAATTCAAAAACAAATTAAATAAATAAAAGAGAGGTGTGCAAGTGGGATTAAAAGTCATGGACTATCTTAGAAATAAGTCCAAACTATAAAAACCATGGCCCATTTGGAAAAAAATTGAATTTGCTTAGTATTTCCCTTCATGCAGTTCTTCAAAAATGCCAAACTTGAACAACTTGTATCTTGCTCAATTTTTATCATTTTGAAGTGTTCTTGGACTTTTTAGAAATATCAAAATGTCCTATAAACACTCCTTTTGTTTCATCTTAATTGAAGCTTCCATGTTCATGTACACTTCTTTGGAAAAAGATTACTTTTTGTTGACTTTTAGAAGGACCTATAATGTCTTGATCCATAACTTTTAAATGAAGGATTTTTGGCCAAAGCTTGTGAGACACAAAGTTGTAGAGAATTTATTCTCTTCAAAATGAGCTTTGATTGAATTTTTTTTGTTAAAGTATGTGAAAGTTATGCCTGATCAAAGTTCTTTTTGACTTTTTATCAAAAAACCCTAATTTATAAACTTTGACTTTCGATCAAATATTGAGTTTTCTTGATGAATCATGATCAACCCTTGATCAAATGATGAATGTGACTTCAAAATATAGATGTTGACCAAAAATGATGAAGTTTGACTGTATGTTGACCACAGTTGATGTTTTGTCTAATACAACTGATTTTCAACCATCTGAGCAATTGACTGAGCAAACTTGAGCTGTGAGGCTTGAAACTTGGTGTAATACGGTGAACTGACTTTGAGATTTTTGTATCGCAAATGTGCGGATAGCAAGTTTCACCACCGACTTTTCTTTTATCCAATTAAGGGAAGGTGAAAAGAACAGGAAAAGACCTTCGTTAGATTCTGAGTAAGGGAGAAGGTTATGAAAAGGGAAGGTATTAGCACCCCTTTTCATCCGTAGTTATCTACGGGCTCTTAGTTGCTCTTAGATCATTTTAAAAAGGTGCTTTCTGTGTGTTTGACAAAAATGTTTTGAAAAAGGCATTTCGCTTTGACTTTGTAATGATTCATGTAGGAATGTATACAAAGTGTTCGGAAATGTTTTGTTTTGAAAAGAGTTTGAACTTTTACAAAAGTGTGTGGTGTGAAAAGTATTTTGATAGAGCAAGCAACTAAAAGTCTTATTACCTACTCAGAATGGTCGTTTTCGTTTTGTTTTATGTTCCTTTAGAATAGTGCTATCCGTACTATTAGTTGGTAGGTAACCCTATTCGTTGGATGTAAGCGGGACATTCGAAGGGACATCAGATGGTTATAGAAGGCAACTTGTAGGAAGTATCCTAGCACATTCGAAGGGACTATCATCATTTTTCGTATGCGACAATCGAGGGTCAAGATCATGTATTCGTAGGCGACATTGTGGGTCTATGATCTTTGTATTGAAGGGACTATGATGATTGATTTTGAAGGCAACGGTGCTAGGATACCTCTACGTTCGAGGGACTTGACCATTTATATTCGTAAAGGCAACGAGAGAGAATTGCCCTAAGGGGTGCATGTGTGAAAGAGTGTGTCAAATTCAGATATGTTATTTTGATGTTATGAGTGATCTATGTCCAATTTTATCTTGCCATACACGCCTAATTACTAGCAGTTTATAGGGTGCAGAAAGTAAATGTCCTACGCTATTACATGGCTTTGGGGCAGATACATAATGAGAGTGCAGAAAATAAAAATCCTAATTAAACTATTACATCCCATAGGCATTTACATAATCGAAAAAGAAAAGCGATAAAAATCGTCTGAAACGGTGTAACCTATGAACAGATGCGAAATCGGAAAATACGAGAAAATTGCATAAGAAGAAAATGTTAGTAAAACAAATATTTTTGAATGGAGAAAAAGGTTTTATGTTAGTAACGACATAAATATGATAAGATAAATTTTTGGAATTGATTTGGTAATTTAAAAACAATTAAAAGCCATTTAAACAATTAATTAGCAATTAAATTAAAGATGCATGCAAAAATGATAATTTTTATATTAAAAATTAAATAAACATTTTTCTGATGATTATGCAAAAAATAAATATTTTTGGTGTTTTTTTAATGCATGATAAAAATATTAGAAGATAAAATAAAATGCATGGAAAATATTAAAGAAAAATAAGAAAATATGAAAAATATAAGTTAGTTTGTAAAAGAGAAAAAGCATTGGTCTTGCCAGGGATCGAACTGGAGACCTTGGAGAGCATCTTCACATGCCAACACCTTAACCACTGAGCCAGCGTGCATTTCGTGTCATGTTGGTGAAACGGAGGCGTTTTAAGCATTTTTGAATTCTGGAAATTCAAATCACGCGCGAAGAACATCGTCTTCTTCATTTGAATTTCTGGAAAGATAGCGTCGGCCTTGGTTCGACGCTACAGCCCCTGCAATTTCTAAAATCTCATACAGGTAATATAAATGAATTGTGAGTACATGAATCGATTGAAAATTGAATTCTAAACACGATGGTGGTGGTCTTTTTGTCCAATTTTTTCGTTTTAAGGAAGCCCTAATTCGGTTCAGAAAACCCTAGCAATGGCATATTTCGATTCAGGCCATGAAAACACAATTCGATTGTCCAGATAGCTTGCAAACTTCAAACTAAACACAAATCAAACATCAAAACATGTTAAAAAGGCATGATAAACAGAATTCGATTTTGAAATATATAAGAACAAACCAAAATCGGATTTCGTGATTCTTGATGTTTTTGGATGATGTAAGGGTCTGGAATGCTTCAGGGGATGTCAAGGAACGTGTTTGGATGCTTAAAATTGGTTGAATCAAGCTGGAACTAGGGCTTCCACTTGCTTGCAACACACGGTTTTTTTGAGTTTGATTAGGGTTCTTCCAAGCAATTTTTCTGTTCTTTCTTGTTGTGTAGGCATTGTATATTTATAGTAGATGGATTTAGGTCTGAATTCATGAGCAAATAATGATCAATCAATGTGAAAAATATTTGATTTTGTATGAAATCAAATCTTCCTTTTTTGATCAAATTTCAATCAAATTCTTGCCAAATCTATGCAAATTTTGAAATTTGCCAACTTGTGTGAGTTACTTGGACCTCTCTTTGTGCACTTCTTCAAAAATACCCAACTTGTGCAAGGTGTATTTTTCTCAATTTTCCACATTTTTGAATGTTCTTGGACTTTTTAGAAAGCTCTAACTGTCCTCTAAACAACCTCTTTGGTTTCATCTCAATTGGAGTTTCCATGCTCAATAAATCTTCAAAACAAAAAGTTGACTTTTTGTTGACTTTGAAAAGGACCTGTAATGTTTTGATCCATACCTTCCAAATGAAGCATTTTTTGCACATTCTTGTGAGACATGAAGTTGTAGAGAATTGAATTTCCTTAAAAATGAGAGGTGGTGGAAAAATTTTTGAGAAAGAATGAAGAAGTTATGCTCAGTCAAAGTTCAATTGACTTTTCACTAAAAAACCATAATTTGGAAAGTTTGACTTTTGAGCAAATCTTGAGTTTTCTTGATGAATCATGATCAACCCTTGATCAAATGATGAATGTAACTTCAAAATGAGGATGTTGACCAAAAATCATGAAGTTTGACTGTATGTTGACGACAGTTGACTTTTTGTCCAATACAATTGATTTTCAACCATCTGAGCAATTGTTTGAGGAAACTTGACTTGTAAGGCTTGAATCTTGACATGGAGAATCTTTGAAGCATGCGAGGAGGCATGATGACCATTGGAGATGTTGGAAGTCCATCTTGATCTGAGAATTGCCAAACCCTAGTGTCATACCCTAAATTTTGACCTAAGATACCACCTTACATTCGCATCATTGCATAACTAACAGCCGCATGCGATTAATCGGTGTAGCACCACGTGTCAAAATTAGGGTTTCATCAATTTTCATCGATTCAAGAGACAATCAATTAGGGTCTGAGTTTTTCTCACCTCATTTGATCTATCTTGATCAAATCGTGCCCTCGATCATCGGATACTCATTTCTCACACAGATCAATCAAGGATCGACCAATTAGGGTTTTGATCGGGCATGAGTATTCTCTGACTTTTTGAACAAGAAATAACTTTTTTGGATAAAGATTGGTCATTATACCTTAGATACAACATCTTGACCTAATTTCTGGATTCAAAACATCACAAGTTCACACTTCATCATCAATTTCGAAACATCGATGAAAATTCATCTGCACAAAAAAGTCAAACTTTGACTTTTGGTCAAAATTTTCAAAACAAAACTTTTTCAATCATCAAAATACTTCAAATGATCCATCATGATCATAAAAAATCAAAGAATTTGAAAAAGTCATCAAAAAGTCAAAAGTTTTCATACTTAGAAAAATTTCTAAGTGTTGAAATTTCTTATTTTTTCCAAACTTCATGCCATTTTTTCACATAGTTCCAAATTGAATTTGAAAAAACTCAAAACATGAAAGTTGTAGCTTGTGAAACAAGCTTTCCAAAATGTCCAAGAACTCACAAATCCAAGGAGTCTAGCCATACTTTTGAAATTGAAACATAAGGCTCCATGAACTTGATTTTCAAAGTTCAAAACTTCACATTATAGGTCATTTTTTGGATTTCTTCTTTCTAGAAGCTTGCCACCTTGCCAAAATGAGATAAGAACTGATAAAAATCAGATGGGATAATTATGATAAGATTGGATCAAAGTTGGAAATTAACCATGGTTAAAAGAAGGAAGCTTCCTTTTGCATTTAATGCAAAAAAGACTTCCTTGCCCTCTAAGGCAAGTTTGAATTACCAATGCCAAATTGCTTGCCTAACATTTCAGAGACATTGGCCTATAAATAGAGGTATCATTCCATGATCAATACACACCAAAGCATCACAAATCCATGCTTTCATTCTTCTTTCTTGAAAATTAAGCAACATAGTGCAAATTGGAGAATTATTGCATATTTGAAAAACAGTTGAAAACATGTTAAAATTTGGTGTCTAACATGTTTCAATACCACTATCAAACTTGTTTGTAACTTAAAATCAAACTGAAATCAAGTTAAAACCAGTTTTCATTTTTCATGTTTTCAAAACTTCCAAATCTGCCTTATGATTCGAATTAATGGCTAAGCTGAATTAACTTGTGATCTAACTACTCAAACATCATCCATGTAGCTCATGTACATGATCCAGATCATTGGCAAGCAACTGTAATTCCATTAACCCCAATTTCGAGTTTCATATTGAACTGACTGTAGGTTGACTTGGTTGGAAAGATTGGAGCAAGCTCAAAGCAAGCAAATCATTCACACAACTTCCATACATGCCGATGAAGCTCAAATGATCAAGAAATCCGTTCTGGAAACACTCTAAGAAAGAATTCGATTCTCACTTTCACAGGTAAGAACACGAAATCCATTCTCATAATTCTTTGATTCTTTTTGAAAAAGCTCTTGGCCAATCTCTTTCTGCATCTAACACGATCAATAACCCTCAATAAAATCAAAGAATCATCAACTACACGACATTTAATTTGAAATTCTCAGTTTAGGGTTCATAGTGTTCTTCACAACTCAAATCATTCTGGGCTTAATATAAATGCAATTAACAAGTGCCATCAGGTTCGTTGTTCAAAATCGATCAAGTTTGATTTTTGTTTCATTAAATTTCGTTGAGAAACGAAGATTCTAGCTGGAATTTTGCAATCTGAGAATCAAAACCACGAAGAACAGCTGCGCGCGTGTTCTTCATTTTTAAATTTTCAAAATTTCCAATGTTTTACTTACACGTGTTCTAGTCCACTAACACCCTAGCGCGTTTGGCTTAGTGGTAGTCTCTTTGCCTTTAGTCTCCTCTGACACGTGTCCCACCCTTTGGTCATGGGTTCAACTCCCATCAAGACCATTTCTTTTTCAAACTTTCCAATTTTTCATGTTTTTTCACAAAACTTCACAATTTTTTTAACCAATCAAAACTTCTCCTTTTGAGATGATTTTTTAAACACTTGTCAATAAATACATCTATTTTATGATAGTGCAAAATTTTTCAGAAAAAACTTTCATCTGATTATATTTTAATCGAGCCGAAAACGACGTTCTGAGCACTTTTTCAAACCTCCTTTTTAGGTGAAATTTTCAAGTTTTCGACTTCCGATTTTTTTCAAAACTTTTCATAAATGAGCCTCACATTTCAAAACATTTTCAAATCATTTTTCAAAACATTTCATCAAAACTTACATCTTTTTACCATCATCGATCCGATTTAAACGATAAAATCAAATTCGTTTTCTCTCGAATTTCTCAATCGATCATGGGCCACCCTTATGGTGTAAGTCCCAATCCTTTTATGTACATACTTAGTTTTACTTGTACATACTCAAATCATCATTGTCAATATTCAAACATAAACAAATTTTGTTCGTTTGTTTTCATTCGTTTGTTTATACACCAATCCATTGGTTCTAGGAGAAGAATTATTCCCGATGAAACTTCTTTTAGACCAATGGGCCTCCTTCACGGTGTAAGTCCCATAACATTCTTTTATGTACATAATATTTCTTTGTACATATCAAACTCTCTTCAAACACATACAAATTTTTCATCTGTACATAACACAGATACATTTTATACTCAAGTACAGACAAACTTCTATCGTCTGTTTCCACTTCACTTGTGTATACACAAACCAACATTCTTTATGTACATACATACCTTTTCCTTGTACATATCAAAATATTTCATACAAATCTTTTATCTGTACATAATACAGATACCTTTTACAAATAAACTTTGATCAGTCGTTTCTGTTTCATCTGTACATTCAACTAAATACCATTGGTATTGAAAGGAGCATTATTCCCTGTGAAACTGCTTTCAAATCAATGGGCCTCCCTTATGGTGTAAGTCCCAACCCCCCTATGTACATTGATCTTTCTCTGTACATAAATACTCGTTCGTGTACATATTCACTTCCTTGTACACAGTTCAAACTTGTAAATAATCAAGTTGCGCTCGTTTTAAACGTTCGTTTCACAGACACTTGTTTATATTTCATAAACTTTTGTAAATAAACATCATTGCATTGTTTATATTTCCTTCATAAACTCCTGTGAATACATATCACACACACACACACACCTGTTTATACAAACTGTCTAGTTATAACATAACAATTAGACTAATCAATAGGTTCCCCACAATTTAGCCTCCGCTTGGGCTTTATACAAGACAATCCATCCCGGCATGGGTACCTCTCTTAGGCTTCATATAAGAAAACTCTCCCCACGAGTTTAGCCTCCGCTTAGGCTTCATATAAGACAACACTCCCTGAGTCACCTCCTCTTGGGCTTCGTTCAAAAGAACTCCTCATTGAGTTTAGCCTTCTCTTGGGCATCATACAATGAAAGAGATAGGAAATCTCTTAACACCTCCTATTGGGCTTCCAATACAAAGAATCACCCGAGCTAAGATAGAACCCTGAAAGGATGGTTTCCCGGTGAAATCACTTTCAAATGCCCAGAGAGTAAAATTTCCTGGTGAAATTGCTCTTATTCAAAAAAGGATGGTTTCTCGGTGAAATCCCTTTTTAACACAAAGCCAGCCATACCCTATAGCTTCCTCTTGAGCTTCATACAAGGACCCTCGATGACCCTCGATGACCCTTGGAATGCCTCCTCTTGGGCTAACAATACAAGGACCCATGGGCTTCTTAAAAGCATCCCTTAATCCAATCAATTTCTCCTTGAGATTTAGTCATTTATCATCTCTATGGAAGAAGTATCTCATCTATCATATCACATACAGTCAAAAAAACTTATCAAAACCTTTTCAAACTCTTTTCAAACAAAAACATCTCTTAACAGTAAGTGGTAACGCTTGTACACTCAAGAAAAACACCCAATGCTTACAGTTAAAAGATTCAATCATCTTTTTTTTCAAACATCTTTCTTAAACATGTAAGTGGTAACGCTTGTACACTCAAGCAAAACACCTAATACTTACGATGAAAGATTTTAATCAATCAAACCTTTCAAAAATGTATGTGATGAAATAGATTAGATACATTTTTCATTAAGATGACATTTGTCTGTCTCTTACTAACATCCCTTTGCTTTCCACTAGCATAAGTGGGAACTACGATTGCTCTGACTTTCTCAACATCCTTTTGAGAATACGTAGGCACAAGGTCTCATCCTTGCCGAACAAATTTCTTTCTCTCTCAGACCAACAAACCATAGATCCCTGTAGATCTGAGCTACAAATGCTCGATTCCCACTAGATATGTATGCAAGATCCACGGATCTTTGCGAGCACAATAATAACAAACATTAGGATCCCACATAATCTATTGTTTAAAATCCCAAAGGAGAAACTTTCCCAATCATGAAATAGCAATTAAAACACACAAACATATCAAACATATTCATATATAAAAGCTATAGATAACTATATATATTTAGGGTGCTCCATCTATTCCTTCATATAACAATCCCTTACTCGGAATCTCCCCGATGCGCGTCCTAGTTTGCGCTAGTCGTTGCATATATCAATTGAGGGTATTTCAGCATTCCCTTTTCATAATCATTAAATCATCTTTCTTGTGTTGAAAATAATAAAGCTTGATGCTCGCGGCATCTTTATAAACAAATCAAAAGATTAAATTGTTTCGAGCCAGAGAATCCGAACTCACGTTCGCACCCCTCTAGCGCGTCACCTTTTAACGCGAACACCTAGTTTGGGTTGATTGTCTAGGAGAGGGTTTGTCTGATCAACCCTTGAGGAATCCTTGAGTATGGATGTGTAAAATGTCTTGAGAAGTAGGAGGGAAAATTTTGGGGTATGGCCTGCCCTCTCAATCTGCTTGTACTGGAAGGGTTAGATTGACATGCTTGCCTTTCGTGACCTGGAGGTAGAAGATGATTGAACACTCGAGTACACCTGAAAATTTGCACTCGCTGTTGATTGATGCAGGAATGGGCTTACAGATGCCATTTGGAGAAATTGGAGATTTCGCTGGGGAATGAGTCGTATGCTAGACTCAAGAATATCGTCTGAATAGGAGAGTCGTCGGAGATGGGCTTAAGATGCCATCTGGAAAGATCGATGCTGGGGAGTGAGCCGTACGCTAGGCTCTTTAGACATTCCTGGAAGTGGAGAGGCACGAAGATGGGCTTAAGATGCCATCCGAAGAGAGTCGTACATTAGACTTCGTGCTCATCTTTGAATGAAGTTATTGGTTTGTATTGGTTTTTTAACCAAATATGCAGCATTCTGAAAGCGGAGAAATGTTGATAAACAGTCGGAGATGGGCTTAAGATGCCATCCAAGGCAACTGAGTCGTATGCTAGACTCTGTAGTTGCTGTTGATAATAAGAGAGAGCCAGAATACATCTTCGTGCAAATTACTCTGAGGGGATTGTAGTTGGCAAAATGTGGATAGCTTCCCTGTTGTGCTTTGGGTATTGATCCAATGCCTGTTATAAGAGGATAACTTGTGATCGTTCGGATAGTTTTCCCTTCTGGCTTCGGGTATTAATCCTGGATCTGTTGTCGGAGGACAACGAGGGAGGTCTTTCAGATAGTTTTCCCGTCTAGCTTCGGGCATTAATCCTGGACCAGTTGTCGGAGGACAACTAGGGCGGTCGTTCAGATAGTTTTCCCGTCGGGCTTGGCATTAATCCCGGACTTTGTTTCGTAGTGATTTTCAATGCTTTGGGAAAACAAAAGAAACTTTGATAGAATATCGTTATCTTATGCAAATTATGATGCATGACAATGTGTATGAATGACATATGCACAAATTATGACTTTTATGAATAATGTATGAATGATAGATGTTGTGGTATTTCAAAACATAACCATCTTGAAGAAGATGTGGTTGCTCCGCTGAGGACTTCGACTGCTTGGGGATGAAACGGAGGAAACTCGGAAGAAAGGCAACTTTGATTCATCCGGCACTATCTCGACCAAGTCTCGAGCCCGTATATTGTAGGGTGGTAGAGATCGAGAGATGCGTCACGAGGATCTTGTGCATTGACCTCGCTAGAGAATCTAGGGGTACTTCATCGATCTTATGCATATATCCTACGGAGAGTATTTGATAGTTACCGAGACCCAAGAAGGATCCGGAGCCCCGAAATCTCCGGCCGGGGAATAAAGATGTAGGTTTCCTCCGATGCACTATCTCGACCAAGTTTCGATCCGGATATTGCTACCGCCGGAAATGATGATTGCCGAGATATTTTGTCGGGGATAAATACTCGCCGGTGACGAATCACATCGCTTGAAACTGATGCAACATGGTTTAGTTGAGTGGAATCATTGCTCGGGGGCTACTGTATACTCCGCTGGGGAAGGTTTGTCGCGAGCGACGCCTTTGTGGGGATCATGCTCTGTGGGGAAAAAATTTTGGTGACTTTCGTCGTCATCTCAATTCCTGGAGACTATAGTAATTACTTTTGTATGTTCACTATTCGCATGCTTATGAATAGATTTTTACTGTCAGATACATATAATCATTCAAAGCAAACGTTGGACTTTATGCAAACAACAATAGTGAAAATTTGTAAAGAGAAAGAAACTTGTATTTATTTGAAATGTGGCGTATGGCCAAGTAGTTTGTACACAAGAAAAGCTATGCGGAAACAATCTCGTTAAGTTCCAACTATGCTAGTACTCATATATTTCAACTATCTCATCCCCTTGCTGTCAGTAGAAAGTGAGTGGATTGATTTTCGCCATTTGAATCTTGAATGCGAGTAGTAGTCGAAGTAGATAGTGATCTCGACGAGATACAGACGCTTAAATCCCTAACTTTTGCCTAGACCGCCTTTCGGTTTTCACCATGGAACCCTTTTTTGCCCAAGCCGCCTTTTCGTGTTTTCGACTTGCCGTGTACATTTTTGTATATATATCCTTAACTTTTGCCCGAACCCTTTTGGTTCGCCAGATGCCTTTATTTTTGTTTAGGTTAGTCTCAGCGGGTCTCTTATGCGTAGTATTTTTGACTATGTCCGTTCACGTGGTGTGTGGGAAGTCTTCATCATCCATGGTGCTAAGTATCATAGTTCACGAAAATACTGCTCTTGACTACAAAAGGTCCCTCAAAGGTGGGAGTCCATTTGCCCGGATCACCTTGTGGAAGAATGATGCGCTTGACTACTAGATCACCGACTTGGTAGACTCGGTGTTTGACCTTCTTATTGAACGCCTCGATCATTCGCTCGATAGATCTTTCCATGGTAGATGGATGCAGTCGCTTCTCATCGATCAAGTTAACTGGTCAAGGCGAGTTTGATCCAATCGCCTTCGCTTAACTCTACGCCCCGAGGACTCGTTGAGGGTATCTCGAACTTCGATGGGTAGTACTGCTTCCATACCGTATACAAGGGAAAAGGGGGTTGCCCCTGTTGATGTCCGTACTGTAGTGCGATAACCGTGAAGAGTGAATGGTAACATCTCATGCCAATCTTTGTAAGTCACTGTCATTTTCTGTATAATCTTCTTAATGTTCTTGTTGGCGGCTTCCACAGCGCCATTCATCTTAGGCCGATAAGGAGAAGAATTATGATGCTTGATCTTGAACTGCGTGCAGAGTTCGATGATCATTTTGTTATTGAGATTAGAGTCGTTATCTGTGATAATCCTTTCAGGAGTGCCATACCGACAAATAAGATTATGTTTAATGAATCGAGCCACAACATTCTTGGTAACAGATGTGAATGAGGCTGCTTCTACCCACTTGGTGAAATAGTCAATTGCCACAAGGATGAAACGGTGTCCGTTGGAAGTTGTGGGCTTAATTTCTCCGATCATGTCAATAACCCACATTGCAAAAGGTCAAGGGGCTGTTAGAACATTCAGAGGTACTGGAGGTACGTGCACCTTGTCTGCATAAATCTGGCATTTGTGACAAGATCGAGCATAGCGGTGACAATCAACATCCATGGTGGACCAATAGTAACATATTCTCAAAATCTTCTTAGCCATTGTATGTCCACTGGAGTGGGTACCAAATGCGCCTTCGTGTAACTCTTCCATGATATGTTCCGTTGTTTTCCGGTCTACACAGCGGAGTAAGCACAAGTCGTGGTTGCGCTTGTATAAGATGTCGTTGTTGAGGAAGAATTTGGATGCGAACCTTCTCAAAAACTTCTTATCGTTGATGGATGCCCCTGCGGGATATTCCTGAGTCTCAAGATACCTCTTCACGTCATAGTACCAAGGCTTTTCTTCTGTATCAAGCCCATAACAATATGCAGGTTCGTCAAACTTCTCAATGATGATCTGGGGAGCCTCGTTGTCCCATCTGACCTTGAACATAGACGACATAGTAGCGAATGCGTCTGCCAACTGATTCTCTTCTCGTGGAATGTGATTGAAAGTGATCTCTTCGAAGTAGGGGATCAAACTCAAAACATGCTCTCGATATGGAATGAGATTCGGATGCTTCGTATCCCACTCGCCCTTAATATGACTGATCACTAAGGCTGAGTCTCCGTACACTTGCAAGAACTTGATTCTTAAGTGAATAGCAGCTTTGATACCAATGATGCACGCTTCGTATTCGGCCATGTTGTTAGTGCAACTGAAACATAATCTGGCGGTGAAAGGCGTATGTCCGCCTGTAGGAGATGTAATGATGGCGCCAATGCCATTTGTAACACCCCTTCTAATTACCCGCGTTTTATAGAATTAATATCAGAGTTTTATCCACAATTAAGAGGCGTCACAATTTAAAATCATAAAAATTAACCAAACAGCTGTCATGCTTTCACTGAAGAATAATCATTAAATGAATCATACTTAAAATTATGTTTAACAGCGGAAATGAAACATAATCCAAAATCCCGAATACATCATCCAATGGTTATTCCAGGATATATAATCAAAACACAATTCAAAACTATTAAAATATCCATTAAAGGATTTCAAACAACCGTTTCCCCAGTGTTACATCTACCAGAGCACGACACTGACACGCGGACTAATTAACTGACTCGACTCTAGAGCTATCCTCACCAACTCCAAGCAACTAATCACTTCGGATCTGAAATCGTTAAAGTAAGGGTGAGATTTCAATTCAATATAACATGTATTATACGCTTTAAATACAATGTAATAATCGCTACATTAATCCATTAACCAAACACATGGTCATAATCAATTCACAAAACAGTCACACGATGATCCTCAGATATATCAAACAATGGGAATTGCAACACCGAAATCATCCTAACATGTTACAACCCATATGCAATGCGCACTCTATGCATGTGGTACCAAACGTGAACCGAGTTCACCCACGCCTCCGCTTACAAGTGGAAAGATGTAATCCATGATTCGCCCACAACCATTGGTCAAGAATCTAGCCTCACCACCTCCAACTGTAAGTCTATTGGCTCGCAAGCCTACTTCGCACAATGGGAATGAACCACCAACAATGCTCATGCATGCATCATAAAGGCATGCAACATCACTTCACAACTCATAATATCAATACAATCACATAATGCTAATTCACCAATATATCCCATTCAAATCATAATGAATATCAACATATAACATGGTATGCATTAACCTCATCCGTAACCTGCACCATTTGTATTAATTCCCATTGTCCTTAAATAATCCATACTTTTCAAAATCGGAGCTCGACTTTTTAAAAATAATTTTGAGAAAATAATATTTTTCTTTTCAAAGATAGAAATTTAAATTTAAGAAATAACGCAAAACGGCACCGAATCGGAGTTACGGCTTAGAAAATGTGAGTTTTGAAGTTTTAGAAGTTTTGAAAATATAGTGGTAACTTGCCTCACCGGGAGAACCTTGCCCTACAATTTGAAAAATACACGCCCGGAAGTAGGGGGAACACTCCCTCACGGGAACCGGTTCCCCACGCTTTGAAATGAGCCTCCGGATTTTTTAGATGGGGAACCCGGCTCCTCCTCACAGTGGAACCTGTTCCCATGTACAAAATGCGATTTTGAAATTTAACACTTGGAACCCGGTTCCTCCCACAGGAACCGTTCCCACGACCTGTAATAAAGAACTGCTATTTTTGATGCTTTTATGCATCATTTATCATTTCCAAACTTCCAAACACGAATTGTGATATTAGGAACACCAATCTAAAGCCATTTTACACCATTATAACATCAAACAACATAGTTTACTCATTCATATTAGTTATCTAACACACTAATGATCCAATTTCCATACACCGACACAAAATAGGGTTTCCTTCCATAAACCTATAATTCAATTTCCTAACATACCCAATTACCCAGTTGATTCCCAAAACCCATAAGACATTAACCGAAAGAAATCACCACTTACCTCGCGATGATCTTCGATTTCTCTCTGTGTCGGCTTTCCTCTCTTCTCTTTCCAATTCTATGACATGACTTTTCTTCAAAAAAAGGCTTCTTTTTCCTTTTTTTTTCCTTTTTATATTTCCTTTTAATATTCCAAATAAAATAAATAATCAATACTTAGTAATTAGTAGAGTGATTTACTCTTACACCCACTGTTTACTCTGCACACCTCCAATCCTTTCTTCATTAAATCGATCCAATTAATCCAATAATATAAATACCTAAGACTTTAATTAAATAAATAATTAAATTCCCATTTATTTAATATTTGAATTAAATCGGGGTGTCACACCATTGGCAAGTACGTTTGAGGCTCCATCAAAGACCATGGTCCATCGGGATCCTTGTTCAGGTCCTTCGTCTGGTCCTGGTTCTTCGCACTGTGAATTAGTAAAACATTCTATCCTGAAATTAACCGTATAGATCGGATAGTCATCTACGGCCGATGAGCCAAATGATC